>ML777369.1:28407-80068 GCA_009831015.1 Picea engelmannii | reverse complement strand
TCCTCCTTGAGATGTGCTCTTCCCTGGCTAACATGCAAAACTCAAATCCAAACGTCAACTAGCTCTGATACCACTTGATCCGTCAGGATTTTTCGAATGACTTATGGTTGAGTTTTTATTTGCATGAATTAATTGACCATTGGAAAACTTAACGAAAGAACGAGAAAAGAAAAGGAGTTATACAGCCATTAACATAATTGTAGATCTGAAATGCAATGAAAAACAGCAAACCATAATGCACAGGTTGATAACGGAGTTCGGCACAACTTTGCCTACGTCTCCGAGCCTTTTCTCTATGGGGGAGGCTTCTTTATTTCTTTTCAAAAGCTTAATGGTACATCATTACAATGTTGAATGGCTTCCAGACTGATCTGTTCATGTTCGCCCAGATCTCTAGAATCTTGCACAACTTACGGCACCTGAAACGGATGTCCGAAGCTCTCAGAAATCGTCCGACAGCATCTCCTCCTCAACAGCTTCCCTGCCTCAAACTGGCTTTGACTTGGCTTTTCCTCAGCATCTCTACTCTCCAAAACCATCAAAAGTTGTGTCAATGGCCTCAAAATGGCCTTGGTTAAATAGTGGGGGAGTTAGTTGTCCATCTCCAACTTCCTCCACGAATTTAGGCTCTAAAAAATCCCAGTAACTCCCAAAAATGAGTTAATTACATTAAAATTGGCTAAACATTAGTTAAAACCCCAAAGTTGGTTAAAAAACCACTTTAAAAACTATATAATAGTTACCAACGGGCTTAAGCCCCCTTTGTTGGCACGCGCGCCCCTTTATGTGGTCGTATGCACACTCATATGGCCGAGCGCTAGCCCTTGGGCTAAGCGCTTGCCTTGCCCCTTTTGTTGGGCGCTACTCCCGGTCACATGGTGCAAGTACATAACCGTGGGCTTTAACAAAAAACCTGCGCGCCATTTTTGAAACCCACGCTCCGTTTATACACCCATCGTGGTCATATATATCGCATAGAACCGGGGGTCGGGGCTAAGCCCCGACCCCACCCCCCGTCATTTAATACAAAACGCAAATTTAAATACAATAAACCTCGCATATATTATAAAACATAACGGGTGGTCTGCTGGTCGGGCGACATTTGAGAAGACTTTGCGGTCGGGGAGGTCCAGGGTTCGAATCCCTCGGACTCCAAAAACTTTTAACATAGGCCATATTGGAAAAAACTGGGGTGCCATGTGGCAGCCCGTGATTGGGCTACGTGGCACCTTAAACACCAATCAAACCTTGACACGTGTCGACTTCTGATTGGTCCACGTGTCTTGCCACTTATCAAGCCGTACTGCCACATCACCTTGTCGTGTCATCTTCCGTACCGTCCAGTCATCATGCCACATCATCCACTGTACATCTGCCCAGTCATCCTGCCACGTCATCTGCCATACGATGTTGACATCATCCTGTGCCACGTGTCACCCTTCCAGTGGTGACACGTGTCACCTCGGGATTGGTCCAACCTTACGCCCAAAACGCCAAAACTGCCTGACACGTGTCACTGTCGGAGGCTGCCATGTGTCCTATATGGACCTGCCATGTGTCATCTTCTAGTGCTGCCACGTGTCCTGTACGGACAGGTACAGTCAGCATCCAAAATTTTGCATGTTTGGCTTGGCGGACAGAATGCGATATCTTCTTCATACAGACTCCGTTTGACAAAAAAATTATACCACCGGAATCAGGAAGACGAGACGGACGCAATGGTGTTGGTTTTGTTAGATTCTGAGCACTTTCATTTTTGAGCATTTTTCATGCCTTGTCAGACTTCTGAATCCGATGTTGGATCACGTTCCTTAGGGCAGACTCATTCCCTTAAGGTTACACTTTGTTTAGTGTCGGAGGAATGGCCCAAGGTAAGGAATGGTCCAAGAATTTCTTGAGGGCAGACTCATTCTCTCCAGGTTACACTTTGTTTAGTGTCGGAGGAATGGCCCAGGGTGGGAAATGGTCCAGGTTCAGAAATCAGAAACAATCATTCTTCCTTGGTTGAGAAGAATGGGGCAGATAGCCTATTATTGATATTCTATGTTGAGGGCAGAAATTCTTTCAAATCTCACAGATGTGAGTGAAATATTGTCCTAGATTATTGTTGTTGATATTATATACTGAGGGCAAACATTCTTTCAGATCTCACAGACGTGAGTGAAATATTGGCCCAGATGATACAGTTTTATCATAACATTGTTTATATGCAGGTTGCTATTTGTTATGAAGGACAGTTTGTGAATGTGTTTCACAAAGTCTGAGTAGTTGTGTACTACTGGAATAGACACAGGTGTGTTCTATAAGTTGATATTGTACCAGTTGTCATAGGAGACTATCAAATCGGATAATAATGACAGGTGCTCGTGGTGCTACCAGTTGAATGGTATGTTGTGCTCAAGACCATACCTCCCTAGCTAGGAGGGAGTGTTAATATTATGGTAGCTTCGGGAGGTATGAACCTCTATGATGACCTATGACGAGATTAGAATCCTCCGGAAGAAAGCAAAGAATTGAAGAAAACCCTAGACAGGTTGTCGGCTGAACAAATATATTTATATTGAATTTATTGATGCCTAGAAAGAGAATTTGGCCCAGTAGACTGGTCAGGTCGGCCCCAGTTAGACTGGCCAGTCCACTTTAAATACAGGGTGCCAGTTTCATTATTACACACTCTCAGAATTGCAGAGCCAGTTGTGCGCACTGCAATTGGTAGTTTTGTGCGCAGGTCTCTGGGGAAAGTGGTGCGCTAGTTCTGGGTGGGATCATCTGTTCAGTTTTGCTTCTATTCTTTTTCTTTGTGCATTTAGCCTCTCTTGGCTATAGGTTGCAGCCAGAATTCTCTTCTCAGTCAAGGTCAAGGTGCTCGGAGGGAGCCTTCGACCTGTGGTTGGAAGACGAGGGTATCGTCGTGGTAAAACAAGCACACAATCCTATATATTCTAACAGGTAGATCATGAAGAAAAACAATTTGTATAAAAATGGAATACCATAGTTCAATGATCAGAATGGTCGGGAGTATGAGATGTGTAATACCAAGATGAGAACATTTTTACATGCAAAAGTATATGATTTTTGGAACTCAGTTGTTACAGGATACACCGCTACAAAGAAACCTCTGAAGACTGTAACCAAAAAGGAATTAAAAAGAAATAACAAAATATAAATGGATTTCATCTTGGAAAGATTACCTGATGAATAGAGAGAATAATCCACATCATCAATGAAGAATGTTGAAGAGAAGCACTCTAAGTTGCCAGAAAATAAGAATGAAGAAAAGGGTAAGAGTTATGTAGAAATCATCAAAGGTTATATGAAGAAAGAAGAATGCAAACCCCTAAAGGAGAACATTCCAAAAGTGTAGAAGACTCAAGAAGAAGATCACAGAAGAAACAGATATCAAATAAGACCCTTTGCATTCAAACAACAAAGAAGCTTCAATCATGATCATGAACAACCAAGGCATGAATTCATAAGGACTGCACCACAAAGAAGATCGTTCACTCCCACGTATGAAAAATTATTTTATGGTCATTGTTTTATTTGTACTAACTTTGGACATAATGCTATAGATTGCAGAGCACATGGAAGAAATGATCAGACAAGAAATGTTTATGTGGCCCCATATAAGATTGAGTGTTTAAAATGCCACAACTATGGTCTTATAGTTTGGAATTGTAGAAGCATGATAGAGCCCTCCATGAAAGAAAACTTTGATGTCAGATACATGAAGGTTTGGAGAAGAAAAGAAGAGAATATAAATAAAGAATAGGTTCCAGAGATTGCAGGATGGGCAGTAGTACGAGAAAGAGAAGAAGAGAAGGTGAATAAAGAATAGGTCCAAGATATCATAGGATATGGAGTTGTGCAGGATCATGATGAATCCACAGGAAAAAAGGAAGAAAACATACTTCAGAGATATGATGAGTCTACAAATGAAGAGGAATATTATTCTACATTAGGGCGGATTCCTCCATTGTTATGAGCCATCTATCTTGGAGACTCCCAGTAAATATGAATATTGAACAGGGGGGTCTATGTCGTAGCTACTACAAATCCAAGAATCATACTTTGAGAAGTTTGAAACGTTTGCAGACATTGATTCAAAGCAATCAGATAGCAGAATTACAGAATGACAGATTGTTTGATTGACAAGCAATATTCTCATGCAGATATCAGAGGAATACCATTCATACACTTTTCCGCAGGGATGATTTTAAGGATGGAAATTTATTTTAAAATGTAGAAACCTTGGCGAATCTTACTAACCCTTAATATGCCAACTATAAATGTTTGGCGATATTTTTGTAAAAATATTCAAATTTCTAAGTATTTTATATAGTTTGTATAAAATCTTGGAGATTTTTCAGTAAAATAATTTTATCCTATAGAATTTGGGTGAATCACTTTTAGAATAGCGAATCTTTTTTGGGAAAAACCCATGGAAAATTATCCCATGACCGAAATTTAGCCCCTAAAAGCATCCCTACTTTTCAGGCAGAGATTCATGATTATATGGAAGACTCCAGATAGGGATATATTTATTATAGGTTCAAGGATGAATTGTAGATCAGTGGACATATTTGATTAATTCTGAGAAATAGCAATATGTGATGATCAATTGCAGTTGTGAAGCCTTCATGATAGTACAGTGACAGATGGGTCAGCATTGTGGACAATTGAGTAGCAGAGTTATGGACAGTTTGTGACATATGTATAAATATGGATTCATGCATATGATAGCGGATGAAATCATATTAACAATTGGTATGAAATGCTTGTCAAGTACAAAAGACATGAGTCAGAGAAGATGCATAATAGTGGATTGATAGTTGGAATCAGTTGATCACAGAAGGGAAAGTAGTGAAAGGCACAACAAAGCAAGGAAAGAGAAAATGTCAGTAGAAGCTATATCATCAGAAGGAAATCATTGAATAGTATGGTCAAGTGAACATGATAAGTGATTGAGGAAATCGAGTAATGAATGTTTTATATATATGTCAATGAATTTCAAGAGGAAGCACCAATGAAAAATAAGCAAGCATTGGAAGAGAGAAAAGGAAACATTTACAGGTATACCTACATTGATCTACATGACATCTTGCAGAAAAATGAAGGGAAAATAAATCATCAAAGAAAGAGATATACAAAGGAAGATCGATAGCATGTAGATAGGGAGACATACTGACAGGGGGAGTTATCATTTTTCCCATGATTGTTTAGAGCAGGTATATTTTTAGGGGGAGACAAGCACATAAAGTCAGAGAAGATTCAATCAGAGAAAGCATGAGCATGAGTATTTTGTCAAAAGAGGAACGAAAGAGAAAAGGCATGGAAATGGAGATTAAGAACAGATGCATGATGACAAGGGTAGCAGCCTAAAAAAGAGATACCCTTTGTTATTTATATCAAAATAGAAGAGGAACATGGAGAGAAACATGAGGAGAGAAACATATGATGAGAAAGAACATAAGAATGGAGACAGGGGGAGCATCCCTAAGGAGAGATACCCTTTTCCATTAATGTCAAAGGAGGAGAGAGAGAAACATTTATGAGGAGAATTGTTCACAAGGGGAGCATGAGTATTGGAGTATGAGTTTTTCCATCAATATTGGTGTTTCCATCAATGCCAAAAGGGGAGATTGTTGAACAGTTGGTTTTCATTGATGTCAAGCCTTGGAGATTGATGTCAACCCTTGGAGACGACATAGATTCCCTAGATATGTGGTTGTGATTGATGATGAGTTAGTTGTCATTAATAATGGTTGATGTTAGCAGATGTGATGGGTGCATTTGATGAAGTCTACATGAAGCCTCGAAGGTGTGTTTATGGTACCCGAAGTTGATTGAGGAATATGGACATGAAGGATAGTGTAAATGCAACTAAATCACTCACATATGGATAGTACTCATCATGTTGTTTTTTATTATAGATGGTATGCCACGTGGGTCCTCACAATTAGGAAGATATGGCCTTGTGAAGTTGGAAGCCCCAAAGAGTGGTCAAGAAACCCCTAGTTGGTTACAAGTCAATGAATGAAAGGGTAAAGTGGTTGTAACAAGAAAGTCAAGAAGCCTTAAAGTTAAGGAAAGAGGTTACCTAGAAAAAGTATAAATACACCTCATGAAGTCATTTACAAGAACATTCACACACACATTCACTGAATATATATCTTGTGAGTAAGTGATGTTTTGGTCTAATATTTGGTTTATTGGTGAATCTGACGGCAAGTCTGAAGCAGTGGAGACGATGCGAGGAAAGAGTGAAAGTTTCAGAGCTACAAAGTGCTAGGGTTTTTCTGTAACCCTAATTTGGTTGGCTCTCGTGGGTCAGGCATAGGGTGTCCTATGAGGACCCCGCGAGTTGCATAGTAGTCGTCACGTGAGGCCTTGCGTGACAGGTAGTCTTTGTCCCACGAGGATAAGACAAAAATGTGGAAAGGATGCTTGTGCCAGGTTGTTGAGGTTTGAGGTCAAGCTACATGTCTGTGTATCAAGTTCAGAGACACCAAATCGGTTATAGATGTAAAAGGTATGTTATTTTATATGTTATGAGGTTGCATCTTGGTGATATTGTGGAGCATGCTTGAGGCATGTGTTTGTGAGATTTTTTGTATGCCTTGAGGCATATCTTGGATGTATGGTACATGTTGGTTGAGGTATATTTTTTGAGGTACATTGTCGATGCATATATTGGATATATTAGTACATGGTTTATGGTAGTTGGTTGAGGCATATCATGAGTGGTATGACACATGTTTGAGGTACATTTCTATGGATGATTGGCATGTTGTTTGACGTATATGGTTCATGATTTAGTGCATTGTTAGAGGCACTTGTTGGTGATCTTGATATATGCTTGGTACCCATTTGGCACATATTATTGGCATATGGTTGTGGCACTTCATTGATGATATCTTATGGTATATGGTTGAGACACTTGTTATGGTATGTGGTTGATACATGTTATGATACACGATTAGTACATGGTATGGTGATGATGTACATGGTTGATGTGCATGGTTGGCACATGGTATGGTATAGGTGTGGATGTACATGGTTGATGTGCATGGTTGGCATATGGTATGGTATATGTGTTGATGGTTCAGGTGTTGGTGCATGGTTGATGCACTTGTTGTGGTACATGGTTCATGCCTAGTATGGTATAGGCTGATGGTTGAGACACATATATTGTGATGATATGTCAGTGATCTTCGTACATTCTTGGTAGAGGCATGCGTTGGTGATGTTGGACATCTAGTTGAGAGGTGGCCTTGGTATATGATCCATGTGAGAGGATTTGGTTGAGTATCGGTTATAGTGACAGGTTAGACAAGTTGATGTGACAGGTTGGATACAGGGATAGTGACAGGTTGATAGCAACAGGTTGATCACAGGGTCATTGATACATCAGTGGCAGTGATTGTGGTAGTAACAGTTTGGTCTGCACTTTTATTTCAGGGCGGAAGGATGGGGCGAGGAAAGGGGGTTGTATCCTCCTTTTGGTTGGTGTCGAAGAGCACAGGGAGTTGGAGCTTCCTTCAGGTTGGAGCTTTAGAATCAAGGGGTTGTATCCTCCTTCTTGTCGAAGCTAGAGAATTCAAGGAGTTGTAACTTCCTTCAAGTTGGAGCCTATAAATAGGGGGATTGAGCCTCCTTCTAGTTGAAGCTAGAGAAGTTGGAATTTGATGTTTTCTATGAATGAATTCTTGATATATATATATAAGAAAGCATTATGTGGTTTTCTCCCATTTGGGTTTCCATGTAAATTTTGGTGTATTGTGTATTTGATGTGATGTTTCTTATGATTATATGCTCATTATACATTGAATGCAATAATAGATGATACATTGATGATAAATTGCTAAATATTGTTGATAAAGTTGAAGAATACATATTGTGGTTAAAATTGGTATAAAGTGTTCATATTGATTCACCCCCCCAACCCCCTTTTAGTATTCCAACATAGGAAGCACTAACTTCCAAGATTATCCAACACCAACTAGAAGGAGGCACCAACCCCCTGATTTACAAGCACCAACCTAAAGGAAGCTCCAACTCCTTGATTGACCAGCACCAATTGGAAGGAGGCACCAATCTCGTGTATTTACCAACTCCAACTAGAAGGAATCACCCAATCCCTAAAACATAGGCACCAACTTATTGAATGAAGACACCAATCTTCTCAATTGAGCACCAACTCAATAAGATATCATTGATCCAAGATATTCATACACAGAGTACTTTTGACTTCACCTACATGATTCATTCTATAGAAAATCCTTCAAACCCTATCAAGCCTCGTAGAATCATTCCCAAAAGGCAATCATTGATAGTAACATCCACTGACGGTAACATCCATTCGGAGAAATGTCCACTAACATAAACATCCACTCATGGCAATATCACTGAAACATCACAACTTGATAGTAGAGCATATGGTAGCATCACAACCTCACAGAAACATCACAACTTCATAGCAAAACATATGGTAGCATCAAAACCTCACAATTTTGAGATTACTAAGACAACTGAGAGGGGGGGGGGGTGAATCAGTTGTTACTGTGCTTAAACAATTCTAGGTCTATTAAACCATTTTTAATCTTCTCCAAGTGACCATCAATATTATACAACACATGGACAACATAAATAATGAGCAGCAGTCATACATAATATATACACAGAGACATATTTTCACGAGGAAACCCATAAAGGGAGAAAACCTCTTCTTTTTCGAAATGATAGGCAGTCTTTTAAGTTATGTACATCATCTATAATTGAGCACCAATTAAATGTGAGGCTACTACCTCTGTTTTACAAGCTCCAACTTGTTTGAGAGCACCAACTCTCCGATTTATCTAGCACCCACTAGAAGGAAGCATCAACTCCATAAATGTTCCATCACCAACTGGATTTATACAAACACCAACTTGTATACAAAAAACTCTGTGTTTTCCCGAGCACCACCCTGCCACCCTGTTTTCTAGCCACAACTAAATGGAAGCTTCAACTTCCAATATTCAAGCACCAACTTGAATAACAGAGGACTACAATCCTCCCTAGCACCACCCTATCTCCGTGATTATAAATAAATGATTGAATAACTAACAATACAAATATATCAATTCTTACCATTTCTTCATTGTTCTGCAATTATTCTCTACTTCACTATTCTTCTATTATGTTCATACTTGGCTTGACTTGTTGTCTCTTTCTATCTGTTCTTTCTTTTTTCTTCTCATGCTCTTTGATATGTGCACATTCTTCTCTCTTCACCTATTCTGTTTTTTTCAGGTTATGTTCCTCATCTCTAAGTTTTCTTCACACTGTGCATACTGTAATTTTACCTTTCTATAGTTCAACTCATTCTTCAGTAAGAACAACTAACCCTACATAGTCATTGCATATCCATTTTTATCCACACCCACCTCTTTAGTTACACCTCGAATCTCCTTGGGAAAAAACACCTCAGCAACTGAATCGCCAACCATTCAAGAATCATGATTCAGTTTAGCTAATTGAATCATAACTGAACAGTTAATCATGAGGTGGAACAACATCCCTTTGATCAAATTCTCAATTCACCATCACCGTTGGATTACATCTACAGGATCTCGTGTTTATCCCAT
The DNA here is from genome assembly GCA_009831015.1 of Picea engelmannii. NCBI lineage: Eukaryota > Viridiplantae > Streptophyta > Pinopsida > Pinales > Pinaceae > Picea > Picea engelmannii. Next base: position 70,439 of record ML777369.1, on the reverse strand, counting down.
GTGCCCACTGGCTGTGACCACAGGCTAATCAGAAAGTGATTTCACATTTCGCATTTCGGATATCTTATGGTCAGGCATCTTGAATTCCCATGTCATGATCTCCGAAAATAGGGTTTATCAATTAGTACCTTCCCTTTTTGTGACCATCGGTGATGACCATCAGCTACACCAACAGGCGTTATGTAATTTCTTGTTTCGTGAATTTTGTTGCGAGTCACTTTGAATCTTCCAACTCCCGATCACGAAATTGAGCCTTGCAACTTGCAATCTCCTTCCTTCACAGGCCCATGGATGTGACCAAGCAATTATCCATAAATCTCTTTTGCGACTTGTGATTTTGGAAATCCTGTGATGAGGCGTCTCAACTCTCCATGTCGTGATCACCGAAACTCCGAAATGGAGCCAGATCAATGGTCCACACTCTCCCTTGATCAACGACTCAGATTGAATCATGATTTCACGTTTCACAATTTCAAAGGATAGAGCTCCTTCTTCCTTTGACTTTCCAGTCAGTGAAAATTTGACCTCTTGCCAAGTGTAGTATGCATTCAATGATCAGGATTGTTTATCGTGATTTCTCATATCGCAAGTTTGAGGGGTTAGAGAACCTCCTCCTTTTGGATATCCTGATCTGCGAAACTCTAAAACAGAGCCTCTGTCTTGCCCTGATCTTTCGCCATGTGTCCTTCTTGGATCAACGGTCCTCTCGCTTTCAGGACTTTGTAAGCCCGCTTCATCTTGTACTTAAAGATTGTGCTCCTTCTTCTGGATCCGACGATGTTCGGTCTTCATGCTCAAATCCAACGCCTAAGATCTATTCTCCTCTTCTGCGCACTCCTCTTGTCTTAATTCAGATCTGATGGCCATCAGGAATTCGGGATGGGTGATCCAATGATCACTATTACTCCTCCTCTTGATCTTACGCTTCTGATATTTCCATGCCATCATCACTGCACTACTGGTCTTGCCACTTTCTCTTGTTCGTCATCGTCGGGTTGAGCTTGCCATCAATGACAAACAAATACTCTGCCTTCTTTCCATGCTGGTCTTTCCACTTTCTCTTGTTCTTCATCGTCGGGTTGATCTTGCCATCAATGACAAAAAAATAATCTACCTTATGTCCGTAATAAATATTCCAACACACAGTATCATCACAAATTCATAGCAGATCATACGGCAGCATCACAACCTCATAGCAGTTCATATGACAACCTCACAACCTCACGGTAACATTACAACCTTATAGCATACCTTGAGAATAAGAAAGACCTTGAGATAATCCCTTAGACTTCTCTTGCACACTAGAAAGACACCGCAACACCTTGAGCACACCTCAAACTTTATCTCTCCGTTGGTTACACTAAAAATGTGAAATTTTGTCCTCTATTTATAGTAATTTTGTCCCAAACATTAGTTGAGTCGACCTCAATTTTATGGTTAGGATGTCGAACAGAAAACTCATATCCCGTCATTACTAAGGAGTTAGAGGGACTTCCATATGTCGTTGGAAAATTATCGGAATAAGCTTTCCAACCATGTAACTTTTTCTTTTATTTGAGTTAGTTATGTAGGGTAAAAATTCCCTAAAATATAGGTATAAAAATTGACCACAAATAATACTTTCAACAATCTCCATCTTGCAACTTTTATCTTGGAAATATGTAGGCTTCTTCACTTGACTTTAGGGGCTTATTCACTTGGTTTTAGGGCTTCTTCAAGGCTCATTCAAGGCTCCATTTGTGTATAACTCAAAGTGGGCATGTGGAAACAACCACATGTTATCTCATCCCATGAGGGCCATGCTTGCAAGCTATGCCATAAGGGGACCACTTTGGAGTTATATACATTTATGTCAAGGCTCATTCAAGGCACTTCAAGGATTCTTCAAGTAGACACGTCATTATTGTTTCAGGGGCTTCTTCAATTTACTTTGAAATTGACTTGTCCTCATGGCTTGATTACTTCATGTTGGCTTCTCAAGGCTTCATCAACATATATTCAAGGCCTCTTCTCTTGGCTTCATGGCTGCAAGGCTTCCTTAATTGCATTCATGGTTGCAAGGCTTCCTTAATTGGCTTCATGGATTCAAGGATTTTTCACGTGGCTTCATGGATTCAATACTCAAACAATCTCAAGGCTTATTTACTTGGTTTGATGGCTTAAAGGTTTATTTACTTGGATTCATGGATTCAAGGCTTCTTCACTTGGATTTATGGCTTCAATATTCAAACAATATCCCTTTTTCATTGTCACATCATCATCATCATTGTTACATTGTTATCATCACTTCCACATCATCATCATCACTGCCACTTTGACATCAATGACAACATTTTCTCAACACTTGAATGAGAAAATGAAAGAAGAAAATCTCACAAGACTCCTTGCATACCTCCTCTAAAAAGTTTTTTTTTTCCTCCTTGGTTAGTTTTTTGTTGCTCATTTTAAACAACGTAGATACATTCTGACAGTAAAGCAATTATATGTGTTCTTCAAGCATATGAATAGGCCCACGATACAGTCTTCTCAACTTAGTTGTGTGTTGTGCAAGCAAAAATCTAGAAAATGATAATAGAATATAACCTTTGAATATCGTTTAAGTTCAGAACAAGAATGAAAACCGACACTTGGTCTTCAATAACTACAAAATTGGACATGAACATCATGTAAATGTGTTGAACCTACACATAATATATCTAGCTAGAAAATACTACACACATTTGCAGAGAGAAATTGAGAAAGAAGAAGAAGGAGAGAAAGAATGGAAGAATTCGCATTAATCGTAATGAATAATGAATAATTTACACATGATATACTTTGTATAACTCAATGAATGCGCACTAGAGGAGAACCAATGTTCCATAGTGGTGGTCTAGAGTGATCTAGACACACACCAGCAGTTACGGGAGTGAACTGCCACCTAGTCTAGTCTCTCAAGCAATTACGAGAGTGAACTGCCACCTAGCTGAGTTAACTAGTCAATTAGTCTTCAGTTAACTGAATAAACAGAGTGTAGTGAGGAGTAAATCAAGGAATAAAGGACAATGTGTCAGTCTGGTGATGATCCCAAGGTAAGTGTGCATTAGCATGGTGATGATCCCAATGTTGCATGGTGACAAAACTAATGCAGCATCTAGACTCAACTCAACTAGTCAAATTAAAGTGTTAACTGAAAGATAACATTCTCCAGGTAGAATATTCTCTCCTAAAATATAGGAGACCGGATAATGACTAATTATGACTAATAAAAAAGGAAAAACCTTGGAAAAAAGAAATCCTAGGTGTGTGTGAAGTAACTCCAACACCCCCCCTGAACATCACTATGGTGAAAATAAAGAATGGGTCCCGACAACGAGGCCATGTTAGGTACCCAAATACAAAATATACACTGAAATAAAGTGAGGAAAGAGGGAAAACCTCATGGGAAAATCCCCCCTCAAGGTACAATGTATGTAAAAAGAATAACTACATTTGTTAGGCAACTATGTCCTTCACTCCAAGATGACTTCGTAGAGAATGGAACTTATGCCCAATGAAGGTCTTGGTGAAGATGTTTGTTGTCTATTCTACTGAAGGAAAAAACTGTAGGTTGATGATCCCCTCTTGTAATAAGTCCCGGATGTAGTGCATGCAGATCTCGATGTGCTTCGTCCACTGCCTATGAATTGGATCTCTGCAAAACTTCAGAGTGCTCTAGTTTTCACACCAGATGATGATCGACCGATGAAAATGAATGCTCAACTTAGTGAGAAAATGTTGTAACCACATAGCCTGAATGGTTATGTTAAATACCCCTCTGTACTCTACCTCTATTGAAGATAGAGAAATGGCAGCTTGCTTCTTGCTTAACCAACAGATAGGCCCGGAACCAGGACTAGGTGAGTAACCATATGTGGACTCGTGATCAATGTTATCACCAACCCAGTCTAAATCAGTAAACCTAATCATATCTAATGTAAATTCTGTTGCATAATGAATCCCAAAAGTGATGGTGCCCTGTACGTATCGAAGGATACACTTTGCATCCTTCCAATGTAGCTCATGCGGCTCCTGCATGAACCTAGAAACTGCGCCAACTGCATAAGAGAGGTCTGGTCTGGAGTGTGTGAGATACAACAAGCTCCCCACTAGTTGCATGTACAATGTGTTTTCAACCAATGGAGTCTCCCCACCATCCTCAAGTTTGAATCCTGATAGGAAAGGAGTCGGAGCAAATTTGCAGTCTGTCATGTGAAATCTCTCAAGGAGATCTTGTGCATACTTGGCTTGAGACATTTTGATGTCTGATGCATCTTGACTGATCTCGAGTCCAAGGAAGAAGTGTAGAAAACCCATATCCGTCATCAAAAACATGTCATGTAGAATCCTCTTGACTGCAACAATCGCTGAAGTTGAGCAACCGATGATTAACAAATCATCAACATACAAAACTAAAAGTAGAAGTGAATCATTTTTCCTAAGCATGTAGACATTCGAGTCTGATTTACAACGTACAAAGTTCTGTGACAACAGGTAGGAGTCCATCTTGGCATACCATGCCCTCGAAGCCTGTTTGAGGCCATAAAGGGACTTCTTCAGTCGACAGACCAAAGATGAGTCCTGCATAAATCCCTGGGGTTGCTCCATATAGAACTCCTCAGAGAGATCACCATGAATAAATGCATTATTCACAACCATCTAATGGACTTCCCATCTCTTGGATGTCGCAATGGAAAGTTCCAATCGTATGGAATCCATCTTCACTACTGGAGCAAAGGTCTCATCATAGTCAATGTCATGCACCTGCTGAAAGCCTTTGGCAACAAGCCTAGCTTTGTATCTTCTAATCTATCTATCTGTTGCGCTCTTGGTCCTGTAGACTCATCTGAATTTGACAAGTTTCCTCCCATAAGAAAGGGGAACCAGATCCCAAGTCTGGTTCTCGAGGAGGGATTTGTACTCATCGTGCATAGCAGATTCCCAAATGGGATTTTCAGCAGCCTCGCCATAAGACTGTGGATGTGAAGAATGAACCAAGAAAATATGTCTAGAGGGAAATGGTTTGGTGGCATTGAGTGCAACTGGAGGCTCCTAGAAATCAGATCAAGTCCTCCTAGTATCGGTTGGATCACCAACGAGATCCTTTGCATCCTGAAGAGTAGTTTGTGCCCACTTGGGCCTCTACTCTAGCTCTGCAACTTCATTTGGATTCTCTGACTCTACATCTGACTGTACTGACTCTGAATATGAATCATTTGAGTCCTCTAAATCAAAAATCATGTCTAAAGAAGAGTCGACATGTGCATGCTCATCATCTCGGGCAGGTGGAAGAATGAAGGTGTCTACATGCGGTTGTCGAGGTACATGCGAGACACTTTCCTCAAATTGGACACTACACTCATTGATGAGTCGGTCCAAGGAAAGATCAATAAGCCTATATCCCTTCACACCTTCAGGGTATCCAACAAAAATACACTCAATTCTCTGTGGATCAAGTGCCTTTGTCTTTTTAGAGGGAATCCAAGCCCATGCACGTGAACTAAAATATGAAAGTGGGTCACTTCTGGTTTGAGGCCGCTCCAAACCTCTTAGGGGGTCTTATCCTTGACATATCTGTGGGGAGATCTATTTTGGATGTATGTTGCACAATTAAGTGCTTCAACCCATAGTCTATATGGTAGTGACTTTGCATGTAGCATGCAAGATGCCATCTCCTTTAGAGATTTGTTTTCCTCTCATAAACTATGTTTTGATGCGGAGTATAGGGAACTATATGCTGCAACTGAATCCATGCCTCATGGAAAATATCATGGATCCCATGATTGACATACTCTCCCCCGTTATCATTTCGGAGGACTTTGATCTTCTTTCCAGACTATGTCTCAACCAGGACTTTGAAATCTTTGAGGTGTTGAAAGACCTCGGTTTTTTGATTGAGAAATTAGATCCATGTAAAACGTGAGAAATCATCAACAAAAATGAGAACAAACCTCATCTGATGGATGGATGCGGAAAAGGACCCATAAGGTCATTGTGGATCAAATCTAAAGGTGCAAAAGCTCTCTGAGACTTTCCTTTGTCAAATTTCTCTTGAGGGTGTTTTCCGAGAACACATCCCTCACATACTCCCTTGGAGAAATGGATGTCTGGTAGACCATCAATCAATATTTGTTTGTTAATTTGTTGCATGTATCTGAAATTCAAATGTTCAAACCTTTCATGCCATATCCTACTACTTTCATCAACATGAATAAGCAGTAAAGCAGAATCAAGTTCAATGAATTCAGAAAATGTATACAATCTAGACTGATGATTTACCTCATCGGTAGAAACCCTAGAGTTGGTTTTCATGTCATAGATGTCCATGGAATTTGGTGTAAATATGACTTTATTTCCAGTGTCGAAATTCGTCATCTAATATACGGAGATAAGGTTGGCAGAAATTTTGAGAACATGCAACACTTTCTCGAAGCTTCCGTTGGAGAGTTCAATCCTTCCTTTACTAGTGACTTCAATAGAAGAGTTGTCCCCCATCGAAATAGGAGGACCTTTGCATGCATCCAATGAAGAATATATTGTTTTTGAGGCAGCCATGTGAAGTGATGCTCCTGAATCTACGATCCAAGCATCAGGAGGAGAGTTGATGGCAATCAAGACATGGCTAGAATTGTCTTTCTTGGGATTCTAATTTTCTGGCTTCGTCTTCTTAGCACCCTTGGGGATGCGATCTCCAAGGTTGTTTTTCTGAAGTATTTGAGTCGTTAGATCTAAAAAAAATTTAATACATGCAGATTCTGGATGGAATCACTTGTGACAATACGTGCATTTCTACCCTTTTCTTCCCTTTTCCCCTTTGGATCCGAAGGTATCGGTGAAGGGTCTCGTGTACCCTTCCTTCTTCGGATGTGCATGATCTTTCCTTTTGTCCTTATATTTAGATTTCTGATATTTGTGGCTGATATCTTGCACAGTGAATGCATGTTCCTTTGGGCCTTTGATTTTTCCCATGTTGATGGGCTTCGTTTGCTCTTGTGTCAAGGATTCAATAAAGTCCTCAAGAGAAGGCATCTTCTAGGAGGCTCCAGAGGCGAATCTGATAGAATGGAATGTGCATACAAATACAGAGAATTCGGGACCAAGTTTGGAGAGAATGGTGAGAACCATTTGTTTCTCCTCCTTATATTTATCAACCCCGTAAGCTTTGAGTTACGACAGTAAATCCTTGAATTTTTTAAAGAAATATTGGATATTTTCAAAGCTTTTTTGATCCAATGTGAGCAATTCCACCTCCAGCATGTGTCCCCTCATCTCATAATGTTTTCCAAAGAGCCCTTCCAAGGTGGTCTAGGCTTTATTGGGAGTCTTACAAGAAGATATGTGAAAAAGGAGATCGGGAGAAATAAGACTACAAATTGTTTTGAGTGTTTCATCCATTCAATTTAAGTACTTGGATTTCTCTATGGCCGATGTCGGTTCTGTATCTGTATTCAAGGTTAACTTGTACAATCCTCTGGTTCGGAGATGAATCATTATTCTCTCCTTCCATGCAAAGAAGTTGCAAGGTGTAAGACTGATTTCTTTTTGGAAATCCATCTTTTCGTTGTCTTCAATCGTTTGTACCTGCAAAACAATTTGGTGTAACTTTTGCTTAGTAGTCTATCGGCTTTGATACCATGTAAATGTGTTGAACCTGCACAGAATAGATCTAGCTAGAAAATACTACACACATTTGCAGAGAGAAATTGAGAAAGAAGAAGAAGGAGAGAAAGAATGGAAGACTTCTCATTAACCATAATGAATAATGAATAGTTTACACATGATATACTTTGTATAACTCAATGAATGTGCACTGGAGGAGAACCAATGCACCATAGTGGTGGTCTAGAGTGATCTAGACACACACCAGCAGTTACGAAAGTGAATTGCCACCTAGTCTAGTCTCTCGGGCATTTACGGGAGTGAACTGCCACCTAGCCGAGTTAACTAGTCAACTAGTCTTCAGTTAACTGACTGAACAGAGTGTAGTGAGGAGTAGATCAAGGAATCAAGGGTGATGTGCCAGTCTGGTGATGATCCCAAGGCAAGTGTGCATTAGCATGGTGATAATCTCAATATTGCATGGTGACAAAATCAATGCAGCATCTAGACTCAACTCAACTAATCAAATTGAAGTGTTAACTAAAAGAGAATATTCTTCAGGTGGAATATTCTCTCCTAAAATATAGGAGACTGGATAATGACTAATTATGACTAATAAACAAGAAAAAACCTTAAGAAAAAGAAATCCTAGGTGTGTGTGAAGTAACTCCAACACATCGATTATTTTGGCTTCCTATGCATGTATCCTTTGATTTATTTTCTCCATTTTTTATGACAAATAATATTTGATCAATTTCATTATACAAATCGGATCTAATGGTCTTTTGCTTCTACACTCGATCTACACTTGTCCCATCTTCAGCTTCCTCTCTGCAAGACAATCAAAGAGACAATCCAGCTTTTTTAATGAGACTTTTGCTATAGTGACAAAAGGAGATACTATGCAATGCTTACTATTTGACATGCAGATGTCTTCTGTAAAAGCTTATTCTAAAATTGGGAAAGCGCTGATTATTTGTGAGATAGTATGAATATTCCATTGTGCTTAACACAGTGCTCTCATTCTTGAAAAACATATTCAATCCAATGGTTGTGATTTTATAATCGCGTGTACGTTTGGCAAGAAAATGAATATTATTTTACTCGATTGACATTTGTAACAACAATTACACGATACTGGCCTATTTCAAAAAATATACAAGCAATTTCATTGCCAACAAAATTCATATTAATGACAACTTCGGGTCTTAGTGCTCGACCAATTAAATAGTAATCATCACCACCCTCGATCGCTTCATTAGTTACAATGGCACTCATGGACAACCAATTAGATATATGCAGAGATAAAAAAAAAAAAAAAAACAGACTTGTGCAACACCAGTGATTCCAGAATCCACAAAGAACCCATATAGAATAATATAATCAAAAGAATAATTTGCAGGCAAGAAAAACTTCCATAAGTGTTCCCATCTTTGCACCTTTTGCTTGGGTTCGAAAATAAGCGAGATTTGTATTTCATTCTTAACATGAGTGCGCTTCTTTAGTATGCAAATGCTTCTAAAAAAATGCCTTTTAAAAAATTATGAGAGAGGTGGTTGAAATCCTTTTGTGAGACAGTGTTCCATAACAACAACAACGAGGTGTGAACTGTTTCATGGATCATTTTTAAACTTGTTTTAAAATTGTTGTTGTCAAAAAGAAATTGACATTTGGCTCATTCTTAATAGTCACACGCCTCATAGTCTTCATAGCCAATCGAATAGGTAGCTTTAATTCTTGTCCACGTTAAATTATGTTCTTGTAGCTGCTCAACTCTATGAGAAAATAAAGAAACAACTGCATCAGATCTCCAAATCGTATTAAATACTAAGAGAAAGTCGTGTGCACAACATAAGTAAAGGCCTGTTCGATATAACAATATGAGCACAAGAGCCTTTGTTTAATGTAACAAGGATACATTGCAAATATTAGAAAGCATTCATGACTCAAGGCATATCTGAATGATCCCCCATTCGATCATTTCAAAAAATCTTTGCATTGAACTTCATAAAATATATTTTTACAATTAAATGATTCGATCATTTTAAAAAAATCTTTGCATTGAAGATTATAAAATATATTTGGACAATTAAATGATGTTGAAGTATAGAAGGTGGATGTAAACATAATGACTTATTTGGATTTTTTTTAACAAATTTTCAGCAAATATTTTTTAACAAATTGTCAGCAAATATAATGTGAGGTCAAATGTTCCATAAAAACTTTAATCTTCCCCAACACCTATTTGAACCCTTCTTAAACAAATTCTCAACAAATATAATGTGAGGTCGAATGTTCCATAAAAACTTTAATCTTCCCTTCACTCATGGAGGTGATATAATGATATTCTATTTTTTACTTATGATATGGTATGGGATAAAGTCATAATCTCAAGAAAAGGTGTGGTATAATATTTATGTCAAAATCAAAATATTTGAAGAGAGATAAATGAGGAATATGATTGAAAAGTGAGATATGTTGGGTATAATATAACATGGCCTTAGTTGGCTTTCAAAATTTATTCACTTCCTCTTTATTTAGGTTATGTAGGTAAGGTGATGTATATGACAACAAAGGGTGATATAAGGGTCCAAAATGTATGTTATGTCAATATACCAATCATGAATGAAAAATATGACAAAGTTAATAAGATGAGGAATGGGAAAATGGGCCATTTTTTGTCATAGGTCAAGAACCACGATAGTTTCGCCAAATATTGTGTCGACTTTAGTGAGAGTGCCAACAAATTTTTCACAAGCGATTTGAAATGAGGGGGAGCCTAGAAATGCTTTATCAGAAGAAACTATTGACCAAAATGGTCATCAACATCTACCAACCAACAGATGTGCATCGTTTATAGTGGCGTGCAAATTATGGATTCACAGAACAATTTACTGAAATGTATAGGGATGGAAGGATCAGAATGGCTTAAGGTATATATCATTTTCTATTATACAACAGGGGGAGAAAAATGAAAATTTAAATGATACATGGTATGGGACTTCGTGGAATAATGTATGGAAAGTGAAAAGATGATGGGGTTTGTGCATGTATGTATAATAGACAATAACCAGAAATTCTTTGAAACTTTGACAAAAAGGATCAAAAAACTGAGTGAACTGTCATGGATGTATGTTGAGGGAAAAACCCAAATAAAACATTGAGCATGTGTGACGTGTATGTAGGAGCTATCTCAAAATGGCGGGGATGGAGAAAGGGAAAGAAAAGAAGATTTGGGAAGCACTTGATGACTTTTTTAAGCAAGTACTTCTGCTTAGTGCATCTGGTAGACAAAGAAAGGAACTTTGACACGAAAAACAAGGTAACTTAGTTCACCTATAAGCCATTTTCCACCAAAATAAATTGGTCAATCTTCATAATATATAGACACCTTTCTAATCACTAATCATTGCTCCATGAGGTCCAAATAGAAACTAAAAAGGAAAACAAAGAAAGCATATAATTGAAAGAAAAATAAAAAGTGAGAAAAGAAAGTAAAAGAAAAAGTGAGAAAAGAAAGTAAATTAAAGTGAAGAAAATCAAAAACTTAATCTACCCCTTTTGTTTAAATTTTTTTCTTATTTGTTTACATTTTTATGTGTATTTTTTTTTTGTACAAGGAAAAGGGATGCAACAATATACAACTCAAGTGGGATGACACTTGGCATAGAGGAATGTATCATTTGTTTTAAGTGCAGGACTCATGACTGAGAAAACTTTGTGCAAGGAAATCTTATCGACATTCCAACCAAAAGATGTGTATGGCAAAGGAGAATGACATATCAAGACCCAAAAGAAATGGTTACCATCCTTCAAAATGTGCCAACCAACAAGATGAGATTTGCATCTTACACTGAAAGCATCAATAGGATTAAGTATTTGAGGTTTAAGGTTGAAAGTTTGAATATGGGAGATAGGTTCAATAGACTCATCAAACATCATAGTGCCATCTGTTGCAATATTCCTATCAAAAATAGGGTCATCATACTCTAAAGAATAATATAAAGGATTTAAATACATAGGAATGCCCATGAACTCATCATCATTGAAGGAAAATGTGCACATATCAAGAGGAGTATACATATCAATATCATGCTCCTTGACTTCTTTTGATTGAAATAATGGATTTGAAATAAAATTATACAATCCAAGATGTAAATCAAATTCATGAAAATGTTTAAAGGAGAACTCATCACATGTATCAATAAAATCACAAGGATCTTCATCATCTTGATTTGACCATTCATAAGTGACATCATCATATAAAAAAAATCATAAAGAGGATAAAAGAAGTCAAGATCAACTTCTTCCTTTTCATAATCAACTTCACCATTATATACATATGAATGAAATATTTGGGGTAAACCATAATCTTGAGATTGGGCTTGTCTATTAGTTTCAAGAACAAAACTAAAAGAATAACAAATGTATGAAATGAATTTTTTGTTTCTTTGTAAAATATGTAATCATTAAATGGTTAAAGAAACAAAGCTAAACTAATAAAATTAAAAAGATTAAACTAATAAAATGAAATGAAAAATTATATACATATAAACATTGTTTAAAGAAAAAAAAGAATTGTGTTTTTTTTAGTTTGAATATTATATTAGGGGAAAAGAAACAAACAAAAAAAGAGAAGTAAATTTTAAGTTCCAAAAGAGTTTGATCTTTATTTTTAAATCAAATCTCCATACATTTTTTATTCTTTGAAGTTTTCAAGCCCTTGCATAGACTTGCCCTTGCATAGACTTGGACCAAAATTATTATCTTTAACTATTTAAAATGGAATGCTACATCATACATTTAGTCAAGAATGAAAGAAAAAGAATAAAGTTGAGCCAAATGTGGAATAGAGCAATGATGGTGATGGCACAAGATAGAAATCTACATATCAAAACTGATTAGTGCTGAGAAAATCAGACTTAAAACATAATAAACTTGATAAGTAAACCATTCACTTCATGAACACCAGCAAAACTCATCCTCATGGGACGTCATTGAAAAGAATGGAGGATGACCTTGCATACCTTCTCTAAAAAGTTTTTTTTCATCTTAGATTGGTTGTTTTCTCCTATTTTTTGTTTCCTCCTTGATTAGTTGTTTTCTCCTCGTTTTATATCATTTAATGAGCATTTTGAGTAGTTAGGGTTAATTTTGACTATAGTGAACCGCTTGAATTTCCACTCTTTTATTTAATAAAATAAGTAACATTAGGTTATTTGCTTGTCGATTTCATGAGACAAGCATTCACTTCACACAGCACTAGTTTATGTGAAATTGAAGACATCAAAAATAATTTGTTTAAACTTTCTCCAACATGTTTCTTGAGAATGTTTCTTTTATAAATGGTCCCTCGTTTCTTTTCCCGTCTTTTTTGTTTTGTCTTGATTTTCTAAAAGCAATAACATGGAAGAAGAAAAATCTGGTGAGCTAGTTTCACACTGAAACTCGGTGACATTATATTTAATTCTTCCTAGAGGACCACCACTGTCGGAAGCAATAACTAGTTTTAAAGATTCCATGGCTTCAAGAGGGAACGATGCCGAAGTGCTGAGTGTAAACAACGCAGAGACATTCTGACAGTAAAGCATTTCTCTGTGTTCTTCAATCATATCAATAGGCCCACGATACAATCTTCTCAACTTAGTTGTGTGTTGTGCAAGCAATAAATCTGGAAAACGATAATAGAATGTAACCTTTGAAGATCGTTTAAGTTCAGAACATGAATGACAATGGACAATTGGCCTGCCAACAACTGCAACTATAAACATAAATGTCGATTATTTTGGCTTCCTCAGATACTGGAAATGCATGTATCCTTCGATTTATTTTCTCCATTTTTTATGACAGATAATATTTGATCAATTTCATCATGCAGATCGGACCTTATGGTCTTTTTCTTCTACACTCGATCTGCACTTGTCCCATATTCCACTTTTTAATGAGACTTTTGTTATAGTGACAAAAGGAGATACTCTACAGTGCTTTACTATTTGACATGCAGATGTCTTCTTCAAAAGCTTGTTATAAAGATAAATTGGGAAAAAGCTGATTATTTGTGAGATAGTATGAACTTTTCCATCGTTCTTAACCTAGTGCTCAGATTATTAAAAAACATATTCAATCCAATGGTTGTGCTTTTATAATCATTTGTACGTTTGGAAAGCAAATTGATATTATTTTTCTCGATTGTCACTTGTAACAACAAATACACGATATTGGCAACAATGAAAATGCAGAGATAACACAATGAAAAAAGACCGAGATAACACAATGCAGAGATAACACAATGAAAAAAAACCGACTTGTGCAACGCCAGTGATTCTAGAATCCATGAAGAGCGCATATAGAATAATATAATCCCAAGAATATTTTGCAAGCATGAAAAACTTCCATGTGTTCCCATATTTTCACCTTTTGCTTGGGTTCGAAAATAAGCGAGATCTGTATTTCATTCTTAACATCAGTGAGCTTCTAAAAAAATTCTGAGAGAGGTAGTTGAAATCCTTTTGCGAGACCATGTTCTGGAACAACAATAACTGAAGTGCGAACTGTTTCATGGATCATTTTTGAACTTGTTTTGACATTGTTGTTGTCAAAAAGAAACTGACATTTGGCTCATTCTTAATAGCCACACGCCTCATATCCTTCATAGTCAGATGAATAGGCAGTTTTAATTCTTGGCCACATTAAATTATGTTCTTGTAGCTTCTCAACTCTATGAGAAAATAAAGAAACCATTGCATCGGATCTCCAAATCGTGTTAAATACCAAGAGCAAGTAGCTTGCACAAAATACTTTAAGTAAAGTTCTATTCGATATCCTTGGGAATCGACTACGATGAGTCGATGGTGCACGCAGTCTACTCTGCGCAACCGCAACGTAGTTTCAAATACTGCTTACCAAATAGGCTACACTATAGAGTTTCAAGACCAGTGTGCAGTACACGGTTTGTTGCGCACTGTGAATACATAAACTTAATGAATTTATTTATGAATGCGGAATAACGCAATGCTATGCTTAGCATATAAACTCAGAAATAAGACAGAAACTTGTTAATACACAAATGCTTGATATTAATGAACTTGTGCGTGAATACAAAATACAATGACAAGATATGAGCTTCGGCTCTAATGACTTTTTTTGTCAACTTTTCAGTTGTTGTTGGATCTCTCTATCTCGTTGTTTTTTCTCTACGCATCAACGGCTTCTTTTCAAGCATCGCTTCTTTTCAGCATCATCGACTAACTAAAACGACTCGGAATTATATGGAATCTGATTGAGACTTCCTATAGAAGCTAAGACCTACTTAACAATGAAGAAAGTCATTAATTCGAATGGCACTTCAATTACTTAACTCAACCTGAGAAGATAGAGATTGGCTCCATTTATAGCTTTCTGCTTGCCGACTGACTTTTGAGTAAATGTGTGACTTTTCACTTACACTAATATTTCGGCTAACTGAAAAAATTACTAACAAACAGATCAGTGAAGACGTGAAGATCTCATCGACTTGTAATTACATATTCCAGCACTCCCCCTTAATTATAAGTTGGTGGGATCACAAAAGAAAATTACATCAAAAATTTGAGTTTTCATTTTACTATCACTCATCTATTACTATGCGGACTCCCAGACTATTACGCAAATGCTAAAATGCATATCTTGCTAAAGCCTTCGTAAAAATGTCTGTGATTTGTTCTTTTGACCTGCAAAATTCTAAACAGATTTCTTTGTTATTCACCAATTCTCTGATGAAATGATACCTTGTATCAATGTGCTTGGTTTTCTTGTGAAACACATGATTCTTTGATAACATGATGGTTCAATTGTTGTCACAGAATATTGTTGTTGGTTCATGTTGTTCCTGCAACAAATCTTTTAACATCCTTCTCATCCATACTGCTTGACAAGTTGCGCTTGTAGCTATGACATACTCTGCTTCTGCTAAAGAAAGTGTCACTATGGGCTGCTTTCTTGATGCCCATGATAACATACCTGTTCCAAAATGAAATGTGTACCCAAAGGTACTTTTCCTGTCATCGATGTTGCCTCCACAATCATTGTCAGTGTATCCAGTGAGCCTGAAATCTTATGAAGTGGAGTACTTAATGCCAAAATCTTTTGTTCCATTCACATATCTCAGGATTCTCTTTCCTACCTTCCAATGTGATTCTTTTGGAGTTTCCATGAACCTTGAAATTAGGCTCACTCCATACATAATTTCAGGTCTTGTCGATGTTAGATACATAAGACTGCCTACCAGTCTTTTAAACAGTGTGGGATCCACTTTGGACCCTTTATCTTCCTTGCTTAGCTTCAATATTGTTATGACAGGTGTTGGTGTTGCTTTTGAATTCACCATATTGAATCTTTTCAATATTTCTTGCGCATACTTTGACTGTGAGATAAATATACCAATTTTGGATCAGTGCACTTCTATTCCTAGAAAATATCTCATAAGCCCCAAATCAGTCATTTCAAATTCATCCTTCATGACTATCTTGAATTTTTTTATGCCAAAATCACCTGTAAATATCAAATCATCCACATATAAATAAATAATTAACACATTACCTTGTTGATTTGATTTGATGTACAGTGTTGGCTCATTTTCACTTCTCTGAAATCCATTATGTGTGAGATAGGAATCAATGCGACTGTACCAAGCTCTCGGAGCTTGATTTAATCCATACAATGTTTTCTTCAATCTATACACTTTATCTTCTTGTCTTGGAACCTCATAACCTTGTGGTTGCTCCACATATACTTCTTCTTCTAAGTTTCCATTCAAGAATGTTGACTTTACATCCATCTCATAAACTGACTATTGTGCGGCAATGGCTAACACAGTTCTGATTGTGTCCATGCACGTCACTGGTGCAAATGTTTCATTGTAATCAATTCTAGGTTGTTGTGTAAACCCTCTTGCGACTAACCTTGACTTGTGTTTCTGTACATTTCTTTTTGCGTCTTGCTTGGTTTTATAAATCCACTTCACAATTATAACATCCTTATCTTTAGGTACATCAACCAAATTCCATGTTTGATTGTTCTCTATGCATATGATTTCTTCATCCATGGCTTGTGCCCATATATCATCTTTGAGAGCTTCTTCAAAGGTTAATGGATCATCTATTTGTGAAAACAGAGCAAAAATTGAAAATGAATTTGTTGCATATTCATTATAGATGTTGCACAGACTTCTTGTCTTTCTTGGTAACAGACTTGCTAAAGTTGGATCTGGAAATGTAGGACTCCTTGAACTGCTTGTTGGTGTTTGTTGCGCTCTAGGTGTAGACTGCACACCTGCTATTCTTACTGGAGTGTTATGTGTGGTGTTTTGCATCACAATGCCAGATGTAGATGGGATTGCGCACTGACATGTGCATGGTGTTTGAACCACTTCATCTTTTGTGTCATCATGCTCCATCACGTCAATAATTTTGACTGTCTTTGCTATGCTTCCATCCCATCCTTCATTTTCCACGAACTGAACATCGCGGCTGATTATGACTTTTCTTGCGACAAGGTCATACAACTTGTATCCTTTTGTTTCTTCAGAATACCCAACAAATATATATATATATATATGTCCTTTGTTGTCCAGCTTCCTTCTCAGTTCATCTAGAACATGTGCATATGCGACACAACCAAAAACTTTTAAGTGCACCACATTATGCTTCAATCTTGTCCAGGCTTCCTGAGGAACTCTGTTCTTCACACTCTTTGTCGGACATCTGTTCAAGATGTACACTACAGTTGCTACTACCTCAACCCAATAATCATTTGAAAAATGTTTGGTTGTCAACATACTGCGCGCCATTTCCATGATGGTTATGTCCTTTCTCTCTGCGACACCATTTTGTTGTGGTGTATATCGCGCTCGAAATTGCTTGTAGATGCCATGAAATTTACAGAAGTTTTGAAATTCTCTTGAAATGTATTCTCCTCCTCTGTCCATTTTTAGACACTTGATGTAAAAACCACTATGTTTCTCCACAAGTGATTTAAATTGTTGAAAACAACCCAATGCGTCAGATTTGTGCTTTAGAAAATATATCCATGTTCTTCTTGAGAAATCATCAATGAAAGTTAGAAAATAAGTATTGCCTCCTATAGATGGAGTTTGCATTGGTCCAAAAATGTTTGAATGAACTATTTCCAGTGGAGCTTTTGCTCTGTAAGACTTGCCAACTAGAAATTATTCTTTGTGTTTCTTTCCAAATATGCAACCTTCACATATCCTTTCTGGTTTTTCAATCAATAGTAAACCTTTTACCATGTCCTTTGTGTGTAGCAGCTTCAGACCTCCAAAGTTCAAATGTCCAAATCTGAAATGTCATAACCAAGAATCATCATGTATTTCAGATTGGAATGTTTCCTTCATCTCTGTGCCATTTTCTCCTTTCTTGATATTGAGCGCACTTTTTTCTTCATTGGAACTATGCGCACTTTCTGTTGTAAATGCAGTTTCTAACTGCACACTTTTTCCTTTATCAATAGTTTGCGTTGTATTCTTCTTCTTAACTGGATTTAATTTCAATGGGAACATCTTGTTACTTGTCATCTAGATTTTTTCAATAAGAAGATTGATTGGGAATATATCCATGATCACACAGTGATTATCTTCCATGTAGATTATGTATCATTTTTGTAACAGTTTCCATGTACTCATCAGATTATGCTTCATACCAGAAACATAATATACATCAGATATAACTTTGTGTTCTCCTTTTCTGGTTAAAATGTTTATATTGTCTTTGCCCAAGACAGTGACTTGGATATTTGTTCCAAGTGTAACCTTATTCTGGACTGACTCATCCAAACTAGAAAACAATTCTATGTTTCCTGTCATGTGGTTATTGCAGCCTGGATCTAAGTACCATATGTCACATGGACGTGTTTGGGCAATATTTCATTCAACTGGTGACACTATAGGCATTTCTACAGTGCGCGCCATAAACATAGGGCAAGTTTGATTATTTGTGTTGTTTTACTGATCTTGACTTTGCTTGTTCTGATTGTATTGTCTTTTTCTACACTCATATGCATAATGTCCATACTTTTTATAGTAATGGAATTGAATCTTTGATTTGTCAGTTCTTTGACAATTTGACTGGTTGGTACTTGGGTTTTGACCTCTTCCACCAGTATTTACAGGATTGCTACTACATCCACCTCTGTCAAAACTTCTTCCTCTGCCTCTAGAGTTAGCTCTCCCCCTTCCTCTTCCATGGCTTATAGATGATTGTGAGGAAAATGCATTATCTAACGACATACTTGATCTATTCAATCTATGTTCATGATTGATGAGGGAAGCTTGCAGTTCATCTAGACTGAACTGACTCAAGTCTTTGCTCTCTTCTAGAGACACAACAAGGGTATCAAACTTAAGAGGAAGACTCTTAAGTACCTTCTCAACAATTTTTTTGTCTTCTATGGTTTCACCATGAGACTTAATCTGATTTATCAATTGAATGACGTGGGTGTAGAATGAATCTACTATGTCTGAATCTTTCATTGACATAGTTTCAAAATCTCTTCTAAGAATTTGTAGTTTTGCAGTCTTTACTTTGTCCATACCCTGATAAGAGGTTTGTAATGTGTCCCATGCTTCATTGTCTTGCTTTTTTTATGCAACTCTTGGAAGTATGCTCTCATGCATTGCTTGATGTATGTAAAACAATGTATTTCCATCCTTCTTTCTTTGATCTTTCAAGACATCCTTCTCAGCTTGTGTGACAGCATTGTATGTTACCTAATCTACTGGTTCCACATAGACATTTTCAACTATTTCTCATACATATTGACCTCGGAACAAAGCCTTCATGGTCAAGGAACAGATCTCATAATTCTTTCCTGTAAAAGTGGGAGGTTGCATATTTGAGCTAGAAGCCATATTTTACTTTCAACAAAGTTTCTGCTCTGACAAACTTGTTCTGATAGAACCTGCTTTGATACCAGATCTAGGGAATCGACTATGATGGGTCAATGGTGTGCGCAGTCTACTCTGCGCAACGTAGTTTCAAATACTGTGCACCAAAAAGACTACACTACAGAGTTCTCAAGACCACTGCATCGTACACAAACTACTCAGTTTGTTACGCGCTTTGAATACACACACTTAATGAATTTATTTATGAATGTGGAATAAAACATCGCTACGCTTAGAATATAAACTCAAAAATAAGACAAAAACTTGTTAATACACAAATGATTGATATTAATAAACTTTGGCATTGTGCGCGAATACAAAATACAATGACAAGATATGAGCTTCGGCTCTAATGACTTCTTCTGTCAACTCTACAGTTGTTGTTGGATCTCTCTACCTCTATGCTTCTTCTCTACACATCAATTTCTTATCTTCAGTATCCTCTAGCATCATCGACTAACTAAAACGACTCGGACTTATATGGACTCTGACTGAGACTTCCTACAGAAGCTAAGACCGACTTAACAATAAAGACTGTCATTAATTCGAATGACACTTCAACTACTTAACTCAACCTAAGAAGATAGAGATCGGCTCCATTTATAGATTCTTGCTTGTCAACTAACTATTGAGTAAATGTGTGAATTTGCACTTACAAATTGTCAGTCTGTCTGACTGACATTTCGGCTGACCGACAAATTTACTGACAGACAGATCTGCAGAGACGTGAAGATATCACCGACCTGTAATTACATATTCCAACAGATATAACAATAAAATCACAAGAGTCTTTGTTTAATGTAATGAGGATACATTGCAAATATTCATGACTCGAGGCATATCGCAATGATCCCCCATTTGATCATTTAAAAACATCTTTGTATTGAACTTCATAAAAGATATTTTTCCGATTAAATGATGTTGAAGTATAGATGGTGGATGTAAACATAATGACTTTAAAACACCCATTTGGACCCTTCTTTAACAAATGCTCCGCAAATATAATGCAAGGTTGAATGTTCCATAAAAAAAATTGATCTTCCCTTCACTCTTATATAGATATGGAGATGATATAATGATATTATATTTTTTACTTATGATATGGCATAGGGATAAAATCATAATCCCAAGAAAATATATGATATAATCTTTATGTCAAAACTAAAATATTTGAAGAGGAATATATGAGGAATATCCTTGAAAATTGAGATATGTTAGGTATAATATGATATGGCCTTAGTTGGATTTCAAAATTAATTCACTTCCCCTTTATTTAGGCTATGTAGGTAAGGTGATGTATATGACAACAAAGGGTGATATAAGGGTCCAAAACGTATGTGATGTCAATATACCGATCATGAATGAAAAATATGACAACGCTAATAAGACGAGGAATGGGGAAAATGGGCCATTTTTGCTGATAGGTCAAGCACCATAATAGTTTCACCAAATATTGTGTCAACTTTAGTGAGAGTGCCAACTAATTTTTCGCAAGCGATTTGAAATGAGGAGGAGCATGGCAATGCTTTGCTGGCTAGAAATTGTTGACCAAAATGGCCATCAACATAGTGTTGTTGAAAACTTCACTCTCTTGATGACCTTGGTCAATATCAGGTTCTTTTGGCTACCGCTATCAATAATGAAGTGTAGTGGATTCCCATTAACCCACATGTTTAAATGGAAGAGGCACTCCCCCTCCTCGTGCTCCTCTGACATTTTTGGTTGGATCTTTGTAGTTTCATTAGTAGAATTGGGTTCTACATCAATGATCTTATTTTCCTTATCCTACTTTGAATCAAATTTTGAGCCAGAGTCTGATTCTTTTTCCTTCATCTCAACAATGAGTGTTCCAAGCAACATTCATGAGTGTTGTGCCAGGGGATTTTGTGGAACTCACACCACTTTCCAGTGTCCTTCTTTGACTTCTTGCTACCCTTCTTTACATATGGCTTGGACTGGTTTTCTTGAGTTTGGATATCCATTTTTTGTCCTTTGTTCTATGATTTGGGGCCGTTGTTACAATGCTCATGATGAGACCTCCCATCCTCCAACTAACCCCTTAAGAATTCACTATCATTTATTTTTGTAGGTCCCCCATTTATTATAGAGAAATGTTTCATTTCTTTCTCGAGGATCCCTAGGCAAAGAATATGGAAGGTCTATATTTAGGCTTTTATCTTTTTTAGCCAACAAAAATCCCTCTCGGCCTTCAAGCCCTTCTTCCCATGAAATGAGGTACATGCCCTTCTTGGTTCACTAAAATAAAAGGGCCTAGAAGAGGGGAATATGATGGGAATGTAATGAGAGTAAAGTGGTAAGTATGGTAAGGAATGGTACGAAAACCCCTCAAGGGACCCCCGGTCACAAACCTTTCTTCAAAGGTTGGCCACTTACTAGGAAATCTATGACACTAACCAAGGTGAAACAGGGTCAAAGGCATAATGTCCAAGCAGACGTTCTATAATCAAACGCAGCTTAAATACAACATGTTTAAATTCCTCAAATCTTAGGGTGATTACCTGCCACAATACATTACTTGTATTGCATGTAGAAAAAACCATTTTCCTTCCAGAAGCTAGTTGGTGTGGTGGATGCACTGATAATGGATCAAAATTTGGTGATAGATCGGGCTTTTGTATGTGCAAGTGGGCACTTCTATTCATGTGGTCTCTCAGCACTCCATATCTTCAACCTGAGGGCCTCAGGACATCATATCCTTAGTTATCCCACAAAATGGGGATAACATCTGGCTCCTACTTGGGGACATGTGCTCATCGTAGAGTGCATGAGAACCGCAACATTTCCTGGTAGACATGTGCCTACACTGAAACAAAAAATTGAAAAATCTAGGGTGGTTATATCTCCCATCCTCCATATACATTAAATTCCAAATGGAAACAAATCTAGAAAAGAAAATTATAGCACTTTTTTCAAAAATTTATAAATTAAGCATGAAATCAGTATGCAAATAGAGAAAAATGAAATATGAAATCCATATAAACTAATATGAGAAATCAATATGCAAATCCAAGGAAAGAAAGATGACCTACCTACTTACCTGGGGGCCTTGGGGCCCTGAAGATCAAGCGATAGGTGATGTCAGGTGATGTCATACAACCAGTGCAACCAGTTGATCATCTCGTCAAAGTGTCTCCCCCTGTGCTTAATTATGTAAAACAACAAATAAAATTCAAGCACATAATGATCATGAGCATAAATAGATGTATAATTAATCATAAAATGAAACTCATGGAGATGGGTAGGAGGGAGGAAATCATGCTAGAAAGAGAAACCACCAGCCTGGTCATCATTCCTGAAGGTGTAACCACAATCCTAATCAATCCATCTCTGAAGAGGGATATTATATGTATAATATGGCTCATCTTCATCCTCATGAACATGATCGATGCTTCCTGAAGACTAAGAATATATGAGAGATCCCAAGGAGACCTCATGATTTCCTTAAGAAGAAAGGATGAGGTAAGGGATAGGCTCAAGTCTAGAGAAAGAAAAAAATGACCTCTTCATCTGTGAATCCATGTAGAAATCCTCAATATGAAAGTACTTCCTCTTTGTAGAGTGAGCCTCTGATCGCTCTGAGATGGCCACATCCTGGTATTCTTCCAAAATTCAGGATGAAAGTGGTTGAGAGTCCTCAAATAAATATGTAATCATGTCATCATCAGGATCCCAAACATATGAATCATATACGCATGAAAAGTAGTCCTCTGAAGATGACAACTCAAACCCCTTTTCTTGAGGGCTACCCTCAATGTCGTAAATGGGGTCTCTATCGAAAATGAGATAACAAAAATCCCACTTGTGTATTCCAGTTTGTATGAAAGTTTCTATATGCTCATCAACCATATGTAAAGGTTATTTCGCAAGACCATCAACAAAAATTACCATCTCTTTGTCTTTGTGTGCAGGAGGAGTAAAGGCATGGATGTCTTCATCAAGTGGAAGGGCAAATGCGAGTGCTTCATCTTTGTCAAATGTATCATCTAGATCTTCAACATGAGAAGATTTATTGGGATCTTCTTAGTAACTTTCGTCATATGTCTGTCCTTTGACCACTTCTTCCTTTTCAAGGTCTAGTTCTTTGGCAGGAAATAACTCTCTTATACGATTCATCATTTTGTCAGCAGCCTTTTCCTTTTCCATTTGTAAAAGTGTTATCTTCGAGGCATAATGAGTTCTAGCTTAGGGTTCATCCAATGGTGTCATATTTCCATTGACTGAAAAGACACCTCAATGGACTCGTCGGATGAGATCAAGGCTCATCAAAGGATGGAAAGGGGAAACAAGGAAAGGTGGGTTCTGGGAAGGTGGAGTCGCCAAATAAGATTCAAGAAGAGTTCATCAAGGGTGGAAAGGGAACATTCTTTAGGTGGAATCCCCAGGAAAGCCAAGGAAACAACTTTGGGATAGCTTTCCAAAGTGTTGTTAGTGTTTGGAAGAGGATTCAAAATCCTCCCCGGCAATGGTGCGAAAATGTCATGGCACAAGTTGTAGGTTGGTAAAAGTTTGAACCAACTACACAAATGGCGACAACTTTGAGAACACCTACCCACTGTCACCTTAGGTAGGTATTCTCGTCAGTTTAGAGATGATAGAATCACCTCAAGGGGGGAACCCTGATGACCCTAGGGGGAAATGAGATGGAAAGTGAGATGTATGAATGGAAGCCCATGTAGGTCAAGTTACTAGATGGAAGAAGGCTTAAGAATGAGTCTCGGGAAATGTTTAAGGTTTCTAAGTCCTTGGGTACTTGTTGAGATTGTTTGTACCTGCTCAAGACACAAGAAAAACAAACTATGTGCAATATATATTAGGTGGAAAAGCAACTTAATCTTGTTGTCCCTAATAGAAGCAATAAACAAATATGTATATCAGCAATGAAATCAAGTAACTGCTGTAGATTAAACCACTTAAAGCATCGAAGATTAGTTGAGTTATGAAGCATAAAACATGTAGCTAAATTCTCAACACTTTAGCATGACTTTAGTATATATAAAGATAAGTTTTCTTAGTATATTTATGACAGTCAAGTGGATGTAGCATTGTTTTTCTATAGCATCAACTTTTACCCCAAGAAATCAGCCAAAAGATTGCCCAACAATAGCTAACATCAAGTAGATTAATAATAGCAACTTTCCAACTAATTTAAATGGTAAAAGAGTGAGGAATTGAGCTTGAAAAAGAGAGTTTGTTGCAGCCTTAATGGTTGTAGCATAAATTTATAATAGAAATAAGAAACACTTAGCCAATTGAGACGCCCTACGGGCCATAGCAAGCCTAGAAAATCAAGGAAAGAAAGCAATTTGAACAAATTGATTCCTTCATGTTTTCATGTATCCCAATGCAGTAATTTTATTTCTCCAATGCAAATTAAAAATGATTAGTGCCTTACTATTGGGTTGTGGGGTCAAATAATGTGAAGACTATACTGGGTCCTTGAGGGTGTAAATCCTCTTACTCCCCAAGGCAAGCTAGGTCCACTAGGAAATGCTAAGATTGTGTAAGCCCTTTAACTTCTCTTAGCAAAAACCTTGTGCAACAATATGACCTTGGATGTAAGATATTGATCCATAAAGAACCTAGGGGTGTAATCCCTTTTACTCCCTAGGGTTTGTGAAACAAACAAAGGTGAACTTGGAGGGTATACGTCCTTGTATTTCTCCAAGCAACCTTGCAATTAATGACCTTTCACAAGCAAACAAATGAAATCTTGGGGAGGGAGTATTCCCTTATACTCCTCCAAGGGTTCATCCACTAACAATTATGGAAGAATTAAGAATTTTAGACAACAAGTGCATAATTTCCTTACCAATTCCAAATAAATGCAAGATTAAACCCTAAGTGACCAAGAAAATTCCATGAACAAGCATGAGAAAAATCCTCCAAGTGTAGCGCACCACTTTTATCCATCTATAGCAAGAGAAAACCATAACAATGACAATAGAGAGATGAAATTCTCCAAGTGTAGTGAAAATTTCAGCTAAGTATCCTTCTCCATAAGGGAGAGTTATGTTATCAAATCAAATTTACATGATCTCTATATATACAAAAGTCTTAAAACATAATTTTTCCACTTGGCAAGGGTAAAACATAAGATAAGGGGTCAACAACCCTTATCTTACCCCTTGAACCAAATAATAATATTTAATTTTCACTTTAACAAATTAGAAACCCTAAAACAAGATGATGTCACCCCTTTAGGAAGACGTTTTGGCACTAGAAGAAAGTCGTTGGAGTTGGGAAAGCATGACAAGGCCTCCAAAGGCCACTTTCCATCTCTCCAAGCTTCTTCTTTATGGTTCAAAGCCTTCCTTCCTTCAAAATGTGCCATGTGTCAATGAACAACACCTCCATCACCACCAAACCCCCTCAAGCATGACATCAACCTTTCAAAAGTGACGTTTTACCTCTCCTAGGCAAGTTGTTTTGGTACTAGGGACTAGGAAAGGTCATCCATGATGTCTTATAGGCTTACAAAGGTAAGTCATCATTATCCAAAAGGTGGGCCCTTGGCATCTAACCTGTGGGCTTCAAGCCCCATGGAAGCCTAAGCTAGGCTTGTTCCTCCAAAACTGTCCACCAACAATGTCCTGCAAAAAAAAAGGGTACGCCCTCCAAAGACCTCAAGTCAAATATATCATGACAAGTGTAAACCACATCTAGTAAACAAGGCACCTAAGCATGTGCATCAAAACTACCTCATCAAATTAAACAAATGCTCAAAGACCCTATACAATTGATCAAGTTTAAGTGTGGGAGGGGTCTCATAAAAGTCTTATTGGGTAGACCAAAGCCCTCAAGTAGAGGATGCTCCCAAGGATGGCCTTTCAAGGTTATGTAATGGATGATGAGGTGGAAAGAGATTTAGAATTCATAGTTCAATGAGTTTCATGACACACAAGGGCTCGCATTATCTCATTTATGGGTGCCTTTGTAGAGGGTATGTGGTACCTTTGTTTGCGATGCGCTTTTTCCAAGCTTGTCTTATTGTCGTTCTTTCTTCTTTGCTCTTCCTTTCTCTTTATATTTCTTTCATTTTTTAAAGAACAAGTTTAAGGCCATTGTCCTGGCTTGGTGTCCAGATAACGACAATGTCATTCACAAATACCTCACAGAAATGAGAGGGTGGATTGTGATGATATCCCC
The DNA here is from genome assembly GCA_009831015.1 of Picea engelmannii. NCBI lineage: Eukaryota > Viridiplantae > Streptophyta > Pinopsida > Pinales > Pinaceae > Picea > Picea engelmannii. The sequence continues at coordinate 43,717 of ML777369.1, read as the reverse complement.
TTTATCTTAGTTATGTAACTAAGAACCCCTACCTTGGCTTGGTAACCAGATGATGATAATTTCATACCGATAAATACCCATGACCATGATAGGTCAGCTCGTGATGAGACCTCCCATCCTCCAATTAACCCCTTAAATATTCACTATCATTTATTTTTGTAGGTCCTCCATTTCTTATAGAGAAGTGTTTCATTACTTTCTCGAGGATCCCTAGGAAAAGCATATGGAAGGTATATATTTAGGCTTTTATCTTTTTTATCCAACAACAATCCCTCTGGGCCTTCAGCCCCTTCTTCCCATGATGGGAATGTAATGAGTGGAAAGTGGTAAGCATGGTCAGGAATGGTACGACAACCCCTCAAGGGACTCCCAGTCACAAACCTTTCCCCAAAGGTTTTCCACTTCCTAGGATTCTTCTTCATCTTTCTATTCCTTTTAGACTTCTAGTTATGGGGATCTATACTTTCACCAAATGAGGTATAATGAAGAAGAAGAAAATTCACAGGTGAAGAAGATAAAGGGTCTGGATCACTTTGAACATTTGTAGTGGACAATAGCCAAACTGGTAGCCCCACACTCAGTCCTGAAATATTCAAGGTGGCCATCAAGGAGGCAACAACATTTCCCATGAAAGGAAAAACACAAGAATTCCCTTGGGAAGGGATCCCTTGGTTGGTACCTACAAAAGAGTTACTTGGAATGTGACCACTACCAGGCATGATTGAAGAGTTCATCTTGAAATTGGTGTTTTGAGGGAAGTCAACTAGGACTTGGACAAATGGAGGAAAGCCTACATTCGTCATATTTTTTGTTCTTGGGAAAGGAGTGCTTCTCATCGGCATGTCAAAATTCAAAAAAACTTTGCTTCCCATAGATGGAAGAGACGCAGGGATTTCCCCCCCTCCAAACAAAAAGGTAGAGAAATGGGTAAAAGAACTTCTTAATGACATGTTAACATTGGGGAACATAGGGGTGTGTTGGATGTGGCATGCAACATTCCAATGGACAACATCCTAAAAGAGAAAACATCACAACCATATGAAGTGGAAGGTTGATTCCCAATGCTACTGTTTATCATGAGAGGAGAAGTAACTCCGCTTGAAGCTTCCAATGTGGATGGGAATGCGTTGTCATAGGGACACTTGGAATGGGAGGATTGACTCCTCCACCATACATAGTTGACATGGGGGTATGGGTGCCCCCAACCTAAAGTACTAACAATGTTATTCATTGTAGACCACTGGTAAAGAGGGTTTCAGTTTGCGATGTAACCTTGATTATCAAAACTATGAGTGTAGAAGAACTAGGGTGTGAAGACTGGTGAGGGGTGGACTATAATTTTCCACGGATGGATTGGGAATATCTTTGATTTTGGGTGGACCAAGATTGTCCTAAGGGGGAGAAGATGGAATCCTCCCAGGAATTGGTACGTGGCCATATAAATCCCTCAAACACCCTTTGGTTGATAATTCTTCCTCACTATGATATTCTTATATCGGTTCCTCCCTTGTGAGACTATCAGATGCAACTTGGGTCTCTTCTATTGGCTCACACGAAGGAGAGTCAAACTTGTCAAGCCTTCACCTTTAAGAAGGTGAATCCATGCTTTTAAGTAAAATACCTCAGGTCCTTCTAGATCATCGGAGCGGTTGGTTAGATACTTTGAATAAGATGTTCAAAAGCGACAATACAAAGACAACCTAAGGCTGACTAACAATCAAACAAGAAGTACTCTACTATAAATTTCTTAAGATAAATCAACAAGCAAAACTACTCTCCTAAATTTCAGTTCAGAGTGGTTAGGACCTGCATTCGAAACAATGAAGAGTAGATGAAGAAATCCTTGTAGAAGTTGGATTGGGATGAGTAGGGCCCAAGACCAACTTACAAAGGTGAGGGAGACGATTATGGAAACCTACTCATAACAATCACACAAGGTGCAAGTACCCTCATAAAGGCATGCACCTTCAAAGGGAGTTGAAATGGAGATTATGTGTTTGTCCCAAGTACTGCAAGCACTTCCCACTTGTATTCACCCATGCAAAGTTTCCTGGGAAATAAAACTAAGGTTACTAATTCACAATCGGTGATCGAGTGGAACAATTGTGGGTCAAGACTATGCATATGGGTAGGGAATACATGACTCAATCCTCTACTTAAAGCTCTGGAGAGAAGTGGTGTCACCCTGAGGACTTGCCACTTCAATCTAAAACCCCCATACACATAATAATCACACCAAACAAGTGAAGAGGGGATATCTACTCCACTTGCTTAACTTGATCTCATGCTTGACACCTATGTTATAGGTGCTTTCCCGGAAAGTACTTCTTGTTAATAATATATTTCACCCGTTAATCAAATCCTAGTTTGTTTTCCAACCTTGGAGAGTTTATTCTCCAATTCTACACCTAGACTATGTTGGTTTCTATTGGAAAGAAAAAGAGTCTATTTGATTTTAGATTAAACATTTATTTTAAACGATGTTGGTTACTCAAGGTAATGGTAGTGCAACTTGTGATGTTTTGAAACTCTTACAATTAGAAACTTAATAACACTAGAAACTTCAAAACTTTGTTCATATTCTTCAATGTACTCGGTTTCAAACAAGCATAAAGCATGACCTTTGACAACCAAAAGTAAAATGCAAAGCAAACATTACTTTTGTATTTTCTCTTTTGAAACTATGACAATGTAATCCTACCAAACAAGCAATTTAAACAAGAAATGCAACTAAAAAGCACTACTTGAAATACTACCATAACCTCCATACATATTCCTTTGTTCATGGGTCACTCAAGACTACTTCATGACTCCAACACTTTTCACACAATAGGATGACGAAAAATAAGAGATTTGGGCCTCAAATGCTTGAAAAGGAGAAATTACTCAGGAAACAAGGGCTTTATGAGGGTTGAAGGTCATAAAAACCCAAAGGAAAAAACCACCTCTAATTGCTTTAGCACAAGGATATCAGAATGATAGTCCTGCTACTACATCAATGATTTGTCTTTCCTTCCATTTAGGCCTCTTTTTATACCATTGTAGGTTGGTTGAGGTAGTTTAATAAGGGTTTTAGGAAGTTACATAAGTATTTTTCCTATAAACCTCCCTCAAGAGAGCGTGATTTTCACAAAATTTATGTTTTTTTTTCCACTTTTTAAGGTACACTCTTCTTTTGTAAGCAGGAAGGGTGTTGTTATAAGCAAAATCTGTTCGTTGGGACAGATCCGACCTATCTAGTTGTGAATCCAGTTACAACCTTTTTTATAGCTCGGCATGAGGTGGAGACTACTCGCACCTCAGGTGGTCCTTCACCTGAGGCGGTAATGAAGGGGAAAGAGGAGAGGTGAAAGACTTACAAGAAGTATTTCTCAGGACCACCCACCCTGGGTGTTGTCCTCCCTCAGCTTCCTGGATGGCCAAATGGCCTGGGGATGAAAATTATGGACAATAGGATGAAAATAAGCTCGTTGATTTTTTGGACAACGAACTAAATAAATCGACAAGCGAGTCGTTCACTCCCTTAAAGCATTGGAAAATGGCCCAGACTAGGTTACCGGGGTAAACCGGTGTCTTTGATGATTAACCAATGGATTCCTCAAGTGAAAGAGTGCAAAACAAGGGTGAAACTTGAGCTTAAAATCTACATCCAAGTCCTTTTAGATGGTTGTAAATTGCGAACAACAAGTTGTTCAAAGCTTTTAAGACAGGAAAACAAGCTCATAATGGCTTGATACCCCACGGGGTGACCTGAGAAATGATCCCAGAAGATTGTCAAATCGATAAGGGGGGTGTAAAAGGGGATGAACAACCTTTTTATAAGTTGTTATGGCTATGATATAAGGGAGTATTTACAACTTCAATTTTTGGTTCGTGGGTGAAGGGTGGAATGACAAAAGGTTGACTTTAAATGTATTTATTGGTGAATTTTTTGTTATTAACACATGCCTTGGCCACCACACTATTTTGAAGATTATCCCGATCAGGCAAACACATCCCAGAATTGTGCCAACTAGTATAAGAAGAGTAGTCCTAGCAGACCACAATGGTTAGGTTGAAGAGTGCCCCAAGCAGTTTCGAGAAGTAGGAATTAGCCACTTCTCATCGCTAGTACTTTCAGGCTCTTAAATCCGCTTGGATGGAAGAAGGATACCTAAGAAACAAAAGAGGCCCGGGACCCCCCTAAAGGGAGTTTTAATTGAGCTTAACCAAGCATAGTAGTATTCCAACCAAGCTAAGCTAATCAGCTCCTTGACCGTGTGGTACTAAGGAAAGAGCACTCGATTTATACTAACTAGACAACTTCTGAGGGGCTCTTGATGAAGACTCCTTGGCTTTGACTCTTACTATCCTACAAAATTGAAATTGCTTGAAATGAAAAATCATGCCATCGACGTGGCGAGGTCACGTCTTGATTTCACAAGCGTGCCTTCTGGTCATATATGTCACATATGTGACATATATGTCACAGCTAAATAATATGTATATGTATGTAGCTAAATAGTATAAGTTTTTGTTTTGAGTGTACGGGGCGGATACCTGAATTGTTTTCAAGTGTTTTGCGGCTTTTTGAGTGTATTTAGCTTGTTAATTTTTGTATGACCCATTTAGGGGTAGCCACTTGTAGATTAGTGAATGAAAAATTATACAATGAAAATATGACAAGATTAACTAATTTCAAGTAACGATTACACCATTCAACCCAAAGGAATGGGTTGAGGCTCTTTGCGAGCGGCAAGGTCGTCATGTGCATGAAAGACCTAATTGATTCATTGTATGGGGATTGGAAGTTTAGTGTTTGAAATTTAGAAATTGTGATGATTATCTACGCAAGTATAGATCAGATTTTATGAAAATAAATTCACAGGTAAATTACTCAAGCTATCTACACAAACTAAGCATATCAACACTGGTATGAGTGCCAAAATTTTGGAATGAGTGCAAATGATATATAAAGTGAATATGAGAATGATTAGGTAGATTTATCGATCAAATTTGATGTTTTTTCTTTGTTGTCCTGTTGACCCATTTGCCTCAAGCAGGTCTTCAAGTGGTCCCTAACCCCTTAGGAGAAGCAAAGTAGGTAATCGGTTATGTCCTTGCCAGTAAACAACGAAATTTTAGTATTTATGTATGGAAAAACTGAATTAAATGTAACAAAAATTTCCACATAAAAGGTATATAACAACCAACTAAGATGGTCGTCCCATTGGGGGAAATTGACCAAAATGACCAATTTTCCTACTTGGAACAGCAAGGTTAACCATAGAAAAACATAACAGAAATATACATGAATGAAAAGAGGAAGCAAACAAGTATGAACAACCAACTAAGGGGCTTATTTGAGGGTTGTCCTAAGGGGCCCTAGGACTCCCAACCACTAGATAAGGCTGAAAACAATTGAGTACTTCAGAAAATCTGCACTAAAACACATCAAACAAGTTAAACCAATATGTTAGAAAATGAAAGCAAGCAAGTTAAACCCAAGGAAGCAACAACAAACACCTAGCTAACCAATCCCTCCTGGAGATAACTAACATAAAAGGCATTTACTTCTACCCTTCAACCCTTAACCAACAAGTGACACATCCAACAACTAAAATCTAACAAGTATCACACACACAAAGTGTCTTGGAAAATTTCAGCAGAGCTTTGTTACTATATTCATCCTCCTTTTTAACAATGCCAACCCTCTTATTTATAAAGGAGAGGTGAAGGCTTAGGGTTAGGTCACAAGACACTTGTCACTTTTTGAAAAGTGACAAGTGGACCAACCTTAAAGTCTTTTTGTCTTTTTACCAAAAAATAATCATATCCAAAATGTATCTTATCCAAAAGGGATATTATCCTAAAGAGACCCTTATCCAAAAAGGGAATCAAATCAGATTTGATTTGACCCTTTAATTACAATGTATACATTCCAAAAAGAAAACTTATGCGAGACTACATATTACAAAAAGTCATTTTTCATAAAATGACAAAAATTGATATGCCACATCATCATTTGCCTTGGGATTTGTGCCACCCCAAAGGATCTTTGATTACTACCATGTTTTGCAGCTGTAGATGAGGTGGTTTAGGACAATTCCATGCCATCCATGGCTATCGGATTCATCAGGATGAAGCCCCAAGGTGTGGGGAAATTGTTGAGCTGCTTAGGAGGAAAAGGGGCATAAGGGTTTTGGTCATTGTAAGTAAGGAAATACCCGATGTTCAAGCACTTTTCAGACCTGATTATGCCCCCCCTTTGCTTCCTATAAGTTTCCTTGTGAGCTGGCTGAAGCATGGCTTTGATTTGGGCTTGTTTCGGTGAGGGGACCCCCTGGGCCTGAACCTTGAGAGGATTTTCCCCTATACCAAACAGCCATAAAATAGATTTTTATTTTTCCCATGTTATATCTCTATCCACTGCCTTTTGTTTGGTGCAAATTTGACTCCGGATGAGTGAGATATGGCCCCGTGAAGGTACGCGAGAAGGAGTCAGTCGAGAGACTAATCATGGAAAATTTTGAAATTGGGGAAAAATTATGGGCTAGACACCAGAATTGAAAAGCTTCTACAGATTTGCATACCTATAACTGAAATGGGTTTTTCTCATCTGGGCCAATTTGGCCTCGGAGACCCCCAATTACGCCTCCTTTCGGCGCATGCTTATCGGGCCAATAATGAGTCCCTGTCGCTCTGGGACATGCCACTGAAATTTTGGGCTGAATTTATGGAGGTGAATGCCATGGATGCATTCCTAACATCTCCCCAGTCATTTTGACTATTCACGGGCGAAAATCCACCTCTGTATGGGGAAGTTATGCAATTAAAATGTCCAGTAACTCTTAGGGGGGCGGGAATTTAATTTTTAATATATAGTTCTAATATATAATAAAAATTATTAAAAAAAAAATTATTACAAATTTAAATAAAATTATATTTTTTAATATATATATATATATATATAGAATAAAACAAAATTTAAATTATAAACTAAACTATAAATAAAACATATATACAAAAACATTTTGAATCAAAATTAACCCCCCCATGTGCCACCCTTGGTTGCCCATACGACCATGTCGAGACCCAACCAAGCCCACAAGGATACGAGATGGGAGGAAGTGGAGAGGAGGGGAGGGAAAGGGCTCGTGAGAAGGGCGTGTGGAAAGGTGGTGGTAAGGGGGTATGGGTCGAGGAGTCTGGTTGTACGCGCGGAGGGAGGAAGGCGTGTGAAGAGGAGGAGATGTGCAGAGGGGAAAGGGAATCGGTGTGGAAAGGGGGAGGGTTCTGGTGCATGGGGGAAATGGGAAGAGGGGAGAGGGAGTGGGCGGAGGAACTAGGCGTAGGCTAGTGGAGGACTGCACGAGAAAGGAATGAAGTGATGAGTTGGGGGAGCGCAGGGGGGTGGAGAGGTAGTTGCGCACACATGTGGGAGGAGTGGAAGGTGGAGGTAAGGGGATTTTGGAATCAGGGGTCGGGGGATAGGCATGTGGGGGAGAGGAGAAGAGGAGGGCGCGCGTAGAGAGGTAGAGTGGTGGTTGGGAGAAGGGTTTGTATGCGGGAATGGGGAAGGCCGTGGAGGTGGAGGGAGGACCTGCGCGCGAGCTGGGAGGAGGTGGTGGTGGTGCCCAGGTGGTGGACGGGTTGCCAGCCAACCCCATAAATTAATTTTTGATTTTTTTTCATAAAGTGGGTTTTTCACTTTAGTTTAGGAACGAGAGGTCATGGGTTTAAACCCCCTCCCCTTGTTTTGAATTTCTGAGCCATTTCAGGGGTTTACTAGGCAAAGGAAAAGGGAGGGGGTTGGGTTTCAAAGCCCAGGGCCTGCAAATGGCATGTACAAGCTTGCATACTCAGCCAAAAAACATAAATTTACTTATCTAAAAGGGCCATGGAGGCTTGGGTCTGGTTCCCAAGAGGGGTTTGAATCACCTCCCCTTTGAATCTTTTGCACACATAAACTAATTGAATTCACCAACCAAAAACATGAACCATCAAACATGACATTTGAACCAGCAATCAACTTGAAATCTGAACCAGCACTAAGACAATCATCCTGAAGGCAGAAATAACACTCTTCTATGCAAAAAATTCACCACAACCAACAAGTTTTTTTCCTTTTGAATTGGGACTGATGGAGGTTTACCTAGCTCAATTTATGAAGATTGTTGCATGGTTTTGGCTGGCTCCCCAATGCAGAGTTGTACCTGCTTCCAGGAGGCCTCCTTCTGCTTCCATTGAAGCCTATTGCAGAGCTCCCTCTCCCCTTGGCCAAAATGCCAAAATGACTTGAGTGAGGGGAGAGGAGAGGTTTTGTATTTTTTAATTTTTTCAAAAAATCAAATTCTCCAAAATTGCATGAGGTGGCTGTGTGCCCTCTCCTCAATTTTCCAAAATTTATGAAATTTTTTTTATAATTTTTTCCAATTATTCTTTTAATATTCCTTGAAAATTGTGCAAGTCAAAGCTTGACTTTGACTTTGACTTTGACCTTGTTGATGTTGACTTAGCCCCCAAAAGGTTGTCAGGTGAGACAGAGTCGAAATCAAACGCAGGGCACATCTTTGGAAAGGTATCGATGAGCCCGTCGATAATATTCCATCACCAATCTGAAATAATGCCACCTCAGCCCTCAATTTCGGCCTGGAACAGTGGCCGATTAAAACCCCTGACTTGCTAGTGGGCCCACGTGACACCCAATCTTGTGAAAGGCGCCAAATTGTCATACGATATCCAATCAAGGAAAATGAGGTATCGTTGGAAAGGTATCGACGATTAACTTGACAAGATGGCCATAGAATTGTGTTCTAGGGCCATTAATGGATATTTTAGCTGTCATGAAACCCTGTTACGCGAGTCGGTTGCCCCCCCTTTGCCCGAAATAATTAACCAACTTGTGACAGCTCTAACCGGGCCATCCGAGGTCGGAATGAGGAAAATGAGGATCCGTTGGAAAGGTATTTGAGTCTATTATAGTTTGGAATCATTGAATATCTGATTTAAAGTTATTTACCAACATTTTTTAAACCCGGAAGCACTGCAACCAATGTGGTGTCTGAAATTAGTCATGAACTTGTGAAAGCTCGTTCTTACCAACCAGGGGTCGAAACCAAGCACGGGATATACTGTTGGAAAGGTATCACACTTGAATACACCATGTCTAGATTTTATTTTCCTTTTGAAACAATATTCTGAACATAATCAGAGCAGGAAGTCACAACTATTAGTTTTGGCCATTCAGGTGACGCTAACTTTATGTCCTCCATACGGGGTCATATGGACTCAGAATCAGGATCATGATAGCTCGTTGGAAAGCTTGTCCTGATCCATACAACATGGAAACATTTTATTTCTAAAATTGTGACCATAATTCATATTATCCTTTCCGAAAGGACCCCATCCCCAAGAGACCCGCCTAGTGACAAGCGAAAGGGGCCAACGTTAAAATTCTTGCAAACTGCGTGCTTAGCTCATAAATATGAACTGAATAGTATTGACATGAGGATTTATGATGTGGGAGGGTTCAAAAGCCTCTGAAGTTAGACAACTGATATTCTTTCAAGGGAAGAGGCCATAGTAACTATGACTCTCGCCACTGTCTTCGACTGGAACCGTAGCACCAAGGGACATTTGTGGAGCAATGACAGTGTAAAACGCCATGTTGAGCCCAAAGAAGATTTTTGGGTCAACATTCTTGGTGCCATAGGGGAAATTACTTCCAAAGCATGTAGAACAATGGGATCACCCATGTGACAGGCGAGAATACTCGGTGGAAATTTATACTTTCAAAGTGACTGATGTGGGTGAGGGGGGGGGGGATTCAACTGTAGTATAAGGACCATTTTTCACATTAGAGATAACTGAAGAATGAAAGTGGTGAAATAAAGATATACAACAGAATGTGTACCGAGATTCACATAAGATAGAAGAATGGGAATAATGACCAAGGCTTTGTTGAGCAATGTGGCTCAAGTGACACGGGTCCCTCACCCGGATTATGGTTTAACTGTGAGAATCGAGGCTTAAGGTGAACCTTGTCTCAACACAAAGTCTCATGCATACCTTCGATTATCGACACACAAAAAAACAAATGGGAATTTTTTGAAATCAACGACCCACTGGAGAAAAACTAGCAAGCAAACCAGTCAAACAAGGGAGTAAAGAAATACAAAAAACCTTTGGCAGTAGGTGTTGAAATATCAAGTGATCACAAGTGATGGAACTTTGTAGGAAAAATGACCATTGCTTGGAGAAATCATATTGTAAGTGGTCAAATAAAGTGCAGTTGCAATCACATAGCTATGTAAGTTGTTGGAACACATATATATTTATAAAACTTTAGACTTTAATATATTTCATTCTCATTTAAATAAAAACAACACGCGCTTAATTCTCACCGTTGATGAAGTCTCCCATTAAATCAAACGATCCTAATCTTTTAAGAATTATGGAGTTGCCTACTCGTTAAAGAGTCAAATGACTAAAAGACTACATTCGAGAAATTGGGTTTCGGAGTTTCGCAATGCAAACATTTCAACATACAACAATTCCAAAGTCCCGATAGCCGAAATCGCGAAATCGTCTTAAGTTCTAAACCAAACTAATTAAAGATTAAGAATGATTAACGATTAATTAATCATATCATGATTTCGCGTTTCGGGGATTCTGCCTTGAAGGACTTTCAAAGTCCCGATGGCCAAAATCGTGAATCTGTCTTAGGTTGATCACGATTATCTAAAGGGGTTAAACAAGAATAAAGTTAATTAATCACATCACGATTTCCCGTTTCGGGGATTATACCTTGAAATGTCATAAGATATCCCGATATCCGAAGTCGCGAAATTTTCTTAAGATAAGTGTGATTAACTGACGAATTAACGATGATTATCACGTAATTAATCCTTTGTTAATTAATGACTCGGATAAATTCAAATTTCAGTTGTGCTTTTCCCAAAAAATAATGACATTAATAGTTGATTTACGGAAATCATTCCAAGTGAGATCCTAGACCACCGTCGAAATCTTATTCATTAAGGAAAAGTAAATGCTTCGTCAGTAGAAGTATTAGCAAATCGACGCAATTAAAGGAAAAGGATATTGAATTTCAGTTTTCATTATGCGTTTTCACTAAGTAGTAAGTTTTCAAGGTAGTAAACTTTGTGCATTCCATGTGAATAGATAACAGAGCTCTGAAACCTGATATCATGGCTCCTCGAAAAGAAACTAAAGGGCCTGGTGAAGGATCGACCCAGAACACAGATATCCTTTTTGACACCTCACCCAGAAGCATAGATGTCGTTAAATCCTAGATGCAAGTGTTCAATATTCTGCAATATGAATTGGTCAATTTCCCGGATGACTCAGGTGATGATGAGACGGAGGACCTAGCTACCAAATGCAAAATTGTTGCCCAGTCCAAACTACATAAGATAGCGACGAGGCCTAGGCTCTTGCCCTACAATGATATGATCGATTGGGCGTTGGAGAATGTGGATATCCCTACCAGAACCATTTTAAATTCACAAAAGGTCGTAGTTGGGTCTTTTAGGCCAGAACATCTACAGGTGATGTACAAATTGTCTCTGGTATCCAATTTCGTTTACAATGCCAGTTTCCTAGCAGATTTTAACAAGAAGGAATGTGACCAATACGGAAAAAACCTTCCCGATTTAATTAAAGACTGGTACTCTCGCCCCGAGAAGTTCAAATCCGATTCCCATGGTATATACCCAATTGTCGCACTAAAACCTCACATAATGTACATAGCAATGATGATGTGTATACTCTACGGGAAGGAAAACACAACCCATTTCTCTTTACCGTTGGTACCTATTATACACTCAGTAGAAAAGGGATATTCTTTTGATTGGGCCAAGATATTTTCAGACAGTTTGGTTCAAGAGATTGCAAGATAGCAGTCACTAAGAGCCAAGGGGCAATTGACCCAATTTTTCATGTCGGCTTATAATATGGATGTCGTCTATCTTATGATGCCTTTTCCACTGATGGGCTGGAGTTGGACCCCAAGTAGTGTTGAACCCATACATATTTATCATTCAAAGCTTTGGGAAGACAAGGCGAAAGATTTCTTTTATGAAATATGCAACTGGGTGGTGGTGCCAATGCACACCGCTATATATGGTTACCCACCTCCCAGAATTTCCGACAAAATTGTGACAGGGAAACACGATCATGTACCGACCTTCACAAGTGAGGTAGCGTTGAAGTATGGATAGAAATTGAGCCCATTTTGGTTCTAACTATGACCTTCATGTGCCTTCTGACCATTGTAATCTCCAATACTGGGGTTGCAGGAGCTGCGTGCAGAGCTTTTTGTCGACTGGTTGTCCCTTCGTCCATTTCTGACCAGTACTGGGTAACTGAATTGCTTCAGAAATGAACTTCTTTGTGACTTCGAATTCCATCTCGCCCACTTTAGCTAGTCCACCATGAAAGTGCAGAGCGAATTGAAGTGTAATTCTATCATCATACCCGTCAAATTTCTTGAAGAACGACTCCCATCCAACTTTCTGAAAAATGTGTTTGGTGGCTGCATACTCAAGAAGAGCCTCCAAATCGGCATAAGTGTCTGGTTCGTAACGATTCTCCACCATGATGCTACTCAGTATAACATGAAAGGTTCAAAGATGAGCAAAGGAATTAGACGAGGGTAACAGAGGAATAGATTATGATGTATGAAATAAGTTGTGAAAGGAATTATGGAAGGACGTTTTAAGTGTCGTGAGGATCAGTAGTGTGTGAAGGAATGATGATGGTCGTACACCTTTTCAAAATATCATTTCATATGAGTCGTGTCAAATTCAACCAATATAATGCAGTTCATTCTTCATGATACGAAATGTCAACAAGAGTTGAACTCAGCCTTTTAAGTACAGAGTATAGGAATGATGAAATGTCATGGAGTATCGAGGCAATCATAGTTCAGGTTATTAATATGTAATTTAATAAATTAAACTAACATGAAACTATGCTTACCTGAGCTTGAGTACTTACTCCCTATTATGTTGTATTTTCTTACTGTAGATATTTTGAAACCAATTCTGAATCTAGTGAGTGCCAGAGTTGTAACTGGATTCTGTACTGTTGATAACCATTATGACTGATTAATTCTATCTAGTACTGGCCGGTACTGATGAAATAAGCCGAGATCTGCATAGAAACTTGAACCAATAATAACTTGCTGAGAAAAAGATTTTCCTGTTTATGAAGCAAATTATCTAATGGTTATCCCTGAACCTGTCTCATGTTTATTCCTGAAAGGAATCAATCAAAATTATGTCTTCTACAATAGCTTCAAAGCTTTAACCCATGGTACAATTCTTATTTGTGTGAATAAATGTTCTGGAGTCGAACAGAAAAAGAAATCATTGGATTACCGACCATTAATGAATGTCGTTAACTAATGCGAGATGACCCACCATTAATGTCAATGGGCCTCAAGGTACCTATAGTACACCATAACAGGTACGAATAAAGGTCTTGGTGTCGAGTCACCTGTAGGATCTATCAACCAAGAGACATTGATGTATTCCCATGGTTGTTAGCAAGGAAATCTGACATTGAGGCATGCAGATCCCAGGGTACTAAATAGTCTCTAATCTCTACTCCAGATAAGGTGTTGATGTCGATGGAGTGAGACTTGTTTGAAGGTGGACTTTAACGTATCCCACATCATCCAACGTGAGTGTAGAAAAAGTAATTTTGTGGGACAGTAGTCACTTACTTGTGGATTTTATGAGCCCAAGTTAGTATATGCTCATTTCTTTCTCATGTTTTGAGAGTCTGAGAAAAGGCTAAAAGAAAACTCTAGGGCGGTTTCTTTCCCATCATAATCTATTAGGCCTGGTAAAGAATAATCCTATCCCTGATAAATGCCCCTTTCATACTTTAATTAGCAATTCAAAGGGAGCAAACAAGCTCAAATTCATTAATTTCAAAACAAGACAGTATATATTGATAAGAAAATTTCATAAAATAAAATGATCTTACCTTCTTACCTGTTGCGAAAAAGTGATGGAATTCAACTATGTACTTGCTTTAAAAATCCTGTAAAACTGAAAACAATATATCCAAAATGTTGTTTTTTTTTATATATTTTTTCATTTTTTATTTTTTATTTTTTATTATCATTTTTTATTTTTTATTAAAAATTTTATTATTTACAAAATCTTGAAACAACAAAAATGATCAAGGATTAGCAGGAGGAGAAGACTCTTCTCCTACTATCTTTATTTCTGGTCGTTTAGAAATTTCCTGTAGAAAATCATCTCTTGACAAGGGTTTGTTATACACTTTTAATCGATGTCCATTTACTACAAAGGAATTTTGAGAGTCATCTATGGTCTTGATTCTAACAAATCCATTATCAAAAATAGTTTCCACTTCATAAGGTCCCATCCATCTTGTCGTAAGTTTTCCTTTGAAAGTTTTATATTTGGAATCAAATAGCAATGCCCAATCCCCTGGTTGAAAATGCTTCTTCTTAATGTATTTATCATGCCATTTGCTACGTTGATTTTGTATGAGGATAGTTCTTTGAAGAGCATCTTGCCTGATTTCTCCCAATTCATTTAATTGCATAACTCTTTGTTTCTGTGCCTCATCCAAATTCAAACCCAATCTGCTGCTATGCGGAAGGTATGAATCTGAAATTCTATGGGAAGGAGAATTTGCTTGCCATATACCAATTCATAAGGGGTATGACCAGTGGTATTTCTCCACGTAGTCTGGTATGCCCATAAATCCTCTAGAAGTCTATCCGCCCAATCTTTGTGATGTAAATGTATTGTCTTGGTCAAAATAGCTTCTAGAACTTTATTCGTGGATTCCACTTGCCCATTGGCTTGTGGATGGTATGGGAAAGACTTACAATGTTTTATCCCATATTTATTTGTGAGTTCCTTCATCAGCTTAGAAGTGAATTGAGCACCTTGATCAGTAACAATCTCTCGTGGAACACCGAAGCGGGTAAAGATATCTTCATAAATAAATTCAACCATTGATTTCTCAGTTGCTTGATATAAGGATTTTGCCTCTACCCACTGTTAGGACCACATATTGTACCCTTTTTGCCCATACTTTTTGCTATTATTATACCCTTCATCACCTGTATTTTGACTTGTACTATCATTTCACCTGATCATTCCAAGGTACACAATGTCCTTTCTCATTATTATATGCTTAATCCGTTTTGCATAATACTTTATTACTTTTGAACCTAATCATTGATTAGAAGTGCAGAAGTGTCCATATTTGCAGAATAGTATTTCAGACCGATGCTGAAACACAGAACTGCCCAAGC
>ML777369.1:0-16515 GCA_009831015.1 Picea engelmannii | reverse complement strand
TAAAGTATGACAGATTTATAACTTCTCACGTGAGTTCAATCAAGTAAAATCGGACACTGATAAGGTAAGAGGAAAGGAAAACTCAATGGTATTTTATGACTCCCAGATGCAAGGGAACTGAACTAAAACAAGTACCAAATAAAATTCCAAAGGATCACTGAAAGACCTTTTCACGACATTATGTCAACAAGAGGGAAAAGGACCCCAAACAATTTGGGCCTAATGCTCGGTACAGTTTTGGGATACAAGCAAAACTAAAGAGGTTTGCAAGTTCCCCAATATAGTCGCCAGAAAAAGGGACGTGTTATAAACAAAATCTATCAGTTGGGACAGATCGAACCTATCCAGCTATGAAGTCAGTTACAACCTTTTTGATAACTCAACACGAGGCAGAGACTACCCGCACCTCAGGTGGTCCTTCGTCTGAGGCATTAATGAAAGGGAAAGATGAGAGGTGAAAGACTTACAAGAATTATTTCTGAGGACCACCCACCCTAGGTGTTGTCCTCCCTCAGCTTCTTGGATGGCCAAAATGGTCTGGGTTGAAAATTATGGACAATAGGATGAAAATAAACTCGCTGATTTTTTGCACAATGAACTAAATAAAGTGAAAAACGAGCTGTTCAATCCCTTAAAGCGTTGGAAAATGGCCCAGAATGGGTTCCCAGGGTAAATTGGTGTCCTAGACAATTAACCAATGGATGCCTCTAGTGAAAGAGTGCAAAACAAGGGTGAAACTTGAGCTTAAAAGCTACAGCCAAGTCCTTTTAGATGGTTGTAAATTGCAGACAACAAGTTTTTCAAAGCTTTCAAGATGGGGAAACAAGCCCAAAATGGCTTGATACCCCCCGGGGTGACCCGGGAAGTGATCCCGGAATATTGTCAAATCGAAAAGTGGGGTGTAAAAGGGGATGAACAACCTTTTTATAAGCTATTACAACTATGATATAAGGGAGTATGTACAACTTCAATTTTCGGTTTGTGGGTGAAGGGTGGACTAACGAAAGGTTGACTTTAAATGTATTTTATTGGTGAATTTTTTGTTATTAACACATGTCTTGGCCACCACACTATTTTGAAGGTTATCCCGATTAGACAAACACATCCCGAAATTGTGCCAACCAGTATAAGAAGAGTAGTCCTAGCAGACCACGGTGGTTAGGTTGAAGAATGCCCCATGCATTTCAAAGAAGCAAGGATTAGCCACTTCTCGTCACTAGCACTTTCGGGCTCTTAAAGCCACTTGGATGGAAGAAGGATACCTGTGAAAAGGAAGAGGCCCAGGACCCCCCTAAAGGGAGTTTTAGCTGAGCTTACCCAAGCAGAGTAGTATTCCAACCAAGCTAAGCTAATTAACTCCTTGACCATGTGGTACTAAGGAAAGACCACTCGATTTATACTAACTTGACAACTTCTGAAGGGATCTTGATGAAGACTCCCTAGATTTGACTCTTAGTATCCTACAAAATTGAAATTGCCTGAAATGAAAAACTAGACCATCCACGTGGTGATGTCACGTCTTGATTTAACAAGCGTGCCTCCTGGTCACTGAATTTGAAATCTATCTAAAACTATATACAAAAAATAAGTAAATAGGTATGCGACATATATGTCACAGCTAAATAATACGTATATGTATGTAGCTAAATAGTATAAGTTTTTGTTTTGAGTGTATGGGGCGGACCCCTGAATTGTTTTCAAGAGTTTTGCGGTTTTTTGAGTGTATTTAGCTTGTTTATTTTTGTATGGCCCCTTTAGGGGCAACCACCTATAGATTAGTGAATGAAAAATTATACAATGAAAATATGACAAGATTAACTAATTTCAAGTAATGATTACACCATTCAACCCAAAGGAATGGGTTGAGGCTCTTTGCAAGTGGAAAGGCCGCCATGTGCATGAAATCCCCAACTAATTCTTTGTATGGGGATTGGAAGTTTAGTGTTTGAAATTTAGAAATTGTGATGATTATCTACGCAAGTATAGATCATATTTTATGAACAAAAATTCACAAGTAAATTACTCAAGCTATCTACACAAACTAAGCATATCAACATTGGTATGTGTGCCAATTTTTTTGAAATGAGTGCAAGTGATATATAAAGTGAATATGAGAATGATTGGGTAGATTTATCGATCAAATTTGATGTTTTTTCTTCGTTGTCCTGCTGGCCCCTTTGCCTCAAACAGGTCTTCAAGTGGTCCCTAACTGCTTAGGAGAAGCAGAGTAGGTGATCGATTATGTCCTTGCCGACAAACAATGAAATTTTAGTATTTATGTATGGAAAAACTGAATTAAATGTAACAGAAATTTGCACATAAAAGGTATATAAAAACCAACTAAGATGGTTGTCCCTTTGGGGGAAATTGACCAAAATGACCTATTTTCATACTTGGAACAACAAGGTTAATGGTAGAAAAAAATAACAGAAATATACATGAATGAAATGAGGAAGCAAACAAGTATGAACAACCAACTAAGAGGCTTATTTGAGGGTTGTCCTAAGGGGCCCTAAGACTCCTAGCCACTAGCTAAGGTTGAAAACAACTGAGTACTTCAGAAAATATGCACTAAAACACATCAAACAAGTTAAATCGAGATGTTAGAAAATGAAAGCAAACAAGTTAAATCCAAGGAAGCAACAACAAACTCCTAGCTAACCAATCCCTCTTGGAGATAGCTAACATAATAAACATTTACTTCTACCCCTCAACCCTTAACCAACAAGTGACACATCCAACAATTAAAATCTAACAAGTATCACACACACAAAGATTCTTGGAAAATTTCAGCAGAGCTTTGTTACTATATTCATCCTCCTTTTTTACAATTTCAACCCTCTTATTTATAAAGGAGAGGTGAAGGCTTAGGGTTAGGTCACAAGACACTTGTCACTTTTGGAAAAGTGACAAGTGGACCAACCCTAAAGTATTTTTGTCTTTTTACCAAAATGTAATCCTATCCAAAAGGTATCTTATCCAAAAGGGATCTTATCCTAAAGAGAACCTTATCCAAAAAGGGAATCAAATCAGATTTGATTTGACCCTTTAATTACAATGTATACATGCCAAAAAACAAACTTATGCGAGACTACATATTACAAAAAATCATTTTTCATAAAATGACAAAGATTGATATGCCACATCATCATTTTCCTTGGGATTTGTGCCACCCCAAAGGCTCTTTGATTTCTTCCATGTTTTGCAGCAGTAGATGAGGTGGTTTAGGACAATTCCAGGCCATCCATGGTTGTCAGATTCACTGGGATGAAGCCCTAAGGTGTGGGGAAATTAATGAGTTTCTTAGAAGGGAAAGGGGCCTAAGGGATTTGGTCACTGTAAGTAAGGAAATGCCCATTTTTCAGACACTTTTCAGACCTTATTACACCCCCCTTTTGCTGCCTATAAGTTTCTCTGTGGGCCTGAACCATGAGATGCTTTTACCCTATACCAAACATCCATAAAACTGATTTTTATTGTGCCCATCCTGTAGCTCTGTCCTCTACCTTTACGCTGCATTTAGTTTGGCGCAAATCCGACTCCGGATGAGTAGGATATGGCCTTGGGAAAGTAAGCGGGAAGTAGACAGTTGAGAGACTGATCAGTGAAATTTTTGAAATTGGGGCAAAATTATGGACCAGACACCAAAATTGACTTGCTGCTACAGGCCTGCATACCTATAGCTGAAATGTGTTTTCCTCATCTGGCCCAATTTGGCCTCGGAGACCCCTAATTAGGCCTCCTTTCGACACATGCTTATTGGGCCAATAATGAGTCCCTGTCGCTCTGGGACATGGCACTGGAATTCTGGGTTGAATTGACGGAGGTGAATTCCATGGATGAATTCCTGACTTCGCCCCAGTCGTTTAGATTAATCATGGGAGAAATTCCGCCTCCGTATGGGGAAGTTATGCAATTAAAATGTCTAATAACTCTTGGGGGCGGGCATTTAATTTAATATATAGTTCTAATATATAATAAGATTTATTAATTTTTTATTTTATTTTATTACAAATTTAAATAAATGTTATTTTTTAATATATATATAATTAATAAATTAATAAATTTAAATTATAAACTAAACTACATATAAAACAGATATAAAAAAACATTCTAAATCAAAATTAACCCCCCCCCCCCCTCCCACGTGGTGCCCTGGTCGCCCATACGACCAAGCCGATACCCAACCGAGTCAAGCCCACGAGGATAGGAGATGGGAGGAAGTGGAGAGGAGGGGAGGGAAAGGGCTAGAGAGGAGGGGAGGGAAAGGGCTGGGGAGGAGGGTGCGTGGAGAGGTGGTGGTAAGGGGGTATGGGTGGAGGAGTCTGGTTGTACGTGCAGAGGGAGGAGGGCACGTGGAGAGGAGGAGATGTGCGTAGGGGAAAGGGAATGGGCGCGAAAAGGGGAGGGTTCTGGTGCGTGGGGGAAATGGGAAGAGGGGAGAGGGGAGAGGGAGTGAGGGGAGGAACTGGGCGTAGATTGGTGGAGGACTGTGCACGCAAGGAATGAAGTGATGAGTTGAGGGAGCGCGAGGGGTGGAGAGGTAGTTGTACGCGCAGGTGGGAAGAGTGGAGGGTGGAGGTAAGGGGATTGTGGACGCATGGGTCAGGGGATAGGTGTGCAGGGGGGAGGAGAAGAGGAGGGCACGCGCAGGGAGGTAGAGCGGTGGTTGGGAGAGGGGTTTGCATGCGAGAATGGGGAAGGCCGTGGAGGTGGAGGGAGGACTTGCGCACGAGCTGGGAGGAGGTGGTGGTGGCACCCAGGTGGTGGACGGTTGGCCAGCCACCCCCATAAATTAATTTTTGATTTTTTTTTTCATAAAGTGGGTTTTTCATTATAGTTTAGGAACGAGAGGTCATGGGTTCAAACCCCCTCTCCTCTTTTTGAATTTCTGGGCCATTTCTGGGGTTTACTAGGTAGAAGAAAAGGGAGGGGCTGGGTTTCAAAGCCCAGGGCCTGAAAATGACATGTACAGGCCTACATACTCAGCCAAAACTCATAAATTTAATTATCTAAAGGGACCATGGAGGCTTGGGCCTGGTGCCCAAGAGGGGTTCGAATCCCCTCCCCTTTGAATCTTTTGTACTCATAAAACTAATTGAATTCACCAACCAACAAAAATGACATCTGAACCAACAATCAACTTGAAATCTGAACCAACACTGAGACACAAATTTCACCACAACCAACAAGATTTTTTCCTTTTGAATTGGGACTGACGGGGGTTTACCTGGCTCAATGTTTGAAGATTGTTGCATGGTGTTGGTTGGCTGCCCAATGCAGAGCTGTACTTGCTGCCAGGAGGCTTTCTTCTGTTTCCATTGAAGCATGTTGCAGAGCTCCATCTCCCCTTGGGCAAAATGCCAAAATGACTTGAGAGAGGGGAGATGAGAGGTTTTGTATATTTTAATTTTTTCAAAAAGTCAAATTCCCCAAAATTACATGAGGAGGTTGCGTGTCCTCTCAATTTTCCAAAATTTCTGAAATTTTTTAATAATTTTTTCCAATTATTCTTTTAATATTCCTTGAAAATTGTGCAAGTCAAAGCTTGACTTTGACCTTGCTGATGTTGACTTAGCCCCAAAAATATTTCCATGTGAGATAGAGTCGGAATTGGACGTAGGACACCTCGTTGGAAAGGTCTTGACGAGTCACCAATCTTAAAAAATTCCATCACCAATCTTAAATAATTCCACCTCAGCCCTCAATTTCGGCCCGGAACAATGACCGCTTAAAACCCCTGACTTGCTGGTGGGCCCAGATGACACCCGATATTGCGAAAGGCGCCAAATTGCCATACGATATCCAATCGAAGCAAATGAGGTACCGTCAGAATGGTATCGATGAGTAGTTCGACGAGGTGGACATAGAATTGTGAGCTGTTATGAAACCCTGCGACGTGAGCTGATTCCCCCCCCTTTGCCCGAAATAATTGACCAACATGTGACATCTTTAACCGGGCCATCCGAGGTCAGAATGAGGAAACTGAGGAGACGTTGGAAATGTATTTGAGTCTATTACAGCGTGGCATCGCTAAATCTTTGATTTAAAACTCTTTACCAACACTTTTTAAACTTCGAAGCATTGCAACCAATTTGGTGTCCGAAATTGGTCATGAATTTGTGAAAGCTCGTTCTTACCAACCGAGGGTCGAAACCAAGCACGGGATATACCGTTGGAAAGGTATCGCACTTCCCTACACCATGTTTGGGTTTGATTTTTCTTTTGAAACAATAATTTGAACATAACCAGACGAGGAAGTCACAACTATTGGTTTTGGACATTCGGGTGACGCTAACTTTGAGTCCTCCGTACGGGGTCATATAGACTCAAAATCCGGCTCATGATAGCCTGTTGGAAAGCTTGTCTTGATCCCTACAACATGACAACATTGTATTTCCCGAATTGTGACCAGATTTCATCTTATCATTTTCGAAAGGACCCCATCCCCAAGGGACCCGCCTAGTGATAGGCGAAGAGGAGCAACGCTAAAATTCTTGCAAACTGTGTGCTTAGCTCATAAATATGAATTGAACAGTATTGAAATGATGATTTATCATCAGGGAGGGTTCACAACCCTCTGAAGGTAACCAATTGATACTCTTTCAAGGGAAGAGGCCATAGTAACTATGACCCCGGCCATTATTTTTGACTGGAACCATAGCACAATGGGACGCTTGTGGAGGAATGAAAGTGTAAAACACCATGTTGAGCCCATAGTAGATGTTTGGGTCAACAAGTGTGTATATGCTCATTTTGTGAGTAGGAAGGGTGTGTATATTCTCATTCTGTGAACAGTAAGAGTGTGTGGATTTCCAAAGAGGTTGTTTAAGCAATATTTAGAGTGAGCAAAGTCAACAAGAGGTGAGTGTGGTGGCCAATCAGGCATCTAGGGCATGGAGGTGCTAAAAGATTCTATAACAATGAGTGCACTCAAATTTAGTATCATGGATCTTGCAAAAAAAACCGTAAGGTTGTCCTTTGTATTCATGTTTTGGTCTATTATGATATGATTTTTTCCTACCAATTGTAAATTCAAATAAACTTGAAGAGGTTACTAAAGAAACACAACTTAACCAAAAGGAAGTGGTTTGAAAAATTAAGATTACAACACAAATGTATAAACAACCTTGAAAAATAAGATTTAAGGTTTACTAGGAAGTAAAATGGCACAAAGGACCTCAAATATATAGACAAGACTCATAAGGGTCATTTTGTGAATACTAAGTTCCTTAATAAAATTACACTTAAAGAGTACTTGAATTTAGAAATCCTCGTGTGATGTTCTCGACGATACTAGTGAAATTATAAGAAAAGAAACAAATACATGTAATCCATGAAGGATAAAAATATTATATATTGATATGAAAGCAATGATTACAATGAATGAATGCCATCTCTTTATATAATAGTGAATGAATAGGTCATGATGAATATAAATTGACACTAGGGAAAGATATCTATTATTATATTAATTAAGGTTTAATAATTGATACATGTATCCTAGTTACTAGGTAATAATACATTAGTATACATTTAGGTATGTTTTAAGTTATTTTTCCTTGAGATGCTTCATCCTCAACGAGTAATAAGAATGAATGTCAAAGTTCAAATTCCATTGTGAATCAACAAAAGATTGTATTATTCATTTTGTAGATGAAAGTTGATGTTCATCATCAGAATTAACAAATTTGATTGTTTGAGTGACCATAAGAATGTCATACATATGACAAAGATTCAAGTAATAATGAGTAGAGAATGGTGTATCATAAATGATGTAACACAAGTCTCGATCTTGGAATTCATTAGGTAATATAAGATCTTCAATGAAAGTCACTTAAATCTTTAGCGAAGCACCATAATTTTGAGATGTAGTGATCCAAACTTCATCAATGTTTGTGGCTCCATTTTATTAATATTCAAATGTAATGGTTTGAACTTCAATTTATTCATCAACATCAAAAGTTGCCTCAAGTATTGAAGAATTGTCCCGGTCATGGATGTAAACTTCAATATATGCTTTTATTTTATGTAATGAAGTTTTAATTTTGGTTAAGGAATCTTGAATGTATGGGGATTTTGTGGTCACACGTGGACTTAGTATTTTACCTAACATCTAACAAAGAGTTGAACATCTTGGTCTTTGTGCCTTAAAATATTTGGATTATATAATGCCCTCATTGATAGATGCAATGCTTCTAGCATAGTTGTAGAAGGTGATTATTTTACCTAAGATAAATATCTTTGACTTGCTCGAGGATGTTCACCATTCATCCTTGCATACTAGAATTATGTATTAGAGTTGTATCCCGACATCAAAGATCTTGTAAGCAAGTTCATCTTCATTTAATGGGATATTTTGTTTACTTTCATAAAAAAGGTTTGTGTGGACTTTGCAAAATGTCTCTTCCACTTCAATAATAAGTACCATTTTTTTCAAAATACTATGTCCTCTTTCATAATTATCAATGGATTTGGACTTTGACACTTTGATCATAGAATTATAATACAATATATTTGTATGAGTAACTTAATTTGTGGAAAAACACACCTCGTTTCTAATAAAAATTCTATCCCAAATCTAGTGGAGATTTGCTTGGAGTCATAGTTCCACCTCAATTGAATGAAACTTTGCCCATAAAAATCTACCCCAAGACTCTTGGCCTATTCTAAAATGACCCAAAACCTCAAAAGTTTAAATTAATGAAAGATCATGATGGAATAATAAATTGCCAAAAAAATGAACTTACCAAAAATTGAGTTTATTTATCCATAAATTAATTGACTTCTATTTGTATAAGGTTATAATCTTCCCCTTACTCACATCTTTATCCTTCCTTTAATTTATTGATATTCTTGTTTACTAAGATGTAGAATTGTGATTTATTTGTGTTAGTGTTATTGACTTGCATTGCTCTAGTCTTTATAGGAGACTCGTGGATTTGTGTAGAGAAAATAGTCATTGTCTACACAGGAAAGAGTAGCAAAAGCACACACCCAATATCTTGTCATATGTGTTATGAAAGACTAGCATAATTGTCATATTTGACAAAATATTTAGGTATTCTCCAATTAAACTTTAACATTATTCCAAGGGGCTATGGTTTTGTGCAATGTGTCCTAAATTCCATAAGCTTATTTTGATGTTCACTAATATGAATCTAATTGATGTTATTGTGATTGGCTTCAAAGATGTGGAAAGTGGGCAACCGCATGATTTTGTTTTTAATTTCCTTTTCACAAAATTCTCGGATATTGTAGATTTCTTCAATGCTCACTCCTTTACCACAGTGATACATTAATGGTTATTTCTTATTATGTGCTACTTAATGTTTGTATGGTAATGCAACATAACAATTTATAAGCTAGATTCAATTTTTGAATTTAGAGTCATGAATACTATAGTTGTAAGAAAAATGATCACTCGAAACAACATCTTTTATATATAATATTGTTTTTTTTTTTTTTCTTTTTAAAATTTTATTATACGACTGCATAATTTTAGGAGTGAGTATATAGTTTGCATAATGTACATTGGGCAATGTAGATGGGTGGAACAAAATGAATGTGAATGGGAGCAAAAAAGTGGGTGGAAAATTAGATGTCCTTCAATTTAAAGTTTGTTGCTTTTTGGCATAAATTTTGACACCTAACTAATCGAGAATGAAACGAACAAAAGTTTGGCACCTAGCCAACAAAAAAAAATGTTATAATAACAATTGATGGTACTTACAAGGAGCCTCAATAAATTATAAGAAAAAGGGTAAACCAAAGTAATTCGTGAAGGATGAAAATATTATATAGTGATATGAAAGTGGTAATTACAATAAATGAATGTGAATCTCACAGTGAATAAGCGGATCATGATGAGGGTTCCACTTTTTGCTCCTCCTTTGGTCATCCAAACATTGAGAGGTTGTGGGATCAAGTCCACCCCCCTATGGAAAACACTCATATTGTCATTGATGGCTTTATACAATGTATAGTGCTATAAGGATGGATCCTAGGTTGGTTGAGAGGTATAAATGTAATGCCCCCTAAGTGGCTACTGGGGGGTCACATATGGCAGTTCTAGAGGATGTAGACCAAACTTTGGGGAGGATGAACCATCAATTGGGAAAAAATAAAAATAAAAGTGGGTCCTAATGAATGGTCATGACCCTAGGGAGAGGTGAGGTCCCTATTAATATATTGATTATGGCTTAATAATGAATATATGCATCCTAGTTACTAAGTACAAATATATATTTAGGTACACTACACCTTGGGTTAACATGTTCTTATCCATTCATGAGTGCGTGACTAAGAAACAAGTTATTTGGATTTCTTAATCTAACATTGCATAATTCTACATTTTAGGAGAATAATAGAAAGACCGATGACCATTTGTATGACCTAAATGTGACTTGGTGAAAGATTCAATATGGAATTTGTTTGTGTTGGTTGTCCAAGATTTTAAAGCAGTGCACTAGGACCCTAGTAAGCTTACTCCAACTTGAAAATTTTGAGACAAAACCTCCCTCTCAAACATGGGTTGATTTTTTTGATAAAATCCCATACATAATATACTATATGAATATCATCCGAGAAAAAAATGAGTTTGAAAAATCGTCTATTTTTAGTTTTAATTTTTAAAGTAAATGAAAGTAGTTCATATAAGCAAAGAAAACATCAACAACAACTTAAATTTTAATATTAAAAATTAAAGTGGGACCCCTAATTCAAAATTGGCCCCACAAAGCCTATTGATGGAGAAGATAGAAGTTTTTTTTTTCTAGCTTTCAACATACTTATCAAGCTTTTTAGCATTTCTTCATTTGTGTAAACATAACCTTGTAAACCTTTCCTCTGACAACCCTTGAGTTGGGTAATGTAGGATTAAGAGTTTGAAACTTAGGTACTAAACTCTTATAAGAAAGAGCCAAGAAATATTTAGTGAAGCAAGTGCTGGTAATGCAATTAATTTTCTTGTTACCATACAAGGTTTTAGTTTGATTGATCTCGATGTTGTACATTGGGTGACTCAAGAGAAAACAACATTTCAACGAAATCAAATAAATACACTTAATAGGTGACTAATAAAAGTTGAATGCCTTCAAAAATAAAGTTGGAAATTTCAAATAATGATAATTGTGATATGAAAATGGTGCAAACTTAAAAAAATAATTATCCTTAATAAATGAAGACATTAAATAAGCCATATAAACAATTTTTTTTTTAATAATTAACATATTAAATAAAATAAATTTTAATAATTTCACTAACATCCAGTGAACCATAATAAATATTCAATGTTACATGTTAAAAATAGATATTCAATGTTACATGTTAAAAATAGTAATATTGAAGTGGTAGCTCATCTTAAAGAGTCTAAAATTTATTGTAGTAGCTCTTAACCATACTCAAAAGCCTATACACAAACATGTGAGTAAAGGAGTGGATGTTAGGAACATATATCATTATGAAAGCGGATAAAAAGTCAGTGTTTCATTTTATTTATTTATGGAAAACCAAAACCTTATGCATATTGTAATAATATTTTTTTTTCTTAAAACTATTAAAAAAACTTTTGATATACTTGGAAGGATATTTTTTTTTCTCAAAATAATATTAAAAAACAATTAATAAATATTTTTGATATAGTTGGAAGGAGAAAGAAGGAATAAGTGTAAAGTTTCTTCTTAGATAAGAAATAAAAGTGTCATGATCCTAAGCTTTATATATAGCGTTGATGACTAGATGCCATGGGTACCATGTGACCCTTCCTATGGTATTTCTAGTGATGACCAAAAAATGATATTGAGTATTGATCCAGGTGGATATTGGTGGCCACCCACCTTTTCCGATTGGCTCAAAACAATTTTCTAGCAATTTTGGCAATTTACTATTTTTAGCAGGTTTTAACTTCCGGGGCCATTTTGAGGGCCTAAATGAAGTTTTTTCGAGATCGAGGTTCTCAATGATAGTTAATAGCATAATTGAGCCCCCAAAATGAATCTCCTCGACGATACTTTTCCAACAAGCTATCATATGCCTAAAACAGAGATCGCATGCAAAAGTTACGACCTCGGGAAGTTGATGTACTCATTTACCCAAACGGGGCCCACATGACTTTTGATGCTTCATCTCCTAGGGTTAGGCTTTTGGATGTCTACGGTTTTTGGTATTCTTGTTTATTGTAAAAAGGCCTTCAGAGCCTCATTGTAATCATCTTCTTGCGAATGCGAGTAGCCGTCACATCTCTTCTCAGAGATAAGCTGCCACCATTCTATCGAGTCTTTCACTCTATATTTTACAGTCTCTGGACATTTATTTCATTAATAGAAATCATGTATTACTGTATATCTGTGTTTATGGTTGCATCTCTGATACATTTCTATTATATTATTGAATATCTGTGATATCTCTGTGCATTTCTTTATTATATCTCCGATCTCATTTCGTGCCAAAAATAATCCGGATCAAGTATCTTGTGAATATTGTTAACAGGATGTAATTGCTGTTTTAATCCTAAAATATGATTTAAAAATGTTTCTAATTGAGTAAGAGTTTATTTTCTTTGAATATGAAAAACACAAATTAAGAATCCAAGACCTAGAGATATTTGGTAAAAGCAGAATGCCCCTTTATGAACCACTAACATATTATTTCACATGACATAATTTTCCTAAAATACAATAAAAATGACAACATATTACAGTTTAAACAATATGACATATATTTGGAGGATTAAGAGGAACCACAATATTGTTTATCGAAGATCGACGTTTCGAGTCCATATCAGTACCCATCATCAAGACATCTAAGCCTGGGTAAAGAAGACACTGAAGAGCGAAGATATATGGTAAACCTACAAGGAGAATCTACACTCTTGAAATCGACTTCTAAAAACTTAGATTTTTTTATTAAAAGGATTAAGGTTTTTTATATTAAATTATTAATTAATTTGTATTTTATTTATTTATTAATTTTAATGTATTATTTATAAAGTTTTATTAATGTTAATTTTAGAATGAATTTCTTATATTTTTATAAAAGTATTTAGGGTAAAATAGATTATTTTGAAGTAATGGTTTTTAATTATATTCAAGTTTATTAATGATATCAATTGTTTTTGATTATTAGTTTTTTTTAATTATATTTAAGGTAATAATTTAATGATTGCTTAAAATAAATTTATTTTTATTTTTAATTATTATTCATTTTCAAATATAACATATAATTAAAATTAAAAAAGAAAATACTACCTTCCAAAATGCAAAATTATACTTCGAGATACATAATCACTTCATTGAACCCAAATTATGCTTTCCTTCTTATTTTTTGTATTAGAATAAGTTGCATATTTCTTATGTGTAGCTTTTAAAATGTCCTCCATACTAGACATTCCTATTCCTCAACCTTAATGTGGTTGTAGCTTTTGCCTTTACCCTTTGAGACATCACTCTGTCTCACACCTTCACTTGACTGATAACAGTCAGATTAACAAGTTTTCGAATACCAAATAATTTCACTTTCTGCCCTGCCCCTCCTGCAATGTAAAATAAGCAGAATTCTCTGAATGTGCGTTGTGTTGTTCTCGTAGTTTCAGTGTTACCGATAAACTCATCTCCATCTCCAGAATTGGGGGTTTGAATGTTAGGGATGGGAGACGGAATGCATAATGCAGTGATGCTGAAGAGCTGTCATCCCTGTGTCAGTGTTCGGATTCGCAGCCAAAATTATATCTTTTCTGCTTCCGTCAGGTACAAATGAATTATATGCACCATGTTCGCCTTCTAAGAATTTCAAGTAGATTTCTAGTTTCTTCTTGCAAATTTATCATTCTAATCTTTGTCAACTTTAGTTTATTTAAATTTTAGGACAGAGCAAACTGTTGCTATTTCTTCGCCTTTAACACAACTCCCTACGATGTTACTTTTCCCTTCACATCCCAAGCGTTTTCTATGGGCACGGCCTATATTCTCTTTGGCAATGGAAAATAAAGCAATTTTAATGAACAACTTCAATCGAGCCTTGCTCTGTATTCTGTTAAAAACATACTATCCAGGGTATAAGAGATACGACTAACTTTAAAAGAATGCAATTATTGTCTGTACCCTCTTAAAGCACCTATCGGGATAGGAGCTATGGTTGCATAATAATTTCCCTTATTCAAGGTCTTTTTTGTACTCGCTGATATTTTGGAATAAAGGCTGCTTCGTAATGCGAGATAACAATTATTGCAGGCTGCTCTGAGTTAAAGAAATCCGAAATGTCTATAAGACTTGTTCGGGCCACTTTTCAAGGATGTTACAGCAGATTGACTAACATGAACTCTCTTTGGGAAGATAGTTAAAATAGGAGTGTGGAAGTTAGTTGGGAGGTACTTTAAGGGTGTTTAAAGTTGGTGGCTAAATTTTCTTTGAACAAATACCTCAACGAAGTTACTTTTAAGGAAAAATTTAACAAACTGCTCTGAAAAACATTATTACCTTGGCAATCTTGCTTTGCAAAGCAACCATTAGTATATTCCTCATAGTTCCCAGATGACATTCTTCTATGAAGCAGAAATACATGAGAAAACCCGTAAAATGTGCAGCAAGAAAGGGCTACTTTATGCAGTCCAGACAAGTTGATTATGCTGGCTAAAAAGAAATGCCGGTAATTGTGAAATTAAGTTAAAATTTTAGAACATCTTTTGTTCACAAAACTGATAAAAGCTTGATAGTGAAAGGGGACACTATGATGGAATATCTGCTCAATTTATGTTTCTCTAAAAATCTTTACAGTGCAAAACTCTGAATGTCAGTTTACTTGATTTTAACTTAGTCCATCGCAGTTGTGGCCGTTTAACAAAATTCCTGCAAAGGTGAGAGTATGCTGGTGAAGAGATAATTAAATTTATCTTAAATATTTTCTGAAATTGTAGTAGCCCTCGCTCCAACTCACCACTCAGCAAACCCTTCTCCTTTGAACACAATTAGCAGTTCCGAATCACAACTATATGGGACAGCCATGATCTAGTGGTTTCTTGGGGCCACTGTACACTGATTCATATGTTGGAAAAAGGGAATTTGGCACAATGAGACAAGGAGATTCAAATTGACCGAAACAATCACATCGATGAATTTTTTTGAATGCTTCTTAACTTTCATCAAACATTTAACATACAGTAAATTACAGAGCATTTTACAGATAGACCTTCACCATAATGCAAAATCTGGGGACAATACAAAATCCTTGAAGCTTAGCTCCTCACTATATATCCATAATCAATCAAAATTGGTCATTGGCCTTCAAATTGGTAGACTACATAAATACCATATTGTTTGAAATTAAAAGCCTCGAAGCACAAGCCAAAGCAATCCATCATCATAAAACATCTAATCATTAAGCAATAAATCCTTTGTAGTTGATGTGCCCAGAGATACCATTGTTGCGGAACTTAGAAGGGGCTGTCTTGTCATTGTTTTGCTATGAAAACCAATGCGTTTCCAGAGATATTTCCGTGAAAATTGGGGCTTCCCAATCATCAACAATTCTTGAGGTTGATCCCCTTTTGAATTTGTCAACAAGATGCGGGGACTCTGCCCTCTACAAGGGGGTGCGCACTGCGAGGGTTCTTAATAGTGGCCACGTGGCTAGCACATTCTTAACTCCCTCCACTGTTTGATAGCTCTGTGTGCCCGATGACTACTTGGCTGGCCCAAACATGACTTGGAATGCTAAGATGGAGTTGGAGATCATGCCAATGAAGGGTCTAGTGGGATTCAACTCATTATACTTGGAGTTCCTCCCCATTATTCTCACAATCTCTTAGAGGTGGTCAAGATCAATCTTCCCCTAGTCAACTTGGGCCTAGATTTACATCAACAAATTAGTTACCATTGCCACTTTGTCAGTGCATGGAAAATCTAATGCAATCTCTTTATTTTAAAATAAATATCATTTTGATACTTCCAAATACAATATGAAATTGCAGTTAAAGCATGTGCCAAGCCGAAGTTCACGATCATGCTCCATCAATTTCTTTTGCCCAAAGTATTTTCGGAATGTCTTCCAAGTCAACTTGTTTTCCTTGATCTTCTTCATTTTCTTGTGGAGTTTCAACCACAAGGATGCCTTTCCTATCAAGTCATACTATGCAATCCTGACCTTCATATTGCTGGAATAATTGTGAAGTTGGAAATATCAAATATTCTCTTATTCCCAGCAAACATCTCTAGTTCTTGATAAAAAACAAGAGCTTTGTCTTTTACAAATTCTCTTTCTAATTGTTTCTAGAGTGTCTCTTTTTGTTTGTGTCCATTGGACATAGAATTAAAGTCTAGGGAACAAGGTGATTGACTATTCTTCTTTTGCTTACTAGATTGAGTATGACTTCTTTCTTCATCATTGTTTCTTCCCTCCCTCTTTCATTGCAACTCCTCTTAAGCTTTAGCCAACACTTGTAGGATTCGTGCATGATCTTTGTGTCAACTTCATATCTTCTTATATAAACTTCTCATAGTATTGTCTATTTGGTTGGTGTCA
>ML777368.1:668349-683604 GCA_009831015.1 Picea engelmannii | reverse complement strand
CAATCTGATAACACATGGTTAGATACCAGATTGAGGGATTTTGAAAACAATACCAACTCCATTTCTAGACTTATAAAAATCCCCATCAAATGAAATTTTCCAAAAACCTTGGAAAGTGTTTTCTTCATCATGCTTGGGTAGACTTATTTGTGTAAATGTGTTGAACCTGCACATAATAGATCTAGCTAGGAATTGACATACATATTTGCAGAGAAAATATGAGAAAAGAGAAGCAAGAGAGAAAGAATGGAAGAATTATCATTAGCCAAATGAATGAATGATAATTTACACATGATATACTCTGTATAACTCAACCAATGCGCACTGGAGGAGAAGCCTATGTGCCACAATGGTGGTATAGAGTGATCTAGAAACACACCAATAGTTACAGGAGTAAACTGCCACCTAGAGTAGTCTCTCAAGCAATTACGGGAGTGAACTGCCACCTAGTCTGAGTTAACTAGTCTATCAGTCTTCAGTTAACTGGCTGAAACTGAGTGAAGTGAGGAGGAGATCAAATAATTGCGAGTAATGTGTTAGTCTAGTGATGATCCCAAGGGAAATGCGCATTAGCTGGTGATGATCCCAATGTTGCATGGTGATAATCCCAATGTGACATCTAGACTCCACTCAACTGATCAAACTGAAGTGTGAACTGAAGAGAATATTATCCTAGAGGAATATTCTCCCTAAAATATATGAGACTGAATAATGACTAATAAACATAGGGAAAACCTTAGGAAAAAGAAATCCTAGGCTTGTGTGAAGTATCTCCAACACCCCCACTAAACATCACTATGGTGAAAATAAAGAATGCGTCCCGGCAACGAGGCCATGTTAGGTACCCAAATACAAAATATACATTGAAATAAAAAAGGAAAGATGGAAAAAATCATGGGAAACCCCCTCCCCTCAAAGTACAATGCATGTAAAAATAAGAACTGACAGTTGCTAGGAAACTGTGTCCTTCACTCCAAGACGACTACGCAGAAAATGAAACCTCTGCTCAGTTAAGGTCTTGGTGAAGATGTCTGCAGTCTGTTCTGATAAAGGAAAAAAATACAGGTCGATGATCCACTTGTGTACTAAATCCCAAATGTAGTGCTTGTGGATATTGATGTGCTTCATCCGCTGCCTATGAACTGGATCTCTGCAGAACTTCAGAGTGTTATGGTTGTCACACAAAATGATGATCTCCCGATGAAACTGAATTCCCAACTCAGTGAGAAAATGTTGTAGCAACATAGCCTGAATGGTTATGTTAACTACCCCTCTATACTCTTCCTTAGCTGAAGATAGAGAATATCAAAATGCTTCTTTCTCGACCAACAGATAGGCCCGAAACCAAGACCGAGTGAGTAACCAGATGTGGACTTGCGATCAATAATATCGCCAACCTAGTTAAAATCAGTGAACCTAATGAAATCCAATGTAGATTATGTTGAATAGTG
The DNA here is from genome assembly GCA_009831015.1 of Picea engelmannii. NCBI lineage: Eukaryota > Viridiplantae > Streptophyta > Pinopsida > Pinales > Pinaceae > Picea > Picea engelmannii. Next base: position 682,153 of record ML777368.1, on the reverse strand, counting down.
AATCCCAAAGGTGATGGTTCCCTATACGTATCGAAGGACACGATTTGCAGCCTTCCAATGTAGCTAATGTGGCTCTTGCATGAACCTGGAGACTGCTCCAACTGCATAGGAGAGGTCTGGTATGGAGTGTGTGAGATACAAAAAACTCCCCAGTAGTTGTTTGTACAGTGTGTTGTCAACCAGTGGAGTGTCCCACCCATCCTCAATTATGAATCCTTATAGGAAAGGAGAAGGGGTAGACTTGCAGCTTGTCATGTAAAATCTCTCAAGGAGATCTCGTGCATACTTGGCCTGAGACAGTTTGATGCCTGATGTATTTCGACTGATCTTGAGTACAAGGAAGAAATGTAGCAGACCCATGTCCATCATCAATAACCTTACATGCAAAATCCTCTTGAATGTAGCAATCATTGAAGTCGAGAAACCGATAATCAACAAATAATCAACATACAGAAATAGGAGTATAAGTGAATCAGTCGTCTTGAGCATGTAAACATTCATGTTTGACTTACAATGTACAAAGTTCCGTGACAACAGTTAGGAGTCCATCTTGGCATACCATGCCCTCAGAGCCTGCTTGAGGCCATAAAGAGACTTCTTCAGTCGACAGACCAAAGATGAATCCTGCATAAATCCCAAGGCCTACTCTATATAGATCTCCTCATAGAGATCATCGTGAAGAAATGCATTCTTCATATCTAATGGACTTCCCATCCCTTGGTTGTCGTAATGGAAAGTGTGAAATGTATGTAATCCATATTCGCTACTGGAGTGAAGGTATCATCATAGTCAATGCCATGCACCTGCTCAAAGATTTTGGCAACAAGCTTGGCTTTGTATCTGCTAATTTGTCCATCTGTTGTGCTCTTGGTCGTGTAGACCCATCTGCACCTGACAAGTTTCCTTATTGAAGGAATGGGAACCAAATCCCAAGTCTGGTTCTCGAGGAGGGAGTGGTACTCCTCCTGCATGGCAGATTCTGAAAAGGGATTTCCAACAGTCTCACCATAAGACTGTGGATCTGAAGACTGAACCAAGAAAAGATGATTGGGTGGCATCGGTTCAGTGGAATTGAGTGCAAGAGAAGGCTCCTTGAAATCATATCTAGTCCTCCTAGTTTCAGTTGGATTCCCAACAAGATCCCCTGCATCCTGAAGAGTATTCTTGGCCCACTTGGGCCTCTTCTCTGGCTCTGTATTTGCATCTAGATGTACTGAGTCTGCATCTGACTCTACTGACTATGTATCTGGATCATATGAATCCTCTGAATCAGATCACTCATCTGAAGAAGAGTCGGCATGTGCATGCTCATCATCTCTGATAGGTGGAAGAACAAAGGTAGAGGCATGCGGTTGCTGAGGTACATGCAAGACACTTTTCTCGAATTGGACACTTTGCTCAATGATGAGTTGGTCCGAGGAAATATCAATGAGTTTGTATCCCTTCACATCGTTGGGGTATCCAACAAAGATACACTATGTTCTATGTGGATCAAGTGCCTTCCTCTTCTCAGAGGGAATCCTAACCCATGCACGTGAACCGAAAATACGAAAGTGGGTCACTTCTGGTTTGAATCCTCTCCAAGCCTCGCAGAGGGTCTTATCCTTGAAAAATCTATGGGGAGATATGTTTTGGATAGGTTTCACAATTAAGTGATTCATCCCATAATCCCTGTGGAAGTGACTTTGCATGTAGCGTGCAAGATGCCATCTCTTTTAGAGATCTATTTTTCCGCTCATCAACTCTGTTTTGTTGTGGAGTATAGGGAACCATGTGTTGCAACTAGATCCCTACCTCATGACATAGATTTTGTATCTCATGGTTGACATACTCTCCCCCGTTCTCTATTCGGAGGACTTTGATTTTTTTCCTAACTGTGTCTCAACAAGGGCTTTGAAAACTTTGAGGTGTTGAAAGACCTATGATTTTTTCCTGAGAAAGAAAATCCATGTGAAGCGTGAGAAATCATCAAAAAATAAGAGCACGTACCTTGCTTTACTGATTTATGGATGCGAAAAAGGGCCCATGAGGTCAATATGGATCAGATCTAAAGGAGAGGAAGCCTTCTGTGTCTTTCCTTTGTCGAATTATCTTGAGGGTGTTTTCCAAGAATACATCCCTCACAAATTCCTTTGGAGAAGTGGATGTCAGGTATACCATCAACCATTCCCTTCTTTATAAACTGTTTCATATATCTACAATTTAAATTCCTGAACCTTTCATGGCATATCCTACTGCTTTCATTAGCATGGGTAAACAGTAATGCAAAATCTGGTTCAATAAATTCAGAAAATGTGTAGAGTCTAGATTGATGATTTACCTCACTGGTAGAAACCCTAGAATTGGTTTGCATTTCATAGATACCCACTGCATCAGGTGTGAATATGACTCTCTTTCTAGTGCCGAAGTTTTTCATCTAATACATGGAGAGAAGATTGATGGAAAGTTTGGGAACGTGTAGCACATTCTCGAAGCTTCCATTCGTGAGTTAAATTATTCCTTTGTCGGTGACCTTGATTGGAGAGAAGCACCCCATCAGAATAGGAGGACCTTTGCATGCATCCAGTGAAGAATAGACTTCTTTTGTGGCATCCATGTGGTGTGATGCACCTAAATCTGCGATCCAAGCATTGGGAAAGGAGTTGATGGCAATCAAAGCATGGCTAGAATTGTCTTTCTTGGGATTCTGATCTTCTGGCTTCTTCTTCTTGGCACCCTCGGGGATGCGATATCCAAGGTTGTTTTTCTAAAGTATTTGGGTCATTAGATCTATCTTTTTCTACATACATGCAGATTCTGGATGGAATCCTTTATGGAAGTAAGTGAATTTCTCTCATTTTCGTCCCTTTCCACCTTTGGATCCGGAGACATCGTTGAAGGGTTTTGAGTACCCTTCCTTCTTTGGATTTTCATGTGCTTTCTTTTTGTCTTTGTATTTATATTTCTGGTATTGATGACAACTGCCATCTTTCACAGTAAGTGCATGTGCCTTTGGGCCTTTGATTTTTCCCATATTGATGATCTTGTTATCCTCTTGTGTCAAAGACTAGATAAAGGCCTCAAGAGAGGGAATCATCCAGGTAGACCTGGAGGTGAACCTAACTAAATGAAATGTGGATACAAACACTAAGTATTCTAAACCAAGTTTGGAGAGAATGGTGAGAACCATTTCTTTCTCCTCCTTAGATTTATCAACCCTACAAGCCTTGAGTTGCGACAACAAATCCTTATATTTGGTAAAGAAATATTGGAGATTGTCGAAGGTTTTTGGATCCAATGTGAGAAATTACACCTCGAGCATGTGTCCCCTCATCTCATCCTATTTTTGAAAAATACCTTCCATGGTGGTCCAAGCTTCATTTGGGGTTTTACAGGAGGATATGTGAAAGAGGAGTTCAGGAGAAATGAGACTGCAAATTTTTCCAAACGCTTAATCCATTCAATTTAGATACTTGGATTTTTAAATGGATGATGTTGGTTATGCCCATGTGTTAATGTTTAACTGGTATAATCCTCTGCCTCAAATATGCGTTATCATATTCTCCTTCCATGCAAAGAAATTGTACGTTGTAAGAATGAATTATTTTGGAAATTCCATTTTTCCGCTGTCTTCAATCTTCGATACCTGCAAAATAATTTGGTGTGTCTTTTCCCTAGCAGTCCGTCGGATTTGATACCATGTAAATGTGTTGATCCTTCACATAATATATCTAGCTAGGAATTGACATACACAGTTGCAGAGAAAATATGAGAAAAGAGAAACAAGAGAGAAAGAATGGAAGAATTCTCATCAACCAAATGAATGAGTGATAATTTACTCATGATATACTCTATATAACTCAACCAATGTGCACTGGAGGAGAATCCAATGAACCATAGTGGTGGTCTAGATTGATATGGACACACACCAGAAGTTACAGGAGTAAATTTCCACCTAGTCTAGTCTCTTGGGAAGTTACGGGAGTGAACTGCGACCTATTCTGAGTTAACTAGTCTATCAATATTCAATTAACTGACTGAAACAAAGTGAAGTGAGGAGTATATCAGGGAATCATGACTAATGCACTATTCTAGTGATGATCCCAAGGGAAATGTGCATTCGCTGGCATTGATCCCAATGTTTCGTGGTGATAATCCCAATGTGGCATCTAGACTCCACTCAACTGATCAAACTGAAGTGTGAACTGAAGATAATATTCTCCTAGAGAAATATTCTCCCTAAAATATAGGAGACTGAATAATGACTAATAAACATAGGTAAAACCTTAGGAAAAACAAATCCTAGGTGCGTGTGAAGTATCTCCAACAATTTGTTATGTACTAAAAACATCATAATTTCCAATTCCAGCATCAACCTAATTTTTTACTTCATTTTCTTTTTTTCTTAAATGATGCATGGGATTTTTATGCTCTTGAGGAAATTTGACCATAGTTCCATATTTATTTTGAATCATTATGCAAATTCTACCATTCATGATATATCCTCCAATTAATGAACACCAATCTCTTCCTAACACAATGCCATACGCTGGAGGCAAATATATAGCTATTATAATGAAAATTGTGGTGATATGAGGGGCTACAGTTATCCATGCACAAAAGTATTTTATTTCACCATAGGTTGGGACTTTTCTTGAATCCGTGGAATATATGTTTTCTCCTGTTTCATAGCTTTTTTTTCATTCCATTCCAAGTGCTTCCATTACTGATAGTGTCATGATGTTGTTAGTGGCTCCACTGTCCACTGGACAATTATGTAATGTGAAATCGTGATTTTCTATGGATATATGAAATGGTGGGAGTTTACCCCTTGGTATTATTGATGAAATTTGTTGCCTTATACTCATCATAGTTGCTTCTTTTATTGAATTTATATCATCCAATATCTTTAAAATATTTTCTCTTTGTTGAGGTATCTTAACTACATCCATGAATGGTAATGTTATTATGAACTTGGCTGGATCATCAATTGGGTTATAATTCATTTGTAGTGGAGTTTTTGTTTTATTAACAACTCGTTGTTGTTTTGTTGTCTTTGGAGCATTACATTTTGTCTTTTCTTTTTCAAATTCTTCCCTTGTCTTGAATTTATTCACTTTGTGTTCTTGTTTGGACAACATTATCTTGTGAAAATTATGGATCTTCTTGTTCATCAAAGATATAAAGAGATGATGATCCTTCATCGATTGTTATTGATTCCAAAACTTGATCTTCGTTAAAATCAATTTCTTCATCAAAATTTTCAAAGTGTTATGTGATTTCTTATAACAAAAAAATAAAATTGGATTTGGAACTCTAGGTGATCTTGGTTTATGTTCTTCAATTTTATCATTTCTTATTCTTTGATATTGTAATGTATCTCCCGTATTCAAATTTGGTGGAACAAGATTTTCACCTCTTTTGAGTCTAGTAATCTCATTTTTCATTTGTCTAATCGTTCTGCTCATCTGAGCCATTTCTATATTTTGTCTCATTTCTTGGGTAGCTCCAGAATCGTTTCTCACATTAGAGGGAACACCTTGAAGAATTCCTCCACCAATTATTCGATTTTAAAAACTTCTGGAAGTAGATGGTACTTGAGGTGATATTGATAATTTTTTCATTTGTCTTTGAATCTCAAGATTAGTGTTGGTCTCTAACATATATTCTTCCATCTATATTGTCTTCTGGATCGTTGCATGTAGATCATTATTTGAAAAGATTTGATTGAAAAATTCACATTTGAAGGCATGCCATTCTTATAAGATCTGAATATGAAAATATCATTTGGTCATTGTTCTTCTAGGATTTGATTCAAATTCTTAAAGAATCATAAGTTGAAATCCTTGATTCTTCCCCCCTTTTTAAGATGAATTTGGGTAAATTGAGTAATTAGAGTATGTTAGGAAACATGTGGTGCATACATAGTCATGAACATAATTTCTAAATCATCAAATGAACCAATTGATTGAGGTGGGACGAAAATATACCATTCACAGGTTGGACCTATCAAGGTTTGCAGAAAAAATCTGACCATTACATCATCATGTTCAATCAAATGAATATCACATACACTTGAAAATTGATCCATGTGTCTTCTTGGATCCATTATCCCATTACCTGAGAAAACAAGAAAAACTCCTTGGGGTAGGGTTGGAAATGTGTGTTGTTCTCCATGTAGATTAAGTGGGTTGGGTCTATCCCTTCTTCTTTGATTTCTTTGACTATTATTTCCTTCCCTTTCCTCATTGGGAATTTCATTTCTTCATTCTTCTCGATCACGCGTGATTAGTATTCACTTTTTTCTCATATTGAACTTTGAGGAATTTCTTCAATGGAAAGATTTTTATTTTTACTTCTTGTTAAAGGACCCTTATATGATTAAGACTTTTCTTGGATTCACAACTATCTTCTGTCTCAAAATTATTTCTCTTTCTTCTTCTCAGGTAAGAACTTCACAAGTTATTTCGAGTTCTACACGACTCCTTACTATTGTAATTTATAGGTCATACAACTAGCGAAAAATACTTCTTTAATATTGTAATCTAATTTGTATTTGGGGTTGGTGGGTTTAGGTAGAGTCATTAATTTTTTTTATCTACAAAACTAGTCTTTTGTTTTCCCCAACTGAGTCGCCAAACATGTTGATCTTAAAGACTGTTTTACGGTCTTTGAGTCAACCTCGAGAGGATAAATCCCCCTGTGTTTTTAAAGAGGTGGTACTCCTATATTTCAAATAACATATAAGTGTTGACTAATTGGGTTGGTTTTCATTGATGTCAACCCTTGAAGAAAGTTCGGTAGCGAATTCCGGTAGCACAAAGGTTTGGGTAATGGACCCAAGTTTGTTTGATGGATAATGATATGAGTTTTGATATATTTGTAGGTAATACTATTCTAGATGGATATTACATGTCATTCCATTTCCGGTGGTATGTGGAACATCACATAACTCCTCACGGTTAGAGAGTTATGGCCATGTGAAGTTGGAGAACCCTCATGAGACATCTAGAAGCCCCAAAAAGCCAAAGTAGTCAAAGTAGTCATCTAGAATAAATTATTTAAATAATAAAGTGAAGTGATGAGTGCACTATAATTCAAATTGGATACAAAATAAATTATTTAAATAATAAAGTTAATGGAGAAATTACTAAGTGGACAAGTGGTTAGAAGTGGGTTAGCCCTTAAATAAGGAAAGTGGTTTAAGAGATTTTACAAGGTAAATAATAAAGTGAAGTGATGAGTGTAATATAAGTCAAAGTGGATACAAAATAAATTATTTAAATAATAAATTTAGTGGAGAAATTACTAAGTGGACCAATGGTTAGAAGTGGGTTAGCCCTAAAATAAGGAAAGTGGTTTAAGATGGTTAGAAGGTGACCCCTTGAGGAAGCTACATAAAAGTATAAATAAGAGGCAAGGGTCTCTCATTTTTATCACACTTGAGCATATTGAATATCTACAAGTGACTGTGGTAACCAAAGGATATCTAAGCCGAATTTAAAAGGGAAGGTGAAGTAAATAAGGTCGAAATTCAAGGGAGGGTAAATTCTTTTGATGATGCTTTCTAAGGTATGTTATTTACAAGTCATCTCACCATTTTCACAATAAAAAAATTTCTAAAATGATTCAGACAGTGAAATTGGGAGGTCGTTGAGGAAACATATCCAAGTAGTTGTGATAAAAATTTCATCTTGTGGGTCGTTGAACTTTGGAGTTACACTCTGTGGAAAATAGGGTTTGTGGCTAGTCCTGAAACTAGTCTAAAAAAGGTGTTTCGGGTAAAAACGACATAACTTCTTCATAACATATCCAAATTCAATAAGACAAAATGTATTGGTTAGAGTATAGTCTGTAGTATATTTTTTTACTATTTTCAGATCTATACAACACATATTTCGTGAGGGTCATTCTCTACAAGTTCGATCTCTAGAATAAGCCAAAATTCAACAAGGTATGCCATTTTTGCTATAACTCATTTTCTGAGAGGTTCCAAGTAGTGAAATATGAAGGAATTGCATAAAGACATTGAAGAACATCGTGTATCATTTTCATATCTTTATTCATTATAGGTACATATTTATGATTATTTCAAGTTAGGGTTGTTGACTAATCCAAAATTAGTCATGTGGGACTAAAGTAAAGTTTGATAAAATGCTAGTCTCTTATTATTAAAGTTAAGAAAGGTTTGCAGGTATGTGATTATATACACTAGGTCTATTATAGAGTTACAAATCAGATTTGGATGATGTAATTGATGAGGGATTTTTTTTTAGGTATGTTACAGATAGAGCTTGTATAACAGTGAGGTTGTGGCATATGGTTTGATGTAATGGTTTATGGTATTTGGTTATGGATAGTGTGATGTATTGCTAGAGAAATTTCGATGGTTATATTGGTATATGTATTTGGTATATGGTTGAGGTGCATGTTGGGTACATGGTTGAGACAAGCAGTTGATGAGTTGTCACCTGCATGAGGTGTATAGTTGATGATGTTGGTACATCTTGATGAGTCATAGTTTGTGTATTTGATGCACGATTGATACATATTTGGTGCATGGCTGATTCAATCGTTGATGGTACAGGTTGGTGCATGGTTGATGCACTTGTTTATGGTACATGCTGATTACAGGTTGTTTGGTACAGGTTGGTGCATGGTTGATGCACTTTTTTATGGTACAGGTTTACAAAAATATATCTCACAGTGATAGTGTGATAGTGGTTCTATCATTCTAATTTTATTTTGGGGTGGTTGGATGAGGCAATGATAGGTGGTTGTAGCCACCTTCCGGTTGTAGCCAAAGAACATAGGGGGTTATAGCCTCATTCTAGTTGTAGCCATAGAATTGTGGAGTTGGAGCTTCCCTCAGGTTGTAGCCTGAGAAACTAGGGGGTTGGAGACTCCTTCCAGTTGCAGCTGAAAAACAAAGGAAGTTGGTGCTTCCAATGAATGTAATTCTTAAATACATATAAAAAAAAAAAAATTGTGGTTTTCTCCCGCTTTGGGTTTTCACATAAAAACACCAGTGTACTTTGTATGTGTATGATTGTTCCTTTGTTCATTGTTTATTTACTCTACTACTATTGAATGATAATTCTACATTGATATAACACTTGCATTTTGTGGTTAAAAAGGATTAGATTTCTCTATTACTAATTCACCCCCCTCTCAATAATCCAATAATTGATTTTAGAGCAGGTTCCTTCAAGAAACAATTTAACCTCTAGAAGAAGATCATGGATTATTTTGACAATGGAGTATCAATGTTTAATGGTCAGAATGGTTTAAAGTATGTGATGTGCGGCAGAATGATGAAAGTATTTTTACAGGCACATGGACATTATATTTGGCTATCAGTTGTTACAGGATATGATAGTTCAAAAAGGGAAAAGACTGCAACCAAGAAGGAATTGAATAAGAGTAAAAAAATAGCAATGGATTTCATCTAGGAAGGATTATCTAATCCGGTAAGAGAAAATGTTGGTAAATGTTCATTAGATAAAGAAATTTGGGATAACTTACATGGCATATATTCTTAACCCATCGCAGATTCAGAAAATTCCAAAGAAGATGTAGATACAGATCAAGAAGAATTATTTTCACCGTGTCAAACAGATTTAGAAGATGAAGAGTACATAATCACTAGAGGTATGTTGTTTTTATTTAATTGTGAAAAACACAAACATCTTGAAATAGAATGCCATGAAGGAAATGAGACAAAAAAACTAATTGAAAAGGAAGACAATTATGAAGTAGAATTAATTAGTGCTTTAGATGAACTAAGAGAATAAAACAAGTCACTCAAGAAAGAATTTATGAAACAAAAAGAAAGCATTCACAGTTTTGAAGAAGCCCAATAGGTCATCGAGAACTTAAGAACTTGGCTAGAAGAAGCCAGAAAGATCGAAGAAAATATTGAATATCAAAAGAAGTATTTTGAAGCCAACAAATACTGAAGCCAACATAGAAACAGAGAAGGAAGAAGCAGAAATGAGAGAGAATATATTGACAGATCATCTTAAGGAAAGAACTAACGATCTAAACCAACTTGAGGCAGAGTTTTGTCAAGAAGAGAAAGGACTTGAAGAAGAAATAATCACATTAAAAATTTAGCTTGAAGAAGCGAAAAGAACAAAATAAGTCATGAAGTCTCAGATAATGAAGAAAGAGGAAGAGATTGAGAAGCTTGAAGAAGAAGTTGTCACATTGAGAAGTAAAATCATCAAGCTCAACAAGAATGTTGAAGAGATAGAAACATCCACATCGGTTATGGAGAATGAAGACAAGCACTCTAGGTTGCTAGAAAAGAAGAATGAAGAAAATAGAAAGAGTTATGTAGAAGTACTCAAAGGAAGGAATCATGGTCAACCATAATATAAGTAAAATATTGAAGACACATATTCAAGAAGACCATCCATGTTCAAGCCACAAAGAAGCTTCAATCATGATCATGATCAGTCAAAGTAGAAATTCAAAAGGACTACACCAAAATGAATATCATTCATTCCCAGGTATTCAAATTTATATTCAAGCAGGGATTATAAAAGAAATGTTCAAGCAAGAAATTCCTATGTGGCCCCACATAACATTGAATGTTACAAATGTCATAACTATGGACACGTAGCTAGTGATTGTAGAAGCATGATTGATACTTCCATGAAAGAGAACATTGATATCATATATAAGAAAGTATGGATAAGAAAACATGAAGAACGGGTGAACAAAGACCAGGTCCCAGAGATCGCAAGATTGGCAATAAAACGAGATGAAGAAAATTCTACAGAGAAAATGAAAAATGTCAGATACAGAAAGCTTTGGAAAATAACTGAAAGAAAAGAAGGACAGGTAAATAAGGAACGGGTTCAAGATATTGTACTTTCAGGAATTGTAGTGAAAGATGAATCCACAGACATAAATAAAGAAGTCAAATCTCAGAGAAATGATGAATCTACCAATGAAGATGATGATGAATACACATCAGAGCAGGAATTTTTCTGAGCCATCTGACTTAGAGACCCCGGGTAATATGGATATTAGACAGGGGGAGTCTATGTGATAGCTATGACAAACCAAAGAACCATCCTTCGAGCAACTTGGAGAGTTTGAGTAGACAGATCCAGAGTAGTCAATTAACATAAATAAAATAATTTGTATTCGTGAAGACTTTATGATAGTATAATGATAAATGGGTCAGCATTCTGGACAATTGTGCAGTAGATTCTTGGACAGTATGGACATAGATGGATTTGTAAGAACACTTAGCAGGTTTGGAAAAATATATGACAGTGGACGAGAGCATGGATTCATAGATTGGTTCAGAGAGTGGTTCAGAGACAAAGGAACATTATGGATGTTAATTACATAGGAAATGGCTCGAACAATGCTAATGGATTCCAAATTGACAGATATTTTCTAGACACATGCAGTGCATACAACAATTCACATTCAAAACAGAGTAACACTCATAAACAACAATGACAAAACTCCCTACGAGCTATGGAAAGAAATACCAACAAATGTGAATCACTTCATAGTATTTGAAAGCAAATGCTACATCAAAAGAGAAGATGGCAGAATGGGAAAGTTTGACTCTCGTGTGGACAAATGAGTACTTGTTGGTTACTCAAGTACAAGGAAAGCATACAGGTGTTACAATATGAGATTGAACAAATTTCTAGAAAACATCAATGTAACAATTGATGAAATAGGTGGATGAGAATCAAAAGAAGAAGAAAATGAATAAGTGGAAAAACTTTACAAAGAAGAAGAAAAAGATGAAGAAGAAGTCTACATTGAACAACCAGGAGGATTTTGGTTGTCAAAGAACGCAGATTATGTGTGCAAATTGAAGAAGGTCTTGTATGGTCTAAAACAGGCTCCTAAATCATGGTACTCTAGACTGGATAAATATCTACTGCAGGCGGGGTTCAGAAAAGGAAATGCAGACAACAACCTCTACATCAAGTTAACTCAAGATAGTATTTTATTAATTGAAGTTTATGTTGATGATATTATTTTTGGAAGTAATGATGACAGGTTAAGCTAGAAATTTGCAAAGGATATGTAGAATGAATTTGAAATGTCATTACTCAGAGAACTATCCTTCTTTCTGGGTCTTCAGATACGTCAAAGCAACCAAGGAATTTTTATTTCTCAAACTAAGTATATCATAGTAAATGCTAAAGAGGTTCAGAATGGAAGATTGCAAACCAGTTACCACTCCTATGCAAACTAGTTGCAAGTTGAACAAATATGATGATTCAAAGTCTACAGACCAAAGGCAATACAGGTCAATTATTGGTAGCTTCCTATATGTGACAACATCCAAACCAGATGTAATGTAGGAAGTTGGGCATGTGGCACGATTTCAAGCAACACCAAAGGAATCACATGTCATAGAAATCAAGAGGATTTTCAGATATCTCAAAGGAACATAAGAGTTTGGATTATGGATCCATAGATGATTTTAGGGGCGAAAGGCCTCTAATTTTTTATTGGGTGAATTTTTTGTATTAGAGTGATTTTTTAAAACTTATTTCATTAGCCCGTAATTTATTTTAGGGTAAAAATCGTGTACAGGGTTAGCCCATGTTTTTAGGAGGGATAGAGGAAAAAAAAATTATATTTAGCCCCTGAAATTTGGAGGAACAAGCTTCCATTAGCCAAATTTCTAGAAATATGGGAATTTATGATAGCTTCTTCGCCCTACCATTTGGTAAAATCAGGGTTTATGGTTTAATTTCACCCTGATTTTGTGGTATGGGCAGTGGGCACTCAGCACTGGGTAGCTACAGCCTACAATCTTCCCTTTGCCCGATTTCAATCTTCCCTTTGCCCGATTTCCAAAGAACATGGAGATTTTTGGCCCTCCCAAATGGTATAAATTATATGGGATCTTAAATGCATTCCCCAGTTTACATCTTCGTTCTTATTTGAATTTCCCCTTTGGACTTTGATGGAACAGAGGTTTACAAATTACGGTTTTACTCTTCTTCTGTTACCTCTTATTTCCCCTTTGGGCCTTGAGATTTACGGGTTTAGTATTTTACTCTTGGACTTTCTTCTGGTTGGTAACGGGTTACTCCCCGGTTCGGCCCAGGCACCAGTTGGCAGTGAGTCGTGACCATATTTTGTTAGTCCAAGACCCCGCTCGCAGAGGAGGACCCCACTCGCGGCTCTGCGCTAAGGCTCGACCACAGTGGAAATTTGCAAACTCACATATCTGATTGCAAACTCACATATCTGATTGGTGTAGCGACGGCTTCAGAGAGGTGCTTATTGATTTTGTATTTTCTTAAAGCCTTCCTTTATATGTTCTATTGCTGATATTTATGTCAAAGTTGTGAAGAAACTCAGGGTTTATATCCTTCTTATTGTTATGATGATGGATATATTGTTGCATTCAAAGGTTTACAAGTTACTTCAGTCGATAGCCATATCCCTTGGTCGCCTTCCCCCTTTCAAGCACTCTAAACACTCCATGTCTCCTCCTTGGTCGCCTTCCCCCTTTCAAGCACTCTAAACACTCCATGTCACCTCCTTATGTCTAAGTAGGATCCGTTCATCACAAGTATTATTAGGAAGGTCAACAATACATTTTTGTATTTCATTGTTGCATTGTAAAGCAGCATTAGTTGAACTGGAGCAATCCATAGTTTCAACCAAACTCTTTTCCACAACTCTACCCTCTGTGTTGTATGGCATATTTGTTTCAAATTCAAAGCCAAATTCATCCAGAGGTCCCTATATGTGATTGAATGCCCTAAATGAACTGGCTAGGTTGGTTGGACTGAGCAAGTGGAACTAGTGATTGCAAAATAAG
>ML777368.1:644833-668249 GCA_009831015.1 Picea engelmannii | reverse complement strand
GATTTTATAATTCAGTGAAATATTCGCCAATATTTTACAAGATTATATAATTGACTAAAATATTCGCCAAAAAATTATATATACATTTTATATTATTGATAAAATAGCCTTCAATTTTTCCTATGTATCATGGGGATTCACCCGTTTATTATACATATAAATTTAGGGGGGGTTCTTAAAATCACCCCTGATGGTATCCAAAAGGAAAGGATCTATCACTTATTTCCTACACAAATGAAGATTGGGCAGGTTGCATTAATGACCGACAAAGCACCAGTGGAGCAGTGTTCTACTTGGGTGAGAGTTTAGTATCATGGCTAAGCAAGAAACAATCATCAATATCCTTACCTATAGCCGAGGAAAAGTATATTGCAGAAACAACATGTTGTACATAGGTTCTATGGATGAAACAAACTCTGACAGATATACAAGTTGAGTATGATGAGCTCATTCCAATCTATTGTGATAATACAAGTGCCATCAATATCTCAAAGAACCCAATGATGCACTCCAAGACGAAGCACATTCCAATAAAGTATCACTTTCTACAGGAACAGGTTGCAGAGAAGAACATCATAGTTGAATATGTGGGTACAAAATAACTAGTTGCAGACATCTTTATAAAACTGCTTCCATGGGAATCCCTTGAGTATCTTCGTCAGAGACTTAGAGTAATTTCTACTCCAAAATGAATACTTTTGCATGCTTATCTTATATGTCTTAGATTTACACAAGGAAACATCATAAAGAGGACAATTTAGGTTGGGAGATCAGTCTCAGGAAGAGTTTAGTCAGGGGGATTATCCCCAAGGATAGTTCAATTAGGGGGAGCAACCCTGGATGGAAAGATACCTTTGCCATTGATGACAAAGGGGGAGATAATTATCAGATGTAGAGCACAGACGAATGGTTCCAGGGGGAGTGATGGTCACAGGGGGAGCATGAGTGACACGACTTCAGTATTGCATAAGAGTGTTGCCATCAATGCCAAAGGGGGAGATTGTTGATTAATTGGGTTGGTTGTCATTGATGTCAACCCTTGAAGAAAGTCTGATAGTGAATTTCGGTAGCACAAAGGTTTGGGTAATGGACCCAATTTTGTTTGATGGATAATGGCATGAGTTTTGATATATTTTCAGGTAATACTATTCTATATGGATAGTACATGTCATGCAATTTCCGGTGGTATGTGGAACGTCACATAACTCCTCACGGTTAGAGAGTTATGGCCATGTGAAGTTGGAGAACCCTCATGAGTCATCTAGAAGCCCCAAAAGGTCAATGTAGTCATATAGAAGAAATTATTTAATTAATAAAGTGAAGTGATGAGTGTACTATAAGCCAAAGTGGATACAAAAGAAATTATTTAAATAATAAATTTAATGGAGGAATTACTAAGTGGACAAGTGGTTAGAAGTGAGTTAGCCCTAAAATAAGGAAAGTGGTTTAAGATATTTTAGAAGGTAAATAATAAAGTGAAGTGATGAGTTTACAGTCTTTCAAATAGGACTAGGATGGGGATTATGTGGACCGTGAAATGAAAAATACCTGGAAGACACAAGAAAAATAGTCAAGGATCAACCTTAGATTTCACAAATTACTCGGAATCAGAAGGAAATATGACAAATTACTATAGAGGAAAATATGACAAGGATGAGAATAGGGTTGGTACTTGACTCACTGTGATGGAAATTCTTCTGAACCATGAAATGAAAAAGATTGTTATGGAAATTCTTCTGAGCCCTTTACTTGCTTGTTGATGCCTCTTTTGTAGATGGTTTTTGTGCTGGAGATGGAATAATTGTTGTAACTGCTTCATCCTGATCTGTCTCAGTGATTTTGATTAAGTATTTTCTTAGCCACTCTTCTATGTATTCCCTCATTGGGGCCATCATGATCTCATGTTTGGTCTTTATTTTGAATAACTCATTCTCCATTTCTATTAGGTCAATATCCAATTGGTGCAAAATTTCATCGATGTCATCATTCTTGTTAATATATCGGACCAGCCACCTTTCAACTTCTTCTTCGGAGAATTATATCGAGTCAATGAACTCAATCACCCATGCAACTTTTAATGCTTCAAGTTGTTCTAGTAATTGATCTTTCAATAAAATTAGTGTCCATTAATAAATTTGGGCTATCGAGTTCCTTTGTAAGATCGAAATTTTTTAAGAAAATGCCACCTCTTTTACTTTTCACAACATCTAACTCAGTTAACATTTCTCTTAAACTTTTAATTCTTTTCAACTAACAGACATTGATTTGTTTCATCCAGATATTAGAAGGAAGGTTTTGTTCTCTTCTGTGGGTGTCAGTTAAACATGAAACCTTAGCCGAAAATGTTCCCACGACTTCCTTGTAAAACCCTTTGTCATTTTCCATAATTTTTTTTGATATATTCTTTGAAATGCATAACCATCATTGAAACGTTGGTGGATCTCTATGCAAGCTCCCAAATTTATTGGATCAATTCTATTCTTTTTTGAATTACATATCTAACATACTTTCTTACTACTAACAACAAACTAGATGAACCTTTCAATTTACGGTTTCTTTCTGGAATATCCTCTAAGGTAAGTGCTAGTTGAATTGTATTTAATGGATCAACAAACAATGGTTTTGGAATCAGAGCTACCTCTAATTCCTTTATTTTTTCTTTAAAATTAAATTTTATTTTTCTATATTACAGATGGATTCCTTTAATGCTTCTCAGATTTCCTCATGAAACTATACAATTTTTGAAGGTGCAAACCCATGGAAATTAATTTCCGATTTCAACTTTTTAGATGTTTTCTTATTTTTCATGTTTACCTTCTCTATTAACAATTTTTTGGAATTTCGATTGTAGGCCGCATGGTGCAGTGTTATGAACTCTTCTTCAAATATTTATGATTCTTGAGTGACCAGAGCTTCAATGATTTCCTGGGTTTCCAGTAGTCGTTCTGACCAGTTGGGTTCTTCAATAATCTCATCTACGTCCATTGCCCTGGGAGTTTATTGAATTTCAGGTATTTCTAGTCCAGTTTTCCAGGTCTCTCTTTTTTTTTTAGCAGAGGTATGTATAACATGAAAATTTTCAATATATTTCTTCATTGGATCCTCGTCATCGCCATCATCTGAGTTTTTGGCTGGAGTTTTCCTCGTTTCCAAACCACTACTCGATTTTGTTTTTGTTGGGGTACTTCTTTGTGAAATAATAAGAGAATTGGTGTTTTTGTTTGTTACTTCTCTGCCTTGTTGTCAATAACACTCATTAGTGCTGGATAATTATTTTGTATCATTTAATGCTTTATTAACTAAGGTCTCATGGAGATTTAAATTTTCCCCTCCTCCTTTGAAATGTTCAGACTTTTTAAAATAAGAGGAATATCCCACCATGGACATATGTGCAGGAAATAAATCATTAGGGTCAAAACCCATTCATCTTCCTTTAGGCCGAGTTAGTCAAATTGACATGATAATTCATCCAAATGAGAGATATGATTTATATCAACTTCCTCGGCTCTCCAGGCCAATGGAATGAATTGCTTTTTTTCTTCTTGCATTAAAGAAATGAGCGCAACACTTGTATTGCTTGCATACTTCTGTAACAAAGTGTTTGTATGATACATAGAAAGGGAAAAAAAGGGGTTTCTCTTGGAAACTGAATAACCTTATGATACTAAAATCCCCTGTGGTTTCAAAAATTCATTTATCTGAGAGAAAGGTGGCAACCTCAAGTGACATTCTTGATGTATTAGGGTCGAAGATTAATTTTTTAAATTTAGAGATAAAATTATTATGGATCGTGTAGAAATGATATTGAGCCTTGTGTATCCATAAGGTTGGATACCAAGAAAAGATAGGCTCCACCTTGAAGTCAACATTATTTCCCTCAACAAGTCTTCGAAAACATGGCAGTAGGCTATGATGAAGATCAAATAAGATGTCATGTAGAATTTTTGAGTCATTTTCAGACCTCCCAGTTGAAATGGAATTTCATTGGAAATAATGTGGTCCTAGTTAATGAGGGCATATTCATGCATGAAGAAATGTAGGATATAAATGATATTTTTCATCACAGAGGCCATGGATTCCAAACCAATTATACGGGAAAATAACCAAGCAAATTCCTTGTAGGGATATTTTAAGGAACTTAACTTAATATTAGTAGCATTGGTATTAGTTCTTAGGTTAACCAAATATTTGTCAAGGAGCTCTTCTCCTCCTCTGTGTTCCTTGAGGAATTCAATGGCTTCTTTGATCCTGATTTATGTAGGAACACAATGAAATACATAAATACACATAAACGAAGAGATGCAGCGGAAATAAGACTTCATTTCATTAATAACAAATGACTGAAAAATGCTTACAGACATAATGGAAATAAACTGGCTAGGGCACTGGTAGCTTATCTCTGAGAAGAGATGTGGCGGCTACTGGCCTTTGAACTGCCTGTTACAATGAGGCTCAAAGGCCTATATATTACTGAGAAACAATAGAAAACCCTAAACATCCAAAAACCTAACCCTAGGAGATGAAACGCCGGAATATGGGCCCCGTTGAGGTAAATTGGTACATCAATTTCCCGGGGTCGTAACTTTGGCATACTATCTCCGTTTGACGCACATGATACATCGTTAGAAAGATCTATCTGAGGAATACATTGCTAACAACAAATATTGAGTCCAGAATGGACTCATATTTTTCGAACCATTCATGCCCAAAAAATGTCATTTAGGGCCTCAAAACAGCTCCGGAAGTTCAGGACTCGAAGAACTGCTAAAAATAGTAAATTGTGCTACAATTAAGGAAACTGAAAAACTAAAAGAAACAATGGTGTGGGTCCAAGTGGAATAGGCGGGTGGCCACCAATATCCACCTGGATCAGTCCTCCCCCCTTAGGAAGCAATTGTCCCCATTACGTTGAGTTCCTCCATGAGATGAGGAAACTTTTGTTGAACTTGGTCCCTGGTGAGCCACTTGCCCTGGTGAAGGAGTTGGCCTGCTTTGACAACTCGATATAGCTGGATCCTCTGTTGGCGAGTGTTCTTGATCTGTGTGTCCATAATTTGATCAGTTGTGGCTTGTTCCATGCAATCTGGGTTTAACTCTATTGGTGTGAGTTGTTCAGCCATGTCAGATGTGTCTAGTAGAGGTGGAAAGTAGGGTCGAAGGTGGTCCACATTGAACACTGGGTGCAGACCAAGGAATGGTGGAATATTGAGCTCAAAGGCATTGTCCCCTACAGCCTTGGTGATGGTGTATGGCCCATATCGGAGCGGGCGAATCTTGTGGTAGGGTCCAACGAGGCGCTCCTTTTGCAAATGTAGCCACACTTTGTTGCCCATCTGGAAGTTGTGTGGCACCCGATGTTGATCATGTCGTTTCTTGTACTTAGCATTGGCTCTGTCCAAGATGTCATGAAATTGTTGGTGGATGTGTTGAATGCGCTCAATGAAGTTGTTTTCCTTGTTAGCCTCGAACAAGACATGGGTTGAATCTGCCCGAGTAGATGCAAATGGCATGGCTATGTCAATGGGACATAGTGGCTGGAATCCCAAGCCCACTTGAAAGGGGTTGTGGCTAGTTGAGCTATGGAGAGTCTAGTTGTAGTTGTGTTGTACATAGGGGAGGCTCTCATACCATGTGCGTGGATGCTTTGATTTGTACATGCGCAGAATGTGTACAATCATCTAGTTGACAACCTCTGTCTGGCCATCAGTTTGCGGATGGAAAGTTGTGGACTTGGTGAGCTTGGTGTCTAGCATCGACCAGAGGCTGGACCAAAATGTACCGAGGAACCTGCTATCCTGATCTGAGATGATAGACTGTGGGATCCCAAAGTGTACCACACTCGTTCAAAGAAGAGTTTAGCAGTGGCTTCTGCTGTGATATTCTTCTTGCAGGCCATCATAATGGACATCTTCGAGAATCGGTCGATGACCACAAAAACACAGTCGTTGCCATGCTTAGTAGAAGGAAGGCCCGACATGTAATCCATAGAGATGGATTCCCAAGGTTGACTGGGGGTAGGAAGCGGAGTATAGAGGCCTTGCTTCTTGATGGTCGGTTTGGTAATGGCACAAGTAGTGCAGGACTTGATGTACTTCCTGACATCCTGTCGAAGGTTCGATCAATAGAAATACTTTTGCAGTACTGCCATGGTTTTCTCGACCCCGAAATTCCCAGCGACCCAACTGTAGTGCGCCTCCCAAATCATATTGGCACGCTCGCTTGAAGGAACACAAAGGTGTCCCAGGTGACAAAGCAGGACATCCTGGAGGTGAAAATTGGGAACTTGCTTACCCTCCAAGAGTGTATTGTATGTGTGGCCGAATTCTGGATCACTTGTGTAGAGAAGCATCCAATCGGAAGTCTCGTGCCCACAAGAGTTGAGCACAGTGGTTAGCGCCACGATGGGTGGTCCACTGAGACAGTCTGCAACATTATTGGTGCTGCATTTCTTGTACTTAATGTTCAAATGAAACTGTTGCAGGTATGTGGACCACTTCTGATGGTGATCGTTCTGCAACTTCCCTTGTGTCTGTATGAACTGTAGGGGTCGGTGGTCTTTGTGGATGACCGTTTTCTTTCCCAAAATGTAATGCTTCCACTGTCGACAAGCCTGCACAATGGAATACATTTCTTTATCATAAGTGGGATACTTCCGGACTGTGTCGAAAAGTGTCTCACTGTGATATGCCACTGGATGCCCATGTTGAGTAAGAACTTCCCCAATGGCATAGTCAGAGGCATCTGTCTCGATCTCAAATGGTTTTTGCAAGTCTGGTAATGTGAGCACTGGTGCAGAGCAGAGGCGATGCTTCAATTCCCCGAACGCCTTCTGTTGAGATTCGAACCAAAAGAATTTTTCTTTAGCTCCTCCCTTGGTGACTTGACTCAAGGGCCAAGTGATATGAGAGAATCCCAACACAAACCTACTGTAGAAATTGGCAAGACCTAAAAAGTTGCGGAGCTCTGTTAGGGTGGTTGGGGCTGGACAATCCCGAATGACTTGGATCTTTGTTGGATCCACATGCACCCCCCGCTCATCAATAATGTATCCCAGATACTGAACCTGGGTCATGCCAAAAGTGCATTTCTCCAAATTGGCACACAACTTGTGTTGTCGCAGTGTTTGGAGGACCTGTCGGATGTGGTGGAGGTGCTCTTCCCAAGTCTGGCTGAAGATCATAATGTCATCCAAGTACACCACTACAAATGAGTTGGTGAATGGCCATAGGATGTCGTCCATTAGCCTCATGAAGGTTGCAGGGGAATTCGTCCACCCGAATGGCATGACCAACCATTCGAAAAGGCCCTCCTTGGATTTGAAGGCAGTCTTCCACACATCAGAGGGTTCGATTGGTACTTGGTGATACCCCGACTTCAAGTCGATTTTGCTGAAATATTCTGCCCCCTTGAGTTGGTCCAGAAGGTCATCAATCCATGGGATCGGGTACCTATTTCGAACAGTGATATTGTTCAGTGCCCGATAGTCAATGCAAAGTCTCCAAGTCCCATCCTTCTTTTTCACCAACACGATCGGGCTCCCACAGGGTGATGAACTCAGTTGAATGTGACCTTTCTGCAACAACTCCTGAATCTACCTCTTGATTTTGTCATTCTCCATAACAGAGCATTGATAGATGGGTCCATTGGGCAGCGACGCACCTGGGGTCAGATCGATGGGGTTCTTGACCTGGCAATGTAGAGGCACCCCTGTAGGGGAGGTGAAGATGTCCTTGTACTCCTCCACGACCCTATCCATCTGTTGTTTTCATGCAGCGGGGCCTTGTCTGGAGGTCATGGCCACAGTCTTCCTCTTTCCCTCAGGGTGGATCATCAGGAAAACAAATTTCCTGGTTTTGGAAATGAGCTTACTGCATTGTTTTGTAGTAACCAAAGAGATGGTGGTAGGCAGTGCTATCTCTGGTATCCTGTACAGCTTATTGCCCAAGGTGACAATAACAGCACGAGGCCTGGACTCATACACAGCATGTTGCTTCCACAAGTACGGTTGGCCTAATAATACATCAGAAGCATCAAGAGGAGCAATGTCACATAATACCTCATCCGTGAAGGGCTTGATGTTGTAGGGAAGGCGACATTGTTGGCTAACGCGGAGGTCCCGTCCTTGGTGCAACCACCCAATGGTGTATGGTTGTGGGTGTGTTGTGGTCGGCAAGCCCAGCCGCTTCACGACCTCTACCGAGATGAGGTTCTTCTGGCTCCCGCTGTCAACAATGAACTGCAACGGGCAACCCTTTACCCACATCTTGGAATGGAAGAGACGCTCTGCCTCCTCTGGATCTTCTGGTTGCTCCTTCTGGATCTTCGTGGTGGAAACGGTGGCATTAGGCTCCACATCAATAATCTGATTCCCCATGTCATTCCCCTTATCGGGTTCTGATTCAGAGTCGGAGCATGCATCTGATTCAGAAGCCTTCAACTCGGCTACCAGTGACTGCTTGGCCCGACACTCACTTGTGTTGTGAGTGGAGCTCTTATGGAACTCACACCACTTCCCCATGTACTTTTTTGGCTTTATGGTGTTGTTCTTTGCTTGTGGATTTGGCGGGTTATCCTGGGCCACTCCGCCTTGGCTTGGTCCTTTGTTCTGCGGTTTGGTGGTACCTTTCCCTTGCTTCTGATTCGCATACCCAAAGTCTCTCTTTTTCTGTTTGAACTTCTGCTCAATCTTGGCAACATATCGGTACGCCACACCAAGCGAGGAGATGTCGAGGAACTCCATTTCCTCCTGAATGTATCTGTGCAGACAACTGCGGTACTTTAACACCAAATGTTTCTCTGAATCTTTGATACCCAACTTTGTGCGTAGGGTATGAAACAGATTCGTCATCTCATGCACATCTTGGTCCCTTTGCTGCCACATCGTAGTCCATTGTATGTATTTGTCCTCATAGATCCCCACGGGATAATATTGTTCCTTGATGGCGTCTCGGAAAGAATTCCAAGTGGGTTTGGCCGAGAACAGAGAGGGTTCCCCCTCTCCCTGTTGCTTCGAGTAGGTTTCCCACCAGTCCTTAACATGGGGGGCGGATTTGAGGAGTGCGAAAATAATCTTTTCTCGGTTGGAAAATTCATGAACCGAGAAATATCCTTCTAACATATTCAACCATCTATCTACTGCATCTGCATCTATTTGGCCCTCAAATATGGGAATGTCAAAGTTTACTTGTACCTTAAAAGGAGTGGCGCCTCCAGAGTGGTTGTTGGATGTCGATGCGCCGCTAGTGGGAATCCGTTGAAGAATCTGGGCAAAGTTGTCCATCATCGCGTTCCTTTATTTCTCGAGGGCCTCCTCAAGCAACATTTTGATAGGATCTCCTACTCCCTCATATTTCTTTTCTTCCCCCATGGGCGTTCATCGAAGTTTGCGAGACTGATCTTGCAAAGGTTCAACCAGATCGAGCCCCAACTCCTTATACCCCGACCTCGTTGGGGACATGCAAAGAAAGATCGAGAACAAGTAGACCGCTCTGATACCACTGATCCCGATTTATGTAGGAACACAATGAAATACATAAATACACATAAACGTAGAGATGCAGCGGAAATAAGGCTTTATTTCATTAATAACAAATGACTGAAAAATGCTTACAGACAGAATGGAAATAAACTAGCTAGGGCGTTGGTAGCTTATCTCTGAGAAGAGATGTGGCGGCTATTGGCCTCTGAACTGCCTGTTACAATGAGGCTCGAAGGCCTATATATTACATGGTGGGCTTCAGGAGTCATAACATTCTTGTGAAAACTTAAGGAGACAAGGAGATAGGTTGCTTCCCTTGAAGATGAATTATTTTCCTTTCTGAGTCAAATTTGTTTGTGTACCACATAACTAGCTCTTTGAAATTTGTCACCTCTAGAACAAAACCAGCCAAAGCTATACCTGAGGTCTATACCTGGTTTGTTTTCTTCTGGGTGGGAGCAAGGGCCTTGTAGTAATTGTAAGCTCATGACCACCAGAACTCGCGGTCTTCACGTCCAAGAGTATTTAGTGTATCCCCACAATACAACTCTTTTCTCCTACTTGACATTATTTATGTTGCTTTCTATTCTTACCAATAGGTGGCGCTACTATCAATATAATGTTTTACAACATGGAAATTAGTCCTTTATTTAATTTACAACGTATTTCCTTGATGATTAACCACCATAGATTTTATTTCAAAGTTTTCGACTTGCACCGTGAGATTTAGAATTTATTACAAAGCTTTACGAAATCTTCGCTACTTTAATAACAACATTATTTTCACACAAGTGACGGCTAATGTGGTGGGAGGAAAAAAATGTGATCGGGAAATGGTGATGTGATGTCGTGAAAGATGGTAAATGGTTAAGTATGGGAGTGCGAAAAGTGGAATGGAGAGTGCAATACGGTGAATGTGGGATGTGGGACAAAAGACAGGGGAATGAGAAAAAAGTGAAAGGGAATGACTCTTGCATCTGCAATGAGAAAATAGACTAAATTTCATTATGTGGGTCATGAAAGTGAAAGAGTCATTCTATAGAACGTGAGAGTGATAGGTGCACAAGCTTCTCTTGCTTTTTATTTATGTAGTGTCTTTTTTTCATTTTAATTAAGGCTTTGTATCTATTTATCTTATTGGATTTTAAGGACTCGTTAGAAGCATCCATGATGGATTTCCTTTCAATTTTATACTCGTTATCATACCAATGGTTGGATGTGTTATTTTTTATTTTTACATAACACCTCGATAAATAATTTGTTAATGTAAGTAAAAAAGGTTGACATAAAATTATAATAGAGGTATTCAATATTGTTCTTATATGATAGGAGATTTAGTTCACTATTTAAGTCCTTTAAGAAAACATTAGCTTTAGTTTTGTCAAAAATCAAGTACCTTTGTTTATCAAACTCTTCAATCATAGTTTAGAGTTAGGGTTAAAGGTCTATGATCAAAGTCAAGCTCGTGGTCATTTAAAAGGTCAAAATTTACAATTTGGTTGGATATGGGGATATATGATATCATATAGTCCACAACGTTGTTGTCTAGCCCATGGATACAAGTCATATGATTAGAATTTTACCACTTCATTAGATCATTGCAAATTACTAGATCTTGATAACTACAAAGATTAATTAGCTTAGTACCAAACAAATTCTCTGTCAGGTCTTCAGATTTTATTTTGTATTTGTTAGAAAAAATAATGTCTTCATCTAACCATATAAGATTAGAATTGGAGTCATTACTTAAAAGAATAGCTTGATTAGTTGCAGTTCTAACATTGAAGTCTCCTAGTAGGAGGATACTACATTTATTTCTTAGACTGTGAATATCTTGTTCTATGCTTTCATAGAGACAATTATTATCTAGATTGTTTTTCTTATTAAAGGAATAATTGATATATGCAAAATAATAGATTGCTATATAAATATTCTTAGCATTAATATATGAAATATTCATCCATATGTACTGATTGAGAGGGTCTTTCTTATGAAGATGAATATGAGAAGAAGTGTTCGTTCTTCTGTAACAAGCTATGACTCCAATCCCTCGTTAAGTGGATTTCTTATTCCATGCCAACCACAAAACAAATTCTTGTTAGGAACCTTAGATTTTTCGTGTTCCCAAGTTTCAACCAGAAATATGATATCAATCTTAGTCAGGGTCCAACTTAATATAGGCCCTTTGCTCCATGGAAAACCACGACAATTCCAAGAAAGGATATAGAGTGTCCCAAATTCCTATTTATTATTATATTTTTCATCTCTATCTCTAATAATAACTTTTCAATTCGTAATTATTGCCCATTTTCCTTCCTTCCTAGCTTCTTTTATCTTTTGAACTTCCTTCCTTCATTCAACTTGGTCTTCTGGAGTGAGGTCTTCATTTATAAATATTTTCGGCCCTTTCAAGTTCATATTTTTTTTGAGTGTGCCATATTTATAGTCATTAGAGCTTATCTTAACTTGAATCAACCTATCTTTATGTTCAATTATTTTTCCCATCCTCTTTGCTTCTATGAGGCAAGTTGTCTCAATTTGTGATTTATTTTTTAGTTCTTCCTTGACTATAGCGAGTGTGTCCTCATATTTCTTATCTTTTATACCAAAATTTATGAGGTTCAAGGCTCTTTTGTTACTCTTATGGTCTAATGATATGTAAACTATCGTGGATATTCCACTAGAACAGTTCGTCACAACAGATTTGATAAATAAAACCGAAATCTACCTATGAAGGTTAAATTCCTTTAGATTTCCAGAATATTTAGTTATTAATTTTCTGATTATGTATGAAATAGATAAAATGCAGAAAATAGAGAAAAATTAAACACAATCACACACCATCCACGAAATGACACAAATATTTTCTCTAGGAAACCCTTAATGGAGAAAACTTAGCAGGAAGGTGAGGTCGCTCTGTTCTCTTTTCTTTGGTATGGAAATAATGCAAGTACAAAGGAGAAGGAACTCTCTATGGAGTTCCCTGAGACCTGTGACCTATTAGGCTACTACAGAGCATTAAACCCCTTTATTATGCTCTCTAATTTCCCACTCTTAGTTGTTTTGCTAAGCTATGGAAAAAAATAAAATGTTTGAAATTGAACCCCTACTCCTTCTAGTGGCTTGGTATTTAACGTAGCTCGATAGCCATCTAGGGGTAGGTTTTTGACTTCTTCGGCCCTCAATGGTGGTTGGGTTTTGAAACTTCTAGAATATTATTGAAATTCCTAAGGTGGATAGCCCCATATGCATGAGTAATGGGGGTTGACGTGACAACCTCTTGTACCATGGGGGTCAACATGATAGTTCAACTTGTGGGAGGCATACATTTTTCATAAGAACTCCAATTAATGCACAATTTATGTCGTTGGAAAGGTATTTGAGTGTAGAACACCTTCATGGGGGTGTGCACAAATTTAGGACAATAGAACCCCAAATAAAATGTCATTTAATGCCTCAAAATGTCTCTGGAAAGTTCCAAACCCCAATTTTCCAAACTGGTACTTGCCACTAAAATGGCCCTGCAAGTTGATTCGTCCAATTTTTTCCATTCTAAAAGCATCAAGACAAATGAAAAATAATATAATGATCCAATCCAGATCATCTAACTTGATGATATTATTCATTTCGTCTTTTATGGGTTTAATATCCAATTCACATTCCAAATTATTTAGGGCCAAATCGTTAATTAGCTTTTCTTCTAGCTCTTTAATTTTGTCCCTAAGATTACGATTTTCTTCGACCTCCTCTTCTTTGGTTGATTGTTTATTTTCTTGACTTTCTTTTTCCATTTCTTTTAATCTAACTGCCATTTTCTGCAACTGAGTCTCCAACCCTAATATTCCACTTTATATATGTGTTTGAAACTTGTCTTCAAAGGATCTAAATTTATTATCAAGCATTGCTTCTAACTCTCTTTGAAATTTGGCTTCTCTCTCTTCTCTAGATTTTTCTAATGATTCATATGTTCACACAAATTATCTAGGGTTATTTTTCTAGGCCTCCCATTGAGAGATTTTGGTATCAACGGTGAATTGATCATATTAGAAAGTAGAGAAAATAAATAAGAGTTAAAGAAATAACTTGTGCACTTGATTCATCATAGGATTTGAAAGACAACAAGAAAAACCAAAATAGATCTCTTCCTAAGATTGAATAATCCCTCGCATGATGTATCATTGTAGTAAATCAACTCTTGCACGATGTATCACCATGATAAATAAACCCTCGCAAGATAATGAAACCCTTGATTCATAAATCATCTCTTGCATGATGTATCACTGCGATAGATTATCCCTTGCATGATAGCTTTTGTGGTATCACAGCTGATCAGGGGATCAAATTTTGCTCAAAAATTCAAAGTGCTCGGAATCGCTTCAAAACGGACGAGAGCGTAGGCCTCGTCGTTGTGAACCCAACGCAACTCGTTTCGTCTCAAACGGACGTCGAGAGTGAGATATATTGCAATCTGTTCATAAAGTCAAACAGGCAAAAAAAATGATGCTAACTGTACAGTCCGTACAGGCTGACGTGGCAGGGTCGTACGACCGTACGCTGACATGGCAGAAGTGACGTGGCATATGATGATTGGAAGGCATGGTCGAATCATACTGTGACATGTGGCATCTCGTTGGTTAATGGTAAGGTGCCACGTGGCCCAATCATGGGTTGCCACGTGGCACCCCTTTATTGGCTTTTGGTTGTTATGTAAAATTATTGGAGTCCGTGGGGTTCGACCCCCGAACCTCCCCCACCACATAGCGCCTTCGCAAAGACCGTCCGACCAACGGACCACCGGATGTGCCTTGTTATGTATATGAGTTGTATTGTATTTAAAGTTACACTATGTGTTAAATGGCGGGGGGTCGGGCCGGGGCTTAGCCCCGACCCATGGTCATATCCATTGTTATGTGACCGTATACATATATATATATATTGCGCGGGGTTTTTAAAGTTTGCAAATGTTAAAACCTGTGGTTCTATTGTATATGCCATGTGACCTTTGTTATATGCGCGCGGGGTTTTTAAAAAGTGGTTTAAACGGTTTAAAAACCGACCTGACATGTGTCAGTACTTCATTCGGTTATAAAACGGAGCCCTTTTTATTATAGCGTGAGGTCATGTTATGACCCATATGCCCGAGGTGTTAGGCGGTTAGGGGCTGGCACACCCATAACCGTCCTACAATTTGCACCGTTGGCGCAGTTGCGCCCGGTGCTGGGTTTTTACGCTATATATTGCGTGTGTGCCAGGTTCATTTGACAAGGGTGTGATTTGTAGATGCAGAGACAGCAAGCTTGAAGGGGGGACTTCCAGGAGGCCTAACTTCTTCGTTTTTCGACCGATTTTGGTGCCGAAAAAGCCCAGTTAGGGGTTTTAGGATGCTCTGAAGCCATTGGAGTAGTCAGTTGGTCAGTTTGAGCATTGTAAGGCATGTTTTTTAGCACTTTGAGAAATTAATAATAATGATCCATTGGAAGTTGGACCAGGAGATGTAGCCCAAGAGAGGGGTGAACTCCTTTATCAATTGTTGTGTTTTATGTGCTTATGTTCATTGATTATGCTACTGTCTATGTGTATTTTGCATAAGTAATCCCTTAATTTATGTGTTGCAAAACTGATCCATTTGCTTTAAACACATAACATTTACATTGCAATAATTTCAAGTATTTCAAGTCTTCTTCATTTTTAGATCAACAGCGGTGGCATGATTGTGGTAATTATGTATCACCGTGGTAATTATCTCTATGGTATCCTCATGGTATCATGATTGTAGTAACTCTATATCACTATAGTAATTATCTTTGTGGTAATTATTTATGCAGTAAATGTCTAAGTATGTGTGTGGTAAAACATTGTAATCCATGGAGCTCAGGGTAGGAAATAAACAACCATCAAGTGCATCGAGACTACCTTGTAATTAGTCTAGAATGTCATTATCTTTGTGGTAATTATCTCTATGATATCTCCACGGTAGGTATCTCTACGATAAT
Organism: Picea engelmannii; assembly: GCA_009831015.1. Taxonomy (NCBI): domain Eukaryota; kingdom Viridiplantae; phylum Streptophyta; class Pinopsida; order Pinales; family Pinaceae; genus Picea; species Picea engelmannii. The sequence goes on along the minus strand of ML777368.1, from coordinate 652,778 downwards.
TATCTCTGTGGTAGGTATCTAAAACATGACCATTATCATGGTACACTAGTACAAATTGGGTAATTAGTGACTACATGACCAAAATCGTTAGTCGGGACAGTTAAATACTACCAAATTTGAGCAATTGTAAGTGACACAACTAAAAATGACTAACTTAAACGACTAATTTAGTCCAGGGATAAAAAATATGATTAGATAACAACTACATGAATATGAATTAGTAGTATTTTTGTCGATGACCACTACCACTTAAGTGATCAATTTGAACTTTGTGCTTGACTTTATATGATTAATTTGATCATTATAAAGTTCATCTCAATGGCCTTAATTGATGAGTCCATAATTAATTAGTGTGCATATGAAGCCTTGGCTAGCCAATCCTATTCAAGGGAATTATCCTAATCACTTTCATAAGGTTTGGTGACACATCTGACAAGGGGTTCCTACTCATGGGGGTGCTTACCCTTCTAACCTAATTTGGTTGATAACGAGTCAAGGTCTATGGTTCGAATTGTAAAGGGGATCTCTAGTGAGCATATTGCACGATTGTTTTTAGATACACTAAAAAACACTAACCCATCCCTTGAATATGGATAATTGATGTAAAGAAAAATGTGATACCTTGATAAGGAAACATGTTCGTTACATTATTATCTAATAGTAGCTATAAACATGTGGAAGTTTTCCTTCGTTGCTTAAAAAACCCAATGTCATGATATTATGGAACCTTGTTTTCTTATCTTGATACATCATGTGGTGGGAAAATCAAGTTAATAAATGTGTAGGCCCACATGATTTTGATATATTTAACGAGGTCTACACATATTTAAACAAACAAGGATGAAAGGGACTCACAACACCCATGAATGACATTGTTCTATTTTTTTAATTTTCAATTAATGGAAAATTCTGCCACCTTAATAAGAAACTAACTAATCAAATCATATTCTTAAGACAATGGGAAAGAAACTAATCAAATCAAATTTGTGATAGGGCCTCCAATTCCCTAGACGATGAAGGACTGAGAGCATTTTGATAGATCCATCTCCCTAATTTTTATTTTTTATTTCCGTGCCACGAAAAAAAAAATTAGCTCGCTCTCCAAAATTTGTGATGGAGCATCGAGTTCGCTGAAATGAGAAGTTTTTGGGAAGTTTTTCGTGAACATTTCTTGGAATTAGGGGTCTTTTGGTGCTATTTCACACACATTTCTTGGAATCGTTACATTGGGCCAATAGGCTTATTCCTATGACGTGAAGGATTTTTTAAGCCTAAATTGGTGCAAATAAATCCGGGGGAGGGTTTGGAGGGAACCCTATTGTAATAATCTTTGTATATAAGGAGAGTAAGTTGTTAATCGATCATATCAATGAGTAGGTATGAGGAATATTCTTAGCTAAGGTTTGGAGGAAACCCGACTGTAATAATCTTTGTATATAAGGAGAGTAAGTCAGTAATCAATCATATAAGTGAATATATCAATTTATCAAGTGGTCAAAGAGAGTTGACCTTGTTCAATTAAAACAAAATTTCCCTATGTTCTCTAAAGTTTTTGTAGTTTTTTTTATTAAAATGAATTTTTATAAATTTAAAAATATTTTTCAATTTTTTTAGAATTTGAATCTATGTTTTATGATTGGTGACAGAGGTTGATTGGACTAAATATCCCTACTTGGACCTAACATTTCTTTAAAAAATATTCATAAAAAAGAANTTAAAAAAAAAACAAAAAAAAAAAAAAACGAAAATTGCCACGTCCCCTGGAACACTGCACGAGTAGTTCTACCAGTCCACAATGATGAATGGGAATGTCATGTTGATTAGATAAGTTTATTAATAATATTTATGCTGAAGGCATATCTTAGGGAGAGCTTTTCACCAAAACCTATCAATTGGTTGACGGGTTTTGGAAAACAACTTCAATCGTCCTTCAAAACCATCCTCATCAACCCAAAACCTGTCAACACCTATCAAAACAACCCAAAACAACCTTGTATATTGTATCATCCGTCCTTAGAAACCGCCCTCATCAACCCAAAACTTGTCAACACCTATCAAAACAACCTTGTATATTATATCCAGCTGATCTTTCACCTGTTGTCTCTCTGACATCAATTAAATCGATCTTCTCTGTCACCGACCAGCTGGTCTTAGACCACTCATTGTCTTTCAATCTAAAATCAATTGAGACATTTCTTTATTGTGCACCGCCTTCATCAATTGTGAGACCTTGTTGATCCGAAAAGATCTTTTAAAGACTATGGTTAAGTTTTTAAAGCATGAGTTCATTAACCATTTAGGAATTGAAGAAAGAGGAAGAATTAATGAAGTAACATGGCAGCCATAATAATATATAAAGATATGGAAATAAGCACAAAGAAACAACTAACCATAACAACAAAATTTGTTAACGGAGTTTGGAAATATCGCCTACGTCTCTGGGCCTTTGTCTCAGTGGGTGAGGCTTTCTTATTTCTCTTCAAAGCTTCAAAAGTACATCATAAAAATGCCAAATGGATTAAAAAATGGTCTGGTTGTGTTCTGCTAGAAATTAAGAACCCAACAAAACTAACGACACTGAAAATGGATGAACGAAGCTCCCGAAAATGGCCCGCAAAGTTTCTCTCCTCAATAGCTTCCCTGCATAAAAATGGCTTTGACTGTCAATTTCCTCAGCATTTCTCCTTCTCTAAACCTCCCTTAAGGCTGTCAAGAACCTATGGTTTATATAAGCTTGAAGTTGGCAACAACCTCCCAACTTCCCCCCAAGATATGGCCTAAAAAAGAGCTCAAGATCCTCCAATAATGGCCAAAATCTCCCAAAACAAGTTGAAAAATCAACAAAATTCATATTATAAACTTTTTAAACCCAAAAAATGTGCATAACAGGGCGCAACCATGGAATTTTGGGCCCCTTGTCGCATGCATGCCCTCCATATATCCCTGAGATGGTTGGCGTTGGTCCTTAGCCCCCAATCTCAGCTCCTGGTCGTATGCGCTTAGCCATATGGTCGCGCCCTTATCCCTCTGCACGCCATATTTGGTTGTTAGACCCTGGTCGTAGCCCTTGGTTGACGGGGCTAGCCCCCATCGACCGGGGATTATCCCCAACAACGCGCCACATGCAACATTTATACCATATGCATCGTTTATGGAACAAGCACCACCGTTAGCTCGAATGGTCCATCGTTGGTTACTAAGTCATTGCATATCTCGTGAGGTTCGGGGTTTGAATCCCCCAACCCATAACAAATTTTTACCCAACCAAACTTGGGAAAATCTAGGGTGCCACGTGGAACCCTGTGATTGGGCCACGTGTCAGCCTAGGATTGGCCCGTACTGCTGACGCAACGGCCCAGTCACTTGCCACATCATCCACCGTACAACCCATTCATCTGCCACATGTCATTATGTGCTTCCACGTCATCCTTTGTATAGTCCAGTCACCTGCCACATGTCGCTACCACATTATCCTGTCGTATGCCCAACTATCATCCATGTGGCCATGTGTCCACCTGTCATTGAGCCACATCACTGTACAAACTACCACGTGTCATCCATACAGTGACACATGTCAAATCTGTACAGTGCCAACTCAACCCGGAAGTGTCGAAAAAGAGTGACACGTGTCACCTTCTGGTGACTCCATGTCAGCATGATGACATCATGCTAACATCATCCTGACATCACCTATCATACCTGCTGACATCAACGTTGAATTTGACCAAGTTGACTTTTTGCTTGTTTTGGATTTCGATCAGAACGCGATAACTTTCGCATACAGTGTTTGTTTGAGGAAAAAATTATATGGTCGGAATCAACACGACAAGATGGACGCAATGTCACTCTTTTCATCTGATTCCGATAACTTTGATTTTTAGGCCTTCCTGGACCCATTTTGGTTCCTGGATCCATTTTGGATCACGCCTCTCCACAAATACCTTTTGGTTCTCCAAAAGGATACTAACCAGTCATCAAGTGTAAGATATGTCACCCCACTTGTTCTATGTCTTTAGACTCTGTCATATGCACCTGTCTCATCAAGATCAATTGTAAAACAACCATGAAAACTGACAACATATTGTTAGTCACTTGTAGTCTGTCACATCTTACCGAAGCCACTACCATCCATGTTGACAACATTAGCAATGATAACATCAGAAATATGACTTCAAATGAGCTAATATGTTTGTAATACTTGGACAACATTATCTTATCTTGAAGCAAAGTATGATTGAAATTCCATTCTACAATCATATCATGTTCATGCTTAAGATCAATTTCTTGATTTGGCACAATTATAGGTGTGTTTCTTGCATGAGAGACCTTCCTTAATTATTCCATTGTTTGAAGAGATTGTTTTTCTTTTAAGTGATGAGCATGTACAACATATTCATTGCCTTCTTTTGTTAAGTGATATTGATTTTTTTCCCTGTAGAAGATTGCTTTGTGATCATACAAATAAGGATTGCCTAAGACCATTCCACATTCATTGAGTGCCACCACATCACACATTACCTCATCCACAAACTTTGATGAAATTGAAAACTTTAAAGTGCATTGCTTTCTTATGTGCAATTTATGATTGTTGTTTATCCATTTAAGTGAGTAAGGTTTATGATGCATTTGAGTGTTTAATCCCAATTGTTTAACCACTTCCTCTAAAATCAAGTTACATTGAGATCCACTATCTATCAATGTGTCGACCTTAGTATGCCTCATTATGACCCTTATGTGAAAAAATTTACTTCTAGAATCAAATCCATCACCAATTTTACCTTTCAAACCAACCGTTGTGATTTTAGATTCATCATCCGAATTTGATCCCAAGTATGTTGGTGGTGTTGTTGTTGTGGTTGTTTGCCTCCCTTTCCTTTGCTATGATACCACTTGATCCGAAAAGATCTTTTAAAGACTATGGCTAATTTTTAAAGCATGAGTTCATTAACCATTTAGGAATTTGAAGAAAGAGGAAGAACTAAAGATTTAAAATGGCAGCCATAATAAGATATACATATATGGAATGAACACAAAGAATCAACAAACCATAAAAACAAAGTTTTTAACGGAGTTCGGCAATATCGCCTACGTCTTTGGGCCTTTGTCTCAGTGGGTGAGGCTTTCTTATTTCTCTTCAAAGCTTCAAAATGGTCCGCAAATGTTTCTCTCCTCAATAGCTTCCCTGCATAAAAATGGCTTTGACTATCAAATTCCTAAGCATTTCTCCTTCTCTAAACCTCTCTTTGAACCATTTCAGTCTCTTCTCGGGATGCAATTTCCAACAATGGTCATCATCATGCCCTTGTTTCTTTCAATGCTTGCAAGAGAGCTTCTCTTCCTTTCTTGCCACTAAATTTGCTTTCTTTCCATTCCACTTCCTTTTTTCCTCTTTTCTTGAAGACGATTCCCATGATACACCAACTCTTGTTTTCCCTGCTTCAATGTATGTTGCTTGAACATAAACCTCATAAAGATTAGTAGGTCCAAACATAAATACAATGTTACGAATATGTGCAGGTAAACCTCCTATATACTTCATAAGAGTTTCTTGGGTATGTAATGGAATGTCTAGCATTAATGCCATATTACGAAATTCATCTATGTATTCTTGCACTTTTTTTCCTTTTCTTAGTTCAAGACCTTGCCATTCAATTAAAGCCTTCTCTTAATAACCCAAAGGATTAAATTGTTTTCTAAGTGCAGAAACAAAAACTTGCCATGATGGAAATACATTACCCACTTGTTGTGTGCCATTTTGCAACTTGCTTTGCTACCAGATGAGTGTTGTGCTTGCAAGTCGAAGAGATGCCAATTTGATTTGAGTTTCCTCATCCTTGATTTGTTGCACACTGCAATAAACTTCCATCTGTCTGACCCAATTATCAAGCCTCTCTGCATTAACTTCACCATCATACATGGGTAATTCAAATTTCACATCAAGCTTAAGTAAAGGCATATCATGTTTATGTTTATGAGAATGTTTTCTTGCAGTGGATTTGAAACTTGTACTTGAAGAAGAAGAAGTTGATGGAGAAGAAGGAGGTGAAGGAGGAGGTTTAGGATGATCCTCTCCTTCTTCACTTTTGGCCTTTGAATATTCACCTAGAATCGGTCTCTTCCACTCCAAGTAATCATCATATAAAACCTTTATCATCTCCGACATGGCGAAAAAGGTCTTTCAAAACTCTATATCGTCATGAGAAAGTCCCTCTTCCGATGCCATCTTATCACTTTGAGAAGTTTTCTTTCTCGATCCAATCTCAAAATTCTCTTCAACAAGCTCGCCTTCACCACGATTCAACTTTTCCCTGGTAATCATGCAAACTCAAAAACCAACTGTCAACCAACTTTGATACCACTTGATCCGGAAATATCTTTTAAAGACTATGGTTAAGTTTTTAAAGCATGATTTCATTAACCATTTAGGAATTGAAGAAAGAGGAAGAATTAATGAAGTAACATGGAAGCCATAATAAGATATACAGATCTGGAAATAAGCACAAAGAATCAGCAAACCATAACAACAAAAGTTGTTAGTGGAGTTTGGCAATATCGCCTACGTCTTCGAGCCTTTGTCTCAATGGGTGAGGCTTTCTTATTTCTCTTCAAAGCTTCAAAAGTACATCAGAAAAATTCCAAATGCATTACAAACTGGTCTAGTTGTGTTCTTCTAGACCTCAAGAACCCAACACAACTGATGACACTGAAAACAATTGAACGAAGCTCCCGAAAATGCCCATAAAGTTTCTCTCCTCAATAGCTTCCCTGCATAAAAATGGCTTTGACTGTCAATTTCCTCAGCATTTCTCCTTCTCTGAACCTCCCTTAAGGCTACCAAGAACCTCTGGTTTATATGGGCTTGAAGTTGGAAACAACCTCCCAACTTCCCCCCAAGATCTGGCTTTAAAAAGAGCTCTAGATCCTCTAATAATGGCCAGAATCTCCCAAAACAGGCTGAAAAATCAACAAAATTCATATTATAAAGTTTTAAAACCCAAAAAATGTGCATAACAAGGCATAGCCCCCGAATTCTAGGCCCCTGGTCCCATGCGCACCCTCCATATGGCCCTGGGTTGGCTGGCGCTAGTCCTTAGCCCCCGGTCTCGTCTCTTGATCGTATGCGCTTGGCCATATGGTCGCACCCTTATCCCTCCACACACCATATTTGGTTGTTAGACCCTGGTCAGACGGGGCTGGGCCCCGCCGACTGGGACTTATCCCCCATAATGCGCCACATGAAACATTTATACCATATGCATTGTTTATGGAACAAGCACCATCGTTAGCCCGAATGGTTTGTCGCTGGTTACTAAGTCGTTGTATATCCCATGAGGTCTGGGGTTCGAATCCCTCGGCCATAACAAATTTTCACCCATCCAAACTTGGGCAAATCAGGGGTGCCACGTGGCACCCTGTGATTGGGCCACGTGTCACCCTAGGATTGGCCCGTATTTCTAATGCAACAACCCAGTCACCTTCCATGTCATCCATCGTACAGCCCAGTCATCTACCACATGTCACTACCACATCAGCCTGCCGTACTACCATGTGTCATTATGTACTTCCATGTCATTCATCGTACAATCCAGTCACCTGCCACGTGTCACTGTCACGTTAGCCTTCAGTATGCACAGCTATCATCCGTACGACCACATGTCCACCTGTCATTGGGCCACGTCACTGTACGGACTGCCACGTGTGATCCGTACGGTGACACGTGTCAAATCCATACAGTGTGAACTCATCTCGAAAGTGTCGAAAATGAGTGACACGTGTCACCTCCTAGTGATGCCACATCAGCATGATGATGTCATGATGACGTGATCCGGATTTTATGAGCAGAACGAAATGAATACAGATTATTAATAGGTGCTTAACACGAAAATAACAGAGATACAGTAAAACTGGTTTTCTATTAAATAACGAAATAAGCTGAAACTGTAAA
>ML777368.1:605017-633780 GCA_009831015.1 Picea engelmannii | reverse complement strand
TATATATATATATATATATATATATATATATATATATATTAAAGCTTATGAATTTGCAAAATGTTCCAAAATGGACATGTGGTGGTTTGTTAGGTGGGAAGTGCATTGGTTTGGAAGTTGAGGGTATGGTGAGTTTTTCAAAGTTCTTAGTTATGACGAGTTTTTCCCCTTACTATTAAAGTAAGGGTATGCATACCCTATCCCCTTAAGGTTATCGATTTGAGCTTGTGATCTCTTATTAGGAGGAAAAACATGTTCTTAACCATTAGGCCCACTCTTTTGGTTTAAGGATAGCTAATGTTTCATTTATTGTATATTCTAAAAATTATATATAACTTTGCTTCTAAGTAGGTTCTAAGTAGGTTTTATTTATAGGGTATTGTAAAACTCATCACTTCTATTATTAGTACCTGGATTCTGTCTTAGGAAGGATGGAACCTCGACTCTGCAACTCCCTCCCATGGGCGGGAAGTTGTGATTCAAACCTTCAACACTCTGCAAATGGCGAGTGGACCCTCCTCCATCCCTTCGACCTCGTTATCTGAGCCTTTTTTCCTGGTCGCCGAAAAAACATCCCGGTTTCCACTGCTATTATTTTTACTAGTGCACACTAGTCAATCTCTTCTCTGTCCACAGTTCCCCATTGGGATGTTCGACCATCTCTGCTTTTTCTCTGGGCCCCTTTCAACTACCCTACTCAGTGGGCCCAAGGAGGACAAAGAAGACCCATTCTCCACTGAGCGGACCTACTCATGGAGGCAAAAGTTCGCGCCCTCATGGGTGTTGATGACGACGCTCTCTGGCAATGTGTATATCTCTCCCCCTTCGCCATTGCGCTTTCAAAATCTGTGGTCTCTCCTCCCTTACAACATCAGGCTTTGGGAACCAAAAATTGTCCAAACCTACCTCTGTCTTCTATCCCTTCCACACCACACTCTACAGTTGTTTACCCTCCTTCGATGCCTCCCAGCCTGCGCTCCCCTACACCCTTATCCCTCCCTCCCACCTATATTGTTGTGCCATTGACTACAACTACCCTACAGTCTCCAACCTTTTCGACTCCTATACAGACCCCACTGACCAGTGCTACAACTGCTTTTGTCCTCCCCACCCCACTCTTCTTTCCATCCTGTCACAACCAGACCACAACCACAACATAACTTCTCTTCATCACCTGGTAGAAAGAAACCTGCAGCTCGGCCTTGGCACCCAATAAAAACAAAAAAATGATGGTGCTACGGGACGATGTGGGTCTGAAAGACTATGTCAACCTGGCCTTATGCACACTCATTAGAAGAACTTCCTATCGATCACTCTGCAAGACAGATATAACAGTCTGGGTTCAGTCGACTTGGTTGCCTTTACTCGTCTATTCACCTGAGATCTCCTACTTAACACAAGGATGGCTCGGCTTCCACTTACGCTCTCCGAAGGACTCTTCCCTACTACTAAATGGTCGCTGGTTATTTGATGGAGGCAGTCTTGTGTTCAAAAGATGGTGCATTAGCTTTAATCCAACTTAAGACTATTTCTTCCTACGACATCTTTAGATACTTTGTCCTGGACTTCCTTTATAACATAGGAACATACCATCTTTAGAGGCTATTGGCAATAATCTAGGCACAGTCCTGGCTGTCGACTTAAAAGTTTTAGAAGCTCCAATCAAAAGAGTGCTCAGGGTCCTGGTGGAGCTGTATATCCATGAAGGCTTACAAGAATCCATAGATATTGAATGGAGTGGACACACTATCCACCAAAATCTTGACTACCTAGGTATACCATTCAGGTGTACTCTTTGTAGGAAGACAGGTCACCTACGTTCACATTGTGCAGGGAAAGTGGCATTGGATATAACTGAAGACACTATGCTAGAGATTTCCTCTAGACCAGACTCTCCTTGCATTCACCCAACAACTTCTCTGTTGGATCACTCTGAAGCTTCAGACCCCTCTGTTTTGAACACCATCACTGGTATGCTGAGATTTTTTTGTCCCTCCCTTTATTTCTCATTAACAGCTTGGGAAAGAGATCTCCTAGTTAACTTTCCTTCCACTCCACTTCTGCCCCGTCCCCTCCATCCTGCGAGCAACCTCTACCATTTCTGGATAAACCCTTGACTCCACCTACAACCCACACTCCTCCAAACCTTAGACCGTCGACCTGGCCTCCAACCTTTCTCCCTCCATTGACTTCTCCTTCTTCTCCTTCTCGAACCCCACGGGCTTCCTATGTACAAGTTGTGGAAGTTGTTGGGAAAACTTCCTCATCATTTGACACTCTACCTCCCTTAGTAGAATCTTCACATGCCCTGTTTGAAGAGACTGCCAAGTCATTGGCAGACTTTATTGTGGGACACAGAGAATCAGATCCTGGGGATGACACACTTGCTGAACTATTGGACATCCTTGTCCCACTTCCTACCTTCTCAGAGAAAGCAATCACCCCTCCTCCGAACTTTGCTTCAAAATCAAACTCATTAACTACTTCTGAAGATCATCTGGGAAAGGAATTATTTTGGTCAAAAGGAAGGGGATTTGAACTCTCCCTTCTCAAAACTAGGAGTGCAAGATGGAAATAGGTTGCATTGGAAAAATCTCCTGACATTACTTATGCAACTACACAATTGAATCTCGGGGCGCTTAGAGGCATTAAAGCCCCGGTGAGAACAAAATAATGATTCTTCTCTCATTAAACATAAGAGGGGTGGGAGGGACCCTAAAATCCTCCTCCTTCAGACGACTTCTCAACAAGACAACTCCGGACATAATCTTCCTTCAAGAAACACTTGTCGCTAGCCAAAAAGCGAGAAATTCCCTTCATCACTTCCGTCCTACCTGACTTTCAGTATCAACTAGCTCTTCGGGTACCTCGGGAGGATTAGCTATCTATTGGGACCCTACAAATATTTCACTAAACCCTTTTCTTCGTTGCGGTGGTATACTCCTGACTGGTTCTTGCCTTTGGAACTCTCAACAGATGACACTCTTGAATATGTATGCTCCTTGTACAGATCGAAAATCCTTTTGGGACAAGGTGGAAAACAACGAACTTCTAACTAGCTGACTAGCTCAAAGCTGATCATCGTTGGTGATCTGAATTTCACTATCAACTCTAAGGAAAGTTGGGGTTCCACTGTTGTTTTGGATCCAGTCGCTAATTATTTTTCCTCGTTCTTACACGATCACAATCTAGTGGATATTCCTCCGTCAGCTATCGCCCCCACTTGGCGCAATGGGCGCTTGGGTCTCGATGTGATCTCCAAAAGAATGGATCGCTTCCTCCTTTCAGCAGACTTAACCCTCCAAGCAGATCATATAAAATCTTGGGTCGAATTTCCTTTTTTCTCTGACCATGCACTGATCATTCTTCATCTGGCTTCTTACAGACAACTTTCTTATCCTTTCAAATTCAACCCAAATTGGCTACAAGAACCAGAACTACACTTGATTGTCAATCGCGTCTGGCTGGACCCCATTTACCTCAATGAACAGGATACACGGTCGCGCTTGGTTTGGAAGTTAACCTCTCTAAAACAAATGGTAAACATGTGGGCAAAAATCATCAGAACCGACAGACTACACAGACTTCAAGAATTGGAGGCATTACTTCTGGAACTTTTCCACTTGGATCAACAAGATGGAGAGCGGCCACACTCAGACACATCCTTGGAGCACCTTGAGACTGAACGTAACACTCTTCTCCTGACAGAAGAGGCCCTTTGGCGTCAACGCAACAAGGCAACTTGGCTGAAGTGTGGCGACCGCAACACGAAGTTTTTTCACTCCTATGCGTCAAATCGCAGAAATAAGAAATATATCTGGTCAATTACTGATGCTGGTAGCTTGACTCATAATGATCAACCTACCTTAAAATCTGCAGCCACTAAGCATTACAAATCCTTTTATGAAGCTAGAACGGATCCATGTCTTCAAGACTCGGTTAGAGTGGCTAGTCTCTTCCTAATTTTAGCTATAGTTGAGGACAATCACTCTTTAGACAACCCATGTTCTCTTCAGGAGGTAAAAAGTGCTCTTATTCCTTTGCATCTGAAAAAAGTCTCGGTCCAAACGGTTGGACGGTCGAATTTTTTCTCCATTACTTTGAGCTAGTTGGCGAGGAGCTATTGAATTTGGTTGAAGACTCCAGACAGTGGGGACGTGTCTCTAGCTCTATAAACTCAACCTTTCTAACATTAATTCAAAAATACAATCCTCAAACTTTCGATGATTATAGGCCGATATCTCTCTGTAATCTGTGCTACAAGTTGATTACAAAAATCATTGCCATTCGCCTGAAGCCGATCATCTCTTGATCATTATCTTGTGAACAGTTGGGCTTCCTCAAAGGCAGAAAAATTCTAGATACTATAGGCACTGCACAAGAGTGCCTCCACAGTATTAAAGCTAAAAAATCAAAGGCACTCATTCTAAAACTGGATCTAAAAAAGGCCTTTGATTGCATTGACTGGGACTTTCTTCGTTTGATTCTGGTGCAATCTGGTTTCAGTCAGAATTCCATATGTTGGATTATTGGTTGTGTTACAAGTGCCACCTTCTTGGTTCTCGTCAATGGAGAATCCTCTCCCTTCTTCCACAACGACAGAGGACTGCGCTAGGGCTGCCCACTTTCCCCACTACTTTTCATTTTAATTACGGAAGGTCCGAGCCTTCTTCTAAAACTTGGCCAATCTCAAGGGAATCTGACATGAGTTAAAGTATCAAGGCTGATCAATATCCTTCATCTGATTTTCGTAGACGATGTCTTGATATTGACAAATGACTCTCTACTTGAATGGAGTGAAATAAAAAATATTCTACTTGTCTTTTGTAGGGACACAGGACTACAAATAAATTGTTCCAAGTCTTCTTTTCATTACTCAAATCTCTTCGATCAGACGCTAAATCAAGTCCAAATTCTCTTCCCACACACTTTTAAAATCTATCAGAAGGCTTCAAATATCTGGGATATTTCATTAAGGGAGACTCCTACAAGATCGCTAACTGGAACTGGCTACTGGAAAAGGTCAAAAGAAGAATTGAAAATTGGTGTAACCACTGGCTCTTCCTTGGTGGACACTTTACTCTCTTAAAATTTGTCCTGGAAGGCCAATCGGTTTATTGGATGGCTATGGTTGCCCTCCCTTTGACAATGCTCCACAAACTCCGCAAGCTCTCCTTCAACTTCCTCTGGTCAGCTTGTTCAACTACACCTCGCTTTAATCTTTGTAGTTGGGAGGCACTTGCAAAGCCAAAACACAAAGGTGGCTGGGGCCTCAGAAACATCCTCTTTGTCAATCTTGCACTGGAAGCAAATACACTTTGGCGTGTGCTCACTACTATAGGGATTTGACATTCTGTCATCCTGGACAAATATCTCCCTCATACTCCTATTGTTGCTTCGCTAAGATCGCCTCCATCTATTCACAGTTTTGCCTCCTACACTTGGAGGAACTTAGCTCGAATGACCCCTCTCATCACTCATTGGATCTCTTGGAATCCAGGGAATGGCCTCTCCATTCACCTTGGTCAAGATCAGAGCCTCGACTTGGGAGACACTTCTATTTTATCAAACCAACTTCTCGCCTATCTTCACTCTCTACACATCTACTTTCTCTTCCAAGCATCAGATGTGAGCGGTTCACATACCATCACCAATTGTTGGCACACTAGTATGTATCTTGGTATGCCTTTTCCTCTCGCTTTAGAGTGGGACCATTATATTTTCTCTTTACAAGCAGCCGGTATAAAGCTACATGACCGTGAGGACGTTCTTCTCTAGACTGGCGGTGACTCATCTGGGTGCTTAACAGTTTCAAACCTCTATACTGCCATCACAAATCTCCAGTGGCCGCGTCCTGTACAGGGTTGGAGGAAACATTTCTGAAGCTGGAACCTCCCATTGAAGATAAAAATTTTCACTTGGCTATCCTTTGAAAACAAAATAAATACCTGGGACTTACTTCAAAGAAAAGGTTGGATCGGTCCAAGCTTATGCACTCTTTGTCGCAGGGAGGAGGAATTGGATTCACATCTTTTTATTAGCTTTCCATTTACCCGTTACGTTTGGGCAAGGATCTCTAATATCCTCCATTTTACTTTGACCTGGGACAACCCCACGCTTATGGAGAGTTTAAATAGATGGAATGGCACACAACCATCTCTGTGCGCACTTCCTCCATTCATATGTTCGTATGTGTGGATATAATGGAACATTTATATCTTTAAAAATGTGCTACCCTCCATCTCCTCGGTAATATGCAAAGCCCTCGGCACATTCACCAGCTGGAAAAATTTACACAGAAAACAAAAATTTCAAAAGCTTAGGATCAAGACTGTGATCTCTGAGGGAATGCCCATGGGTTGGTTTGATGGCGCCGCTCATTTGGATGGCCACAACTGTGGTGCAGGTGGTCTCATTCGGGTTTCTAATAACTCTTGCTATTGTTGGACTCTAAATTGCGGCCCTGACACAAATACAAAAGAAGAACTGTTGGGGGCCTAGGCATCCCTTCTCCTAGCCTCTAGGATGAATCTTTTTGACTTCCAACTTCTTGGGGACTCAAAACTCGTGATCGTCTGGTTAAAATCCAAAGGAAATCTTCAGGTCTCCTCCCTTCTAGTTTGGATGGACAGAATTCGTGAGCTTCAAAAATTGTTTAGGAAGCTCACTCTTATTCACACAACGAGAGAAAACAATAAGCAAGCGGATTCCCTCTCAAAGATCACTCTTCAGAAACAATCCAGACTTCTTTCCTACAATCACTGGCTCGAAAAAAATGAGGGCCCATTTGTCCATATAAACTTCTTTTAAGGCCCCCACAATTATTTTTTCTTCCCTGTCTCTCTTAATTTACCTTGAATCTAATGTTTGGTAGGCACAAGGTACATATTTGAGCCACTGGGCAGTGGATTGTGAGTTTTTCATCAACGTGTTGAGGGGTGAGTGGTATTGTAAGATTCTCTTTGTGGGATGGGATTTCCTTGTCCCAGGGAAAAAATATGAAATTTGTATATTTTGAAATTAATCACTTGGAGTGCTTTGCTCTTATCTTCAACATAGAATTTGACTAAGCTTTGGCGATGTGTTGTGACCTCTTGGTGTGGATCTAATTAATATTTAATGTGTGTTGTTATGCATGCCCCATTACTTGGTATAAATGTGTACTTGAAGTATGTGTGTGATCACACATGGTAAAAGAATTATTCTACTTTTAATTGCGGATTTCTTGAAGCAATCTCATGATTGTTGGTGGGGAGTGACTCTAATGCACCTATCTTAAGATATTTTTTGGATTTCCATATCCTATGACATTATTTTTAAATGTTTGTGTGTATGAATTTTTTAGGGATGTGGAATTTGCTCAACGGATTCATTTTTTGATTCAAGTCAAAGGTTCGATCTCTACAATTGCTTTTGTTTATAAGCCTCTTGGGTAGTGGTCAATAACCCAATGGTTGTTTCTCGGGGACCATACATTTCAGTGAATCCAGAATCCTCCATGTTACCACTCAAACTCTTGCTAACAGAGAGTCCCTTCCCTGCAAAGGAGGGCTTGGGGCAATGGATTGGCAAGCCACCCATTGTCACCTCAGTGGCCTTGCCTCTACGCTTTAAGGCTAGGGTTTTTAACCTAAGGATATTTTCTCTAAGGGGTTCAAAACTAATTCATGTCGTTGTATTTGGACGAGGAAGGCTTAGGAATTAGTTCGACTTAGGATCTCTATCTCCTCTTAGGTGTAAAGCACATTAAATATGAAAGAAAACAATTGATAATTAGCTCAAAGAGAATATGACGCAAACAACAATGCTCACTTTGAAGATGTTTGGAACTTAAAATGTTTGTATTGCATCCAAATATGAAATATCAATGTATCATAGCCATGTACCATTCACCATTTACCATCCAAAAAATAAAATGCCATTTTTTTACCAATCAAATTGCACAAAGTATGTTCTTGTTTAGATTATTCAAAACATAATAACCAATGCTATAAGTTGCTTAATTGAGTTGACAAATTTAGTGTTGAGCATAAAATTATCTTATATTTAGTGTAGTACATTTAATAAACATAGAAAATAAGTGCATTCATGGGGATGGATATTTTCCCTTCTCCCAAATCGACAGTCACGACTTAATCGTGACTTGATATGAACAACTCGTGCGACGTAAGTTGAACGTGGGTTAACGGGTCTTTATAACATGCGTCGATAGGATTATGACAAATCGACACTATGAACGAATGATTCAAATTTAAAAGCATGCTTTCCTCAATCATTATTTACCTCACAAATTTATGGTGCGCCTGTTCATATCCACTGTTGATTTCGCTCATGTTCATATCTGACGGTGTTGGATCAACCCTCTTGTGTGTTCGTGAAGACTATGATCTGAGAGCTCAAATTAATGGATCCCAATCCGACGGTGTCTGTGTATAATCACAAGGATTTCCAGGGTTTATAACCCTGCAACACAAATTAGTTTCTGACCCTGCCAAAGCGAGAAGAATAGAAATCGTTGATTCAAGGATGATCAACGATCCTTTACACAACTTCTTTACGGTAATTACTATGCACCATAATTTCGTACCCAGTTCACACATGATAAGACACAAGGTTTAGGGTTTAATAGTTCCACCGGTCATAGTAATTAATAATTAATTAAGCCATGTTCATGAGCCATATTTAGGTTTAGAGGTACATCGATGCCTTTATCGATTTAATTTTCAAAACTATATTTAAGGAAGTATATTTGTCTTTCTTCTCAAGTTTGGCATCTTGTTCTTTCTTCTCATAATGTGGGGAATATTTCTATGATATTTGGAAGCTAGTATTGGATCTCAATTTTATCCCCCTCTGTTCTTCAATTGGTGAAAGTTGTTATATGATCCCCGATCTAAGATTCCGTGAGTGATGGTTTGAAAGGAAAAATAAATAAGAGAGGAAAGAGTTGTGAGGAGAAAGACCCAAATGAACAGGATTGAGAATTTCATCAATAGGTTGGTTATGTTTTCCAAGTTCTAGTGGTACCTATATACTTATATACTTGGTTAGAGGGAAAGAATTCCCTTAATAGGTGATTTTTGTGGGAGAAGAGAGGGAGATAAGTGACACCAGGGTCCAAGAGAGGTGGGCATGAGAGGGTGGGGTGAGAGAGGAAAAGGGGGATAAGGTGAGAAAAGGTGAAGGGTAGATTGGTAAGGGAGGGGGAGTGGTGGGCATGAAGGATAGGAGGAAAGAGACAAGGGAAAGGGTGAGACAATTTGAGAGGGGATCTTGAGAGGAGGAAAGGGTTGGTCAGACGAGAAGGGAGGATCTGGTGGGGTATGGGAGGGTGAAGATGAGGGGAAGAGAAAATAGAGGGGATGAAGGAGTTGGGAGAGGAGATGAGAAGAGAGGGAAGGTGGAAAATGGGGAGGGGGAGATAGGTGAGACAAGGGGAGTTGGGTATGAGGGGGTGGTGCAATAGAGGAAAAGGTGGAGAAGAATGATCAATGGCTAGGGGAGGGAGATAGGTGACACAAGGAGATAGGTGAGACTAGGATATGTGGACATGAGGGGGTGGGGTGAGAGGGGAAAAGGGGGTGTAGGTGAGAGGAGATAACACATTTCCAAGGCCCTCAGACATATAACTTTTGCTCAAAACCACCTAGTGGCATTGAAATCCACAATAATAGGCCAATGATACTCTCAAGAGTCCATGTGTGGTTGTTCAAGGAATCCTTCTTGGATCAATATGGCTAGAAGTTTCCTTTAGGCACTAATTCTCATGTTTCCTCTCTTAGCCATGTCTAGGGTCGTGAAACCCATACCTAGTGCTAAACCATACTAGTGCTACCTATATACCTAGTTAGAGGTAAATAATGCCCTCAATAAGTCATTTGCGGTCATTCAAAGTGTTGTTCTTGGTCCCATAAGTGTATAAGCTTCCTTTAGGGCCTAACTCTTGGGTTTGTTCCTTTGACCATATCCGAGTTCCAAAGACTCACACTCATTCTTAAAAATATCATAATGTTGAGTATTCTCATAGGAAGACCAAGGATACCCTTGAAAGGTTCTTTGTGGTGAGTAAATATCTTATTGATGACCTTAGATGCCTACAAGCTTCCTTTGGAACAATCTTTGTGAATACTTAGACATGAAAGTGTGTGTGCACTCCAAGAAGTGCACACTCTTTTCATTCAATTTTTTTCTATTGAGAGTGACAACTCTAGCATAGGTGTTTGTTGATTTGGTTCCTTCATATTTAGGTTTAGGATGGAAAACCTGGTGGTTTGGGATGCAATAGACTAAAACCTCCATTTTTTTGAATACCTCTCAATATATCTACTTCTAAAATTATTTTTCTATAGGCTATCGTCAATGAAACTACATACACATATATAGTCCACTATGCATATTCTATATATATATATATATATATATATATATATATATATATATATATATATATATTAAATAGATATTTTTCCTTGACATATATCAAAATCTTAAAATACATACCTCTTTTATTTTTGCTATAACTTTTTCTTCCTTAACCACTTTAAAAATAAGTTATACACTGTGCAATATAGATTGTTATCTACAATATAAAATATAATAAAAAAATTGATAATGCTAAGACCCTTGTATCCAACATTAATGGAAGGCCTTTTATTTTCAAGGATATAAAGACTTTCATAATTTAAAAAATATATAAAATTAACATTATAATTTTTGAAAAAATAGTCGTGCACAACAACAATGTGTTCTCTACAATTCTACAAAAAAAAATAAGGAAAATCCATTACATAGGTACTCAACACCACTAATGGAAACATATGCATTATATTTTGCATGAAAAATAACATACCATTGTTAGGAAAACTTAAATTTCACACAGTCATGCACAATTTCTATAAATAAATATTATATATTTGAAAACTTCAATTCATTTTCCTACATTTCATCTTTTTACACCATATCTAAAGTCATTGTGAAAGTATCTTGATCATCCCTCCAAGTTAAGAAATTTTTGTTTTTCCATGTTTGCATCTATCATATCATGAGAGACCATCATTAGCTTGCATGCACTCATACAAAAAAGATTTTGTAGTGCTTCAATATGTATAATGCAAAACCAGTTAGTACCCCACTTCTTGCACATCTCAATTTTTCTTTTGAATAGTGTCCTAGAACAAAAGTAGAGAAGAGAAACATGTCTGGTGTATCCTACTCATCAATAGTAGGGATACTCATGTTCTCCATGGTGAGCACTAGACTAGATATTGACTAAGCAGTGGGATTTGTTAGTCAATTCATGGTGAATCCTAGAAAGGAGCTTTGGATTAGAGTGAAGTGGATATTCAGATGCTTAAGGGGAAATTTAGATGATGTTATATTTTATAGATAAACAGATTTTCAAATTAAAGGATTTGTGGATTCCAATTTTGGTGGAGACATATGTGTATGAAAGTCCACTACGTGATATACTTTCACTCTTGTTGGTGGTACTGTAAGTTGGAAATCTAAGTTGCAACTAGTGGCAGCTTTAACAACCACTGAAGCAGAATATGTGGTAGCAATTGAGGTTAGCAAAGAGGAAATTTGGCTAGAGCAATTGTTGGTTGACTTCAAGATAATGCAAGGGAAGATTGCTTCACATTCTGATAGTCAAAGTGCTATTCACTTAGTTAAGAATCGATCATTTCATGCTCACATGAAATGTATTGATATTAAGTAACATTTATAAGAAACATGGTTCACATGAAACGTATTGATATTAAGTAACATTTATAAGAAACATGGTGGAAGAAGGTAGGATCCTACTAGAAAAAAATGACACTAATGTGAATATTGTAGATATCCTTACAAATCTAGTGAGGAGATAGAAGTCTGAATGGTGAAAAACGTTTTTGGATTTTCTTAAAATGCGATCAAGGAAACAATGGGCAATTAGCACTTGGATGAAAAGCATAGGCAAATTACTTCTTATATATTAACTTCCGGCAAGAGAACATTAGGAGGACAAGTCGATATCCAATCTCTGATAGTGGTGCACCTTCCTATGTAATACGATTTTTTTGAACCTTCCTATGTACTACGATTTTCTGGAACCTTCTTATGTATTCTATAAAATAGAAATGCCTCACATTTTTTATAGTGAAAACTAATTGTAAGAAGATTTGCCAAATAATAATAGAATTTGAGGCTACCATTGTCCTTGCCGATAGTAAATAAATCTAACATACTATTGTATTGTTATTGTTGTTGCTTGTGTTTTATATATTTTTCTCAATTAAATCATGTTGGTTTTGTATTCTATGTTAATGTAATGCATCATGTGAAGTTTTTTTAATTTGTGAACAACTTTTTCTATAATTTGATTCTTGAGGTCATGACATGGAGATGCCAAATGTAAATACATGTAACAACAATGAACTTTCTCAATCTTTTGAAAGATTAAGATATATAAGAATATGTTACTCTTTTATAATCATGTAATTTTTTCTCTACATAAGTTTCACAAAGGATTAGAATGTTACTTATATATTGCAAATCTTTCCAATTTGATTATTTGTTGTTATAATCTTGCAATTTTCTCTGAACATAAGTTTATGTCCTCACACATGATTAGAATGTTATATATTTCCTCACACATGATTAGAATCTTCGCAGGTTGAAGCTTTTTTCTATATACGTTAAAAACTTAATAATTTGCATTCTAAGTCATTAAATATATTCCCTTCTTGCCCATTTTTGCAACTTTTTGATAATATGAGAAAAAACAGTAATAACTGCCACTTGTGCTCAGTGATGGCATCTTGTTGGCACATGGTGAAATTAACCCGTAGATATTCGAATTTATTTGATGATTTAAAAGTTTTACATTTTATATTATTTGATAATCATTATTGAAATTTTGCAATAAAATTGTTGGTGAAATTCCAATTTTTTGTTTTTTAAATTACATTTTTAAATATATAAAAATATTTAATGAGAATGCCACATTGATTACTTTCTAAATACGAAATTCAATACCAAGTTCAAGTTCGCCACCGCAGCCCGCAAGGAAAAACGACAAGATGAAGCGCAAGAGATCGAATCCCTGGAAGCCCGAATCGAAGCGGGAAAGCCCAACTCCGGCACAAACCCTCTCGCTTTGGAGCTTCCCATCATTGATAGCAATGACGTCTTGGCTCCTTTTGTCGGTGTGAAACTATCCGATAAGTTGTCCTTATCATAGAAAACGAAAAGAGGTTTCTAATCCCGATTTCTGAGCTCACTCTTGTTGTTCTGAGCTCACTCTTGTTGTGAATACTGTAGAGTTTCAGATTTAGATTTAGATTGGGGAATGGTATCATGATAAGCTTAGTCAGGTGTTCTAAGCATTCACACCTAACCTATAGAGAGTGGGTTTAAAATAACTGAATTGCCTTTAATCATCACATCTTTTTCGACGTGCTTGCAAAAACATAAATTTTTACATATTATGTCTGTAACTGATGTTTACCTTCGTGGGTTGATATCAGTTAAAGTTACAGAGATGGTTTTGTTTTATTTATTGTCCCTGCCTTAAGGCAGAAGGAACTATTGTAATCGATTTCGATTTTCGATTTTTCTTATTGTAATCGATTTTCGATTTCTCTTTTCTCTGGCACAAAAACCAAAAGAGTCTCATACCAAAATTAAATGGTCTCATACCAAACTTTACTCCTCTCACAAACAAAAGAGTCTCATACCAAAATTAAATTGTCTTCTATAAATAAATTATAAAACATTGTTTAAAAATTATATATATTTATATTTTTATATTTTTATAAAATTAAATTATTTGTGTACAGATAGATTATATAACATTGTTTGAAATTTCATATTCACCATCCCCAAAATTATATATATTTTATTTTTTATTAATTTTTAGGATAATTTTTTTTAATATAATTTGAATATGAATAAATAAAGTAACAACTTCTCATAATAATTATTCAGATCATAATAATTATTCAGATTAAAATTAGTTGATCTCATTAACATAAAATTATAATATTTTTTGATAAACAATAAATTATATTTTATAAAAATAAAAAATTGAAATTATTAAACTTTTTATGACTTTTAGAGATGGTCTTTCTGATTAATCTGAAGGGAAAATACTTACAATAATATTCAGAAGGAGAATACTTACAACAATAATATTAGAAGGAAAATACTTACAACAATATTAAGAGATTCATATAGTGTATCAACTGTGCATAGTGTATAGTCTAGAAATATAGTGTATAGTATATTAATGTCGACAAATATAGTGTATCAACTGTGCAGGGTGGATACTTACAAAGGAAAATACTTACAACAATATTAAGAGACTCATATAGTGTATCAACTGTGCATAGTGTATAGTCGAGAAATATAGTGTATAGTATATTAATGTCGATAAATATACTGTATCAACTATGCAGGGTGATACTTACAACGATATTCAGAGACGATCATATATTAATGTTTAGAAAAATAGTGTATCAGCTCTACAGAATTCAATGTACAAAGATATCATATGTATCACTGAATATTTACAATTTTCAGTGATTCTTTCAACAACTATTTTTATGTTTGGAGATAGTTGGATCTGATTCCAACTATATATACTTGTAATATTAGTAATAAAAATATCATTTTTTGTTGTGTAATCTTGTGTTATGCCTGCTCTCACAAACTTTAATTTGGTATCAGAGCTTGGCTCAGCGTAATCCCTCACCGGAGTGCCCAGTAAAATGTAAAAGTTGTGTTATTGATTTTCTGTAAATAAAATATTTATTGGAGTGTTTGTTGTGTGAAGTTTTTTATTCCCGTGTGTGGATATTTGTTGACTGTGTGGAGGACATTGACGTGAGCGTTGTGGGGCCGTTGCGTGGAGGAGTTATCGCTCACTGGTCCATGAATATGAGATCTTATGGTCCAGTCTTTGTGCTGTTGAGTTCCTATGCATTTCAAGGTGGTAGAGGGGTCCATTCTCTTAGTTGGTATGCAACATGATGTTTTCCCAATGACGATCTGCGTTAATCTGTTTTTCACCACAGTAATTTCCTAGCACTCCACGAGCATTTGATTGATCTCGGCTTTGTTGATAACCTTACCAGTCACCTTGCCGTGGTCAATACGAATAATGCATGGAAGTCATTATTATATTGGGTGTGGAAGTATGTGGTGAAAGAAGGGGCAACTAGCTACATTAGTTTTTTAAATTAATGTAATTAGTGTTTTTTTTTTTTATGAAGTAGTGTTTGTAAAACATATATATAAAGAACCAATTTAAGGAACATAAGAGTAACATATTTTAATCTAGTGGTTTTTGAGGTATTTCGGTGCCATATAAGAACACATAACTAGTTTGAGTATGTCTATGAGTCAATTTAAATCTAGAGGTTCTTGTTGTCTTTCAGTGCTTCAAGATCGTCAGGTTATCCATGTATATATTATTTTATGTGTGTTTAAGAAGGTCAATTGTATGATTCACTGCTGAAAATATCCAGTAATAAGATCATTGTCCTATATAAATGTCAAAATTTGCTCTTCGGGGGAATTCAACAGATGGTAGTGTATCCATAGGATAATTCGGTATCGAGATTGTCCTTCGGGTAGTCCAGAAGCATGGTTGTACAAAGAACGTCAAAGATGGTCGGAAGCAGTTTTATCTGTGTTGTATGAAGTGGTAGCTCGAAGATGATGGGAGAGAAAGAGTGTGTCTATGAAGTTTAGAGATGGGTGTAAGTGCCTATGAGGATCAGTTAGACAAAGACATATGACCAATTTTGTAATCATGATTTTAGTATTGTAAGTTTTTTTGAATGTAAACATTAAAGGAGGGTGTTGGAATAATGTTTACAATAGATTGGTTTGGATTTGGTTTCAATCTGTTGAAGATTTGTAGGAGGTTGTTGAGAGATTCTCTCAACAACTATCTCTATGTTTGGATATAGTTGGATCTGATTCCAACTATATATACTTCTAATATTAGTAATAAGAATATCGTTTTTTGTTGTGTAATCTTGTGTTATGGCTGCTCTCACAAACTTTAATTAGTGCAACATTGTGTTGACATGATTTCCAATGATTGTTGTTCCATTAACATTTAACTGATAACTATATTTTTGGATGTTAACTCCATTTTGTCTTTCTGGTTTGAAAGACCTAAAACATGAATAAGAATATGATAGATGTATCATCCGAAGTGTAATTTGATAATAGTGTTAAAGAAAAATCAAAGTACACATGAGTGATCAATGTATTAAATTTCTAAGTTTATCAAAACAACGACTCTTATAAAATAAGAAAAATGTGTCACCAAACATGCAATTTGATAACAATATTAACAAAGATAAATATTGAAGTACTAGTCACTATATTTTTAAGTTTATCAAAACAAACCCTCTCAAAAAAATGTTGCTCTATAATAAATATTGAAGTACTAGCTACTATAGACTATATTTTTAAATTTGTCAAAACAAACCCTCTCAAAAAAACTATTACTATATGATAAATATCAAAGTACTAGTCACTATATTTATAATAAATATTGAAGTACTAGTCACTATAGGCTATATTTTTTTAAGTTTGTCAAAACAAACCCTCTCAAAAAACTATTGCTGTATGATAAATATTGAAATACTAGTCACTATATTTATTTATATTTTTAAGTTTGTCAAAACAAACCATCTCAAAAAATTGTTGTTTTTTTAACAGTATAGAAAGGTTATTTTGACAATCCCTTGATTTTTTTTCTTATTAATATCTTTATCAAATCCTTCGTTGGAACTTAATTGATATATTTTATTGTATTTATAAGTTAAATCTTTCGTTGAAACTTAAATGATATATTTTATTGTATTTATAAGATTTATTATATTTATAAATCTATAAGATTTATAATATGTTTAAAAAATTAATCTTATTTTATTAAAATAAAAATAATAATTATTTAAAAAATAATAATTAAAAATTTACATCATATTCATTTAAAAAAATCATAATCGTTTAAAAAGAAAAAAAATTAAAAAATGGCAATATAATTTTTTTTAAGTTAGCAAAGTAAATTTATTATTTATAGATTTATTATATTTATAAATCTATAAGATTTATAATATGTTTAAAAAATTAATCTTATTTTATTAAAATAAAAATAACAATTATTTAAAAAATAATAATTAAAAATTTACATCATACTCATTTAAAAAAATCATAATCGTTTAAAAAGAAAAAAAATTAAAAAATGGTAATATAATTTTTTTTAAGTTAGCAAAGTAAATTTATTATTTATAGATTTATTATATTTATAAATCTATAAGATTTATAATATGTTTAAAAAATTAATCTTATTTTATTAAAATAAAAATAACAATTATTTAAAAAATAATAATTAAAAATTTACATCATACTCATTTAAAAAAATCATAATCGTTTAAAAAGAAAAAAAATTAAAAAATGGTAATATAATTTTTTTTAAGTTAGCAAAGTAAATTTATTATTTATAGATTTATTATATTTATAAATCTATAAGATTTATAATATGTTTAAAAAATTAATCTTATTTTATTAAAATAAAAATAACAATTATTTAAAAAATAATAATTAAAAATTTACATCATACTCATTTAAAAAAATCATAATCGTTTAAAAAAAAAAAATTAAAAAATGGTAACATAATTTTTTTTTAAGTCAGCAAAGTAAATTTATATTACTTGAAAATCAAAAGATACACAATTTGCTCTGGTGGTCTGACAGCTTGGAAACCAGACCAGCTGCAATATAAAATAGTCTTCGGTTGCCGCCTATCAAATAGACATAACATACCTATCTGCCATTTACCCCCATACATATTTTCATTTCCATTTCCTTAACAAAACTATATCTATAAAACCGGTCCTGAAGCCAGCTTGACCTAGGACTTGACTGATAGCTAGGAGACACATTCTTACAAATCTTTCCTAAATACATTATGTAAATATTACCAAAAAAACAGCAAAACCCATAAATTCCTCCATACCGCCGGCAGATTAGACATTTCCATAATATTTGCCCGCCAATCAATTTGCCACCAGCATGGCCACCAGCTAATCAATTTACCCTTGTCGCCCCCATCATCTCCCTGGAGCAGGCCTCGACAAACCTTCCCCGCCAACTGAGCACAGTCTTCCTTAAGTTGACCTTCCTGGACCATGGACCATATATCATCCATTTCATCCACATCGCACGCAGCGCCTTCGTTAGCCAGACGATCAGTCACTGAGTTAGCCGATCGTCGCACTAGATTGAAATCGATTGAAACCAGAGTGGCGAGGTAAGCCCGAATTCTTTGAATTATCTGGGCCAACCTCCAATGAGTAGTAACCTTGCCAAAGCCCGATCCACACTGTAATCTTTTCGCCGTTCTAATGACAAGCGCAGAGTCACCCTCAATCGTGACATTGAAGATGCGATTCCGAACCAAGATTCTCAATCCCTGCTCCAACGTGTGGAATTCAGCAGCATTATTCGTGGCGTCCCCCAAATTGCTGTAGTAGATTCTTTTGATTTGGCCTCCACTGCCTCTAATTACTCCTCCAGCCCCAGCCCTTCTCGGATTGCCCTTGGACACCCCATCGAAGTTAAGCTTTAAGAACCCATCGGCAGGCGAAGTCCAGGTTTTGGCTGCTGAATCTATCTGTGGTTCCTTCGCCTTTAACCGGTAAGCACTTTGACCATCTAAATTAAGTGTCTTTAAAATTCTCTCCTCCTGGGCCGACAGCCTCTCATCGGAGATCTTAGTCCTACCGCTAAGCACCGTTTCTTTTAATTGTCGTTGCACTTGGTCTATCAGACTAGCAGTTGGAAGAGCTTTATTCTGAAAAAATCTTTTATTCCTCTCCTTCCACAGCGCCCAAATGACGAATCCCGGAGTTAAGCGCCATGTTAGGTTCACAATCTCGTTCTTCGTATAGTTGTCTCTCCATCTTCTCAGGGTTTCCTGAATGCTATCTCTGGCTCTGTCTGATTGTCGGTATAAGAAAGCCTCTGACCCTGTCTGATTGTCGGTATAAGAAAGCCACCAGTCCGCACAATGTGTCATTTTTTTAAAAAAAATTGAAAACAATTTATTTCAATATTTAAAACAAAATTATTGACTCTTTTATTTAGGATAATATATTATAATCATAACCAAGGCATGTGTCATTTTTTTAATTTTGAAAACAATTTATTTCAATATTTAAAACAAATTTACTGATTGTTTATTTAGAATAATATATTATCATCATGACTAAGACAGGTAATTGTTTTCTATTAGCATAGGAAAAAAAAATTATTGTTTTCTAAGAGCCTTTCCCAGGTATTGAAACCCAATTGTGGGCGTACAAATAGTTGTAGAAGGAGACATGGCACCAAAAGAGACAGGGGAAAACTCTATATAACCCAAATTTCATCATTTTTTATTTGGTATTTTTTTCAGAAATCTTAAAGGAGATTGTTTACAGAATGCATGCTAAGTGTTTGAAAAAACTTCTAAATGAGATAAGCCACAAACTCTGTTTGTCTGAACTTTTCAAAGCTTCTAGCGAATTCAGACCCTGAAATATTTTTCTTCCTGTCGAATCTGGTTCTTCTGGGAGTGGTTGCGCTCTTGATATATGGCTGTGTCCTTTTCACCTATGCACCTCTGATTCAGAGCTTCAACTTTCTATTCGCCTCACTGTTTATAAATATCTATGATTTCAGAGAAGTAGGTTAATTACTCATTTAAACATGTATCTACATCTCTCGATCATTTGATTTATCATGCTTCAGTTCCTTCGATGTACATTCTTTGAATCAGCCTTCATACCAACAATCCAAAGTTTTGTATAGAAAAACCACGTTCTTATGGTGCGTGTCCAATGGAGCTCAATACGGGTAAAGGTTTTGTGTCCATTCATGTTTGTACCATCGGAAGACTGACTTCATACTTGTTTTTGAGTACTCCAAACGTGCTGTGCTTTCTTTGATGAAGTTTCTCCCCTTGACCTGCTGAAGACATATGCCGTATAAATAAACTCATCATTGTCTTGATAACCCAAACTGCTCAACAATAACCCGTCATTAACAAGCTCTTGATCTTCGTAGGTCAAGCAGAAGTTTCCCTAGACATGACACCAGGAAATCTTGCCTTCTTCCATCTACGAGTTATTGAATTTTTCCTCAATGGCCTTCTTTAGTTCAAGAACAGAAGCTGTTCTAGGCACCCTTACATCGAACGATGTATTGTTCATTCTGAAAATACATAGGCGAATTGAATCAGGATTGCACTCGTCTTCTTTAGATAACATGGGCGATTCGTCACCAGCCCCCAGTACTACTGCTTCTCTCGATTTCAACTTGGCCACCCAAACGATACAATAACTATGACAAGGGGTTTGCTCCTCAGAAATTTCACGTTGGAAAATGAATCTTAATCAAGGCAATCGAATACTATCTATAGCTAGAACAACGTCCTCTTCTGAAACCTACTTGCTATACCCTTGACAGCAAAAGAGATGTCTGGAAATGACAACTCAGAGCAGGGTTTGCTTCACAGTAACCTCCATTGATTATGTATTTGAAAAAGTCCTCTTGCTCGCTGGCCAAGCCTAGATATTTATTGATTAGATTAAGGCATTCAGAGACCCTGTCTTCAAGATGAGTGACTGTTGTAAAAGGTAGGGACATCTCTGTGTGTATTTCATGAGGTCTGTGAAGTAAATCAGTCATATGGATAGATCCATGCTCCACCTTACCATAGTCATCATCGAACTGCAAAATGTAAGTTCTGTGACTTCTTTGTTCAAATTTAAGAGGCAAATCTGAGCTGATGGTCCTGACACACTTATTTTCTGCCCAGACAGAATTGGATAAGGAGAAACACACTTCTTTGACCTCAGGAGACTGCTCAGATTTCAACCCAACAATGATCTCACTAGAAAGATTATGATCCTCTGGATTTAGGGCTTCTTTATACCTGCCATCTGACTGTTCTTCTGGGGCAACAACCATATCATCACATGACTAACTATAGGTAGCTTATATTACTGGTGGAAGATTTGCTCATCATGGTGCACAAATCCTTTTCTTTTCAAACTGAGGATGCATAGGGCAGCTGAAATTGCATCACCAACAATTTCTAGAATTGCATCATGTTGTTTATGCCCAAAATCTGAACGTAGATTATATTACTGGTGGAAGATTTGCTCATCATGGTGCACAAATCCTTTTCTTTTCAAACTGAGGATGCATAGGGCAGCTGAAATTGCATCACCAACAATTTCTAGAATTGCATCATGTTGTTTATGCCCAAAATGTGAACTATGTACTTGCCCTTTGACAATGCTATGGTCTAATGTAGAGCTGGAGATGACCATGGCCTTCTCACATGATGCCATGCTTGTGACATTCCTAGATTTTGAAACCAGGCCCTCATCTACCTTTGAATCTGGGACATCTTCTTCCGGATCCTCCCATTCATCCTCTGCAATATCAAGTTCTAGCAGCTATTTGGACAGAATGATGGGCTGATCACTATCCAGGGGATTTTGATGAGGTTCAAACCGTGGATTTACATGGGCTGGCTTCTGGTACTTCTTCTTTATAACAGTAATCAATGAATTCACTGCATTCTGTACCAGCTGAGAAATGTCAACAAAGTACGTCTTCCTGGGTGACCTTCTGAATCTCCTGAAGCGAGACAGGAAATTTAGCAGCATCCCTCTGTATCTTGTTGTTAGTTTGCAAGGATTGGTTTCAAATAGCCTTCTGAAATCATATTGCAAACTCTTCAAGAGTTACCCCAAACGGTGTGTAACAGTACCTTCATGGTGGATTTACATCTCTTATGGACCATCAGAAGAAAAGAACCATTGATCTGAACACCGACAAAACAGGCTGAACAAGTAAAAAAAGCAAATCAGGGTTGCCAACAAGATCCGCCCTCCGATGAAGTGGACAGAAACACAGAGAAGAGAAACGATGAAAAATAGCCTTCCACAAGGACTTCACAAAAAAACAATGCCAAAATATATGCTCATTGTCTTGTTTCGTGGACTCTGTCAAATGCCATATCACCATACTTAACTGCTGTGACATGATCCTTGGCACCCCCTATCATGTCTTTCGTCGAGTAATACATACCTGTTTGCTTTGTGCTCCCAAAAATGTATAAAATTGATTTTGAGGTGTGGAAGAATCTGTACATCATTAATCGCTTCCCAAAATTCCGTACAATGTTAATGCACGTCTACAAATCTCTATTGATCCATACAGGTACAATGCCCTCTTGTTTTAATGTATATGCTCTAATTTCAATGTATAGCAGTACTATATCAAATTATCATTAATAATGTACAAAGAAATAATAATTTAAAAATGTTTCACTAGTATGTAGTGAAACATAACATTTAGTAAAACATCAATAATAATAGTATATTAATATTGTCCTTTCTGTTTCCAAATTCATTGATTTTTTTTTTTTAATTATATAAATTAGTTTATACAGAGAGAGGTGGGTTTTGGTTCGATAGTAAAATTGGGGTGTTTCATAACCCCAACAAGGTACACAACCCTTAGAGACATGGTTCTCTCCTTGGGGTAGTCTCACTTGTGCAAAAAGGCCATTTCATGCAGTTGGGATGAGGTGGGATGAGGTATAAGTCTGGTGACTTCGGTGGAGTAGATACCCCACCCATGGCACCTTAGCCAAATGGATCTTTTGAAGGTGTTGTAAGACAACTATATTCCATTGTAATACTCCCAGCTTGGGGAAAGGTCTCATTGTCACAGTGATAATCACAAACATCTTGTCAAATACAAAAAAATATATATGTGCATGTGTATGTGCGCATTTCCTTGTTTGTTGAAAGTATGAAACTGTCATTTTCAAACACTATACCCATTTTGCCGTTTGAAGTGGCATAACATACAATTGAAGACTCACACTTCTCCAAATCATTTACTCATGTCTTCTTCATCAGCCTCTTGAATTTAGCCTGTAAGACACATTTGTAAAACCCTACTAAGGCCATATATCTTTACGTTCCTTGAATTGTTGCTTCATCTTCTTTCTCCATACCCCTCTTTTATATAGTTTGTCAAAAAAAATTAAGAGTATATGTTAAATGTTTCAATGGTGATCATCCTTGTAGCCCTCTTATGCCTTCCTCTAAAATTCTCCTCTTATGCCTTCCTCTAAAATTCTAAAATTTAAGAGCCTTTGGAATTGGAAAGCTACGACATTAACCAGATAACATAACTCTATTTGAAAATGAAAGAATATATACATTTTATTTTTCTTGGCTAATAAAAGCATGTTAGCACATTTCCAAAGTGGTACCCACATCCTTCACAAGAAAAAACATTTCCCAACCTTGGCCTTGAGTGACTAAGATTTTGCTCTCGTTAAAGTATATTGATTTAACTTTTTTCATTTTTATTATTTCTATACAAAATTTATGTCGCTTACTTCCATAGCTTTGGTGTGGTGAGGACTTGGATTCCCTGAAATAGAGGACTAAATAATACAACAATCTCAACAAACATATTCATTGATGAGCAGCAAATGAATGCCTTTTTTTTTTTCCTTGAGATGGTGAAGTTTCGCTCTTTATATTTTTTTCCATCCACTTTATTAGAACTAGGAATCTTGCGCTTTTAAATGTTTACATTATCTTTTTGATGTGCTACTAAATCATGAGAGCCTAGATAGTGAAACTAAATGCCAATTTCTTGTATAATTCGCTATGGCTTATAAGTTGTGAATTTGTTTTGAACATCACCAATAGATGGGCAAGTTAAATATTTGTAGATGCTATTTTAAAAAGCTGGCAATATTGAACTTAACAAGGAATTTAATATAGAGAAAAAACAAAGATAAAAGGTGCACAAAATCACATATTGACTGTTGGTGATTTGAGATGTTGATCATAAAGGCGGAGTTGCAAGTATGGCGTTAGAGTTGAAGCACAAAAATCTAAATCTTATGTCTTCTTGATCCATTAACTCGATCTGTTTTTTAATCTTGAGAGAGCTGAACTCCGAAAGACCACCAAAATTACCAGCCACACGTCCTATTCAACCTATCACTTAGATGGATGGGAACTGCGCTTGGTTTGATGGAGCCTCTCAAAACTCGGGTTCACTTTGTGGGGTTGGGGGATATTTTATTAATTGTGATGGCTCTTGGATCACCTGGACACTAAACTGTGGCTTTGGGATTAACACAAAAGCTGAATTTTTTGAGCATGGGCTTCCATCTACCTGGCTACTCGTCATAATATTTTGGATCTTCATCTGAGAGGTGATTCCAAAATTATTATTGACTGGTTAAAAAAAAAGGAAAGATTCATGTCTTGGATTTGGAATGCTGGAAAGATAAAATTCTATAACTATCCTAGACCTTCTCTCAGATCATATTCTCTCACATCTACAGGGAGCAGAATTTGAATGCTAACTTACTGTCCAAAAAATCTTTCCTGGAACCTCCTGGCATCTTAACTTATCATCTCGGTGAAATTGGACTTGAGGACACTACTCACAGCATTACTATATACATCTACAGGGAGCAGAATTTGAATGCTAACTTACTGTCCAAAAAATCTTTCCTGGAACCTCCTGGCATCTTAACTTATCATCTCGGTGAAATTGGACTTGAGGACACTACTCACAGCATTACTATATTCTAGTTTTTTTGCTGTTCTTTTATCAGTTGTTGCTCGCTTTTCTCAAGATTGTCCGCGTCTTTACTTCTGCACAGTCGTTTCCATCTACTTCTTGTTTTTTTGGACTCTACTCTTGTATCTTTGATAAGCTTGAAAACTATGGATTGGTCACTATTTTGTATCATCTTGGAAAAATTCCAATTTTAATACAAAGAGAATTTTTTCATTTGGAAAAGAGTATTTTCGTTCAACAAGCATTGTTATTGCAAGTCGACATTACCAAGAAGGCCCAAACTTTTTTATATTTAGAATATATGTGTTATGTTTGTGACATCCCTTTGATTTTGGGGCACTGTTTCACATATTACTAGGAAATATCCTGATTTGAGATACTTTGGCAAACTTTTTTATTTGTAAAACATATACGTTATGTTTATGACATCCCTTTGATTTTGGGGCACTCTTTCACATGCTACTAGGAAATATCCTGATTTGAGATACTTTGGCAAAACTTTGTAACAAATTTAGGCCTTCTATACCACAAGTGGCTATCCGAAAATATAATGTATTTGACCTTTATTGTATTAAATACTAGTAATATATATTTTAATAAGCTAACATAAGGTATGCTTCCGAACCGCTCTTTCAAATTGCATCAACTCTAGATTCATTGTTTATTTTTCTACAAGCCCTTTATGTTGGTTTAATCACCTAACATTAATATTCTTACAAAATGACAACTGGTCGCATGATGGTCATATAAAACTGACACATTAATGATCATATGCTATTATTAACGCTCATGTGGTCGGATATGAACATAACGCTAAATGTTGGAGCTCCATTAAACTGCTAAAGTTGTCAACGTGTAATTTGCATCTCTCTCTTCTAGATCAGAAACTGTGTATTCAAAATCACTCTGTAAAAGTTCAATGTTTATCATTTGTGCCATCACCCCCCACCCTACATGAGAGGTATAACTGTAAAACGAGACCCCTGATCCAAAGTCCAGTGCCACTGCCTATTTTTAACACTCTCTCTTGAACTCCTTGATGTTACGAGGGAAAAAATTCTCTATGGCAAGGGTGAACCACAACAGACATGTATGACTGCAGAAATCAACTCAATTCCAACATATGCTATATAAACTAATGTGCAAGATAAGAAGGAAGCCTACCTCGATCCAATGTTTGATGATGTTCCACCGTTGAGCACTTTGAATCAAAGCTTTGTACCTGCAACAAGTTCTCAACAAACAAGCAGAGCAAGTATATAGTGATAATGTAAAGGGGTTAGCACATTAGATAGCATAATTCATTAATAAACATAACAAACATGCCCATGGATAAAAATCATATATTTGCACGATACCAATTGGACGAGAAAGGAGTATTTCTATTAATAAATGATCAGCAGAAGCGAAAGCATGACAGACTTCCGTGTCGACACAGTTCGAAACCAAGAAACCAAGTTCCTTCCAACTGGGCCTCCACCACTTCAATCCTCCACCAAAGGCAAGCTCATAGGAAAGAGACAATCAGGTTCTCTCAACAATAGGGAAAGAGCTTGGGGGACGAACACTGTGTTCAGACTTGAGGGACAAAGGGATGTAGACTCAATATGAAGTAATTTCTCTAGGGTAGCTTTTCTCTCAAAGTTGAATGCTTTCTTCTCTTTTCCATAGTTTGGAATTGTGTTCTTATAGCCTTCAAAATGCAACTGAAGGGCCGAGTCAGAACGTTTCCAGTATATGGAAGGCCAAGGATCAGAGATCTCCTGTCGTGACATGGAAACCCGACTTCATTTTGTATTTTCTGGCACAAATCCAGATGTACGCGGGCTGTAGTGGAGCAACCTGCGTATATGCATGTTGTATAGTAGATAGGGCACGTATATGTGGAAAAAAAGGCATTCAGAGACCTTGTCTTCAAGATGAGTGACTGTTGTAAAAGGTAGGGACATCTCTGTGTGTATTTCATGAGTTCTGTGAAGTAAATCAGTCATATGGATAGATCCATGCTCCACCTTACCATAGTCATCATTGAACTGCAAAATGTAGGTTTTGTGACTTCTTTGTTCAAATTTAAGAGGCAAATTTGAGCTGATGGTCCTGTCACACTTATTTTCTGCCTAGATAGAATTGGATAAGGAGAAACACACTTCTTTGACCTCAGGAGACTGCTCATATTTCAACCCATCAATAATCTCACTAGAAAGATTATGATCCTCTGGATTTAGGGCTTCTTGATGTTAATGTTTATGCCATTATTATAGTTCTTTGCATTTCAATAGATAAGAGCATCATAAGAACAAGATCACTGAGAAATACACATTCACAAGAGACACAACATTTATCTTGGGAAACCCTCCAGGGGAAGAAAACCCAGCAAAAACTTCTTTATCATAAATAGCTTATACAATGTTCAAGAGATAACTCAAACCAATACAGATAGTCCTCCCCAAGAGATGCGCCACTCTTCTTCTCCTCTCTCTAACTGGTAATTGCAGCTTGCCTCATAAGAGAATGAGCAAGTGAGTTGTGTTCAAATGAGGCGCTAACCTCCTTTATTTATACAAGTTCTGGCATGTGTGAAGTGTCTCTTCACTGGCAGGGCTGACTTCTCAATCTGGGTGGGTAAACCCACCTTTATTATATTTCTGGGTCTCTTAATTAACTGCTGGGGCCGACTTCTTATTCTGCCTATTATAATTGTCTGCTGACCAATCCGCAAAAGGGGATTTGGTCCTAATACAATTACCTACATGATTAATCCACAATGGGGATTAATCCTATAAATAATATGTCAATAATAATAAGAATACTCTTTGTAGTTACATTATTTCAACACTCCCCCTTAACAAGAAGGGTATTCTTCATCAGCATCAGGCAAGAGAGGTCTGCATCATCAGTGGCATCAGGAGGACAGTATCGTCAATATCATCTTGAAACATTGGCTAGCATATTTATGAGTCATCAAAAGTTTTCTTCATCGGCAACATCATCATTCTCGAAAGAATGCTATCATCATCTGCATCAAATATGTATCAGTAAAAAAACGATACCTCATCACAGCACTAGGCTGGCAGTACTACACTGGCTCAATGTCATAGCTATTAAGTTGGTAGCTCAGTGTCATTCACATCTTGCTTTACGTCTAATAACTAGGTCAGAAGCAAGGAATATCATCATCTCACTTTACGTCTAACAACTAGGTCAGAAGCGAGGAATCACAACGTCATGCTTTACATCTAACAACGAGGTCAGAAGCGAGGAATCATCTTGCTTTACGTCTAACAACGAGGTCAGAAGAAAGGAATCACAACATCATGCTTTACGTCTAACAGCGAGGTCAGAAGCATGACTCATTTTGCTTTACGTCTAACAACTAGGACAGAAGCAAGGAACACATAGCGTCATGCTTTACGTTTAACAACGAGGTTAGAAGCATGACTCATCTTTCTTTACGTCTAACAACTAGGTCAGAAGCAAGGAATAAATATATATGCTCCCCCTTTCAGGGAAGGTCCTTTCGGACTATACCAAGCTTATCTCGAAAGTGTTCAAACTTTACACGAGATGGAGGTTTGGTCAACACGTCAACAACCTGTTCATCCGTGCTAATGTACTGGAGCTTCAGGGCTCCTCTCTGTACCATGTTGCGGATGAAATGATAGCGAATCTCTATGTGCTTCAACCTGTCATGGAATATAGGATTCTCTGTCATCTTTATGCAGCTCTGGTTGTCGCATAGAATCGTCGTTGCTCTCATTTCCAAGTCAAATAGGCCTGTCAACAACTTTCGAAGCCATATAGCTTCGCAGCTAGCAGAACATGCGGCAATGTACTCTGCTTCCACTGTGCTGAGAGAAATATTGGATTGCTTCCTACTCTGCCACGAGATCATGGCTGATCCCAAACTGAAACAACATCCGAAAGTTATTTTTCTGTCTACAACGCTTCCTGCCCAATCTGCATCAGTATATCCACTCAATGTGAAGTCATGATCTCCATCATAGCTGAGACCATAATCCATTTTACCTTTAAGGTACCTCATCACATGTTTTGCAGCCACTAGGTGAACACGTCTGGGCTCT
>ML777368.1:591130-601773 GCA_009831015.1 Picea engelmannii | reverse complement strand
CAAAAACTTCCTTATCATAAATAGCTTATACAATGTTCAAGAGATAACTCAAACTAATACAGATAGTCCTCCCCAAGAGATGCGCCACTCTTCTTCTCCTCTCTCTAACTGGTAATTGCAGCTTGCCTCATAAGAGAATGAGCAAGTGAGTTGTGTTCAAATGAGGTACTAGCCTCCTTTATTTATACAAGTTCTGGCATGTGTGAAGTGTCTCTTCACTAGCAGGGTCGACTTCTCAATCTGGGTGGGTAAACCCACCTTTATTATATTTCTGGGTCTCTTAATTAACTGTTGGGGCCAACTTCTTATTCTGCCTATTATAATTGTCTGTTGACCAATCCGCAAAAGAGGATTTGGTCCTAATACAATTACCGACATGATTAATCCACAATGGGGATTAATCCTATAAATAATATATAGATAATAATAAGAATACTCTTTACAGTTACATTATTTCAACACTTGATACCTGCCATCTGACTGTTCTTCTGGGGAAACAACCATATCATCACATGACCAACTATTGGTAGCTTATATTACTGGTGGAAGATTTGCTCATCATGGTGCACAAATCCTTTTCTTTTCAAACCGAGGATGCATAGGGCAGCTGAAATTGCATCACCAACAATTTCTAGAATTGTGTCATGTTGTTTATGCCCAAAATCTGAACGTAGCTTATATTACTGGTGGAAGATTTGCTCATCATGGTGCACAAATCCTTTTCTTTTCAAACTGAGGATGCATAGGGCAGCTGAAATTGCATCACCAACAATTTCTAGAATTGCATCATGTTGTTTATGCCCAAAATCTGAACTATGTACTTGCCCTTTGACAATGCTATGGTCTAATGTAGAGCTGGAGATGACCATGGGCTTCTCACACGATGCCATGCTTGTGACAATCCTAGATTTTGAAACCAGGCCCTCATCTACCTTTGAATCTGGGACATCTTCTTCCAGATCCCCCCATTCATCCTCTACAATGTCAAGTTCTAGCAGCTATTTGGACAGAATGATGGGTTGATCACTATCCAGGGGATCTTGATGAGGTTCAAACCGTGGATTTACATGGGCTGGCATCTGGTACTTCTTCTCTACAACAGTAATCAATGAATTCACTGCATTCTGTACCAGCTAAGAAATGTCAACAAAGTACGTCTTCCTGGGTGACCTTCTGAATCTCCTGAAGCGAGACAGGAAATTTAGCAGCATCCCTCTATATCTCGTTGTTAGTTTGCAAGGATTGGTTTCAAATAGCCTTCTGAAATCATATTGCAAACTCTTCAAGAGTTACCCCAAATGGTGTAACACTACCTTCATGGTGGATTTACATCTCTTATGGACCATCAGAAGGAAAGAGCCATTGATCTGACCACCGACAGAATAGGCTGAAAAAGTAACAAAAACAAACCAGGGTTGCCAACAAGAACCGCCCTCCGATGAAGTGGGCAGAAACACAGAGAAGAGAAACGATGAAAAATAGCCTTCCACAAGGACCTCACATAGAAACAATACCAAAATATATGCTCATTGTCTTGTTTCGTGGACTCTGTCAAATGCTATATCACCATACTTAACTTATGTGACATGATCCTTGGCACCCCCTATCATGCCTTTCGTCGAGCAATACATACCTCTAAAATTCAAGAGCCGTTGGAATTGGAAAGCTACGACATTAACCAGATAACGTAACTCTATTTGAAAATGAAAGAACATATACATTTTCTTTTTCTTGGGTAATGAAAGCATGTTTGCACATTTCATTTGCAAAGTGGTACCCACATTCTTCACAAGAAAAAACATTTCTCATCCTTGGCCTTGACTGACTAAGATTTTGCTCTCATTAAAGTATATTGATTTAGCTTTCTTATTTTTATTATTTCTATACAAAATTTATGTCACTTACTTCCATAAGTGAGAACTTAGATTCCGAGCTTATAATTCTTAAAATAGAGGACTAAATAATGCAACAATCTCAACAAACATAGCTATTGATGAGCAGCAAATGAATGCTTTCTCAACAAACATAGCCATTGATTAGCAACAAATGAATGTTTTTTTCCTTGACACTGTGAAGTTTCGTTCTTTATCATTTTTTTCCATCCACTTTATTAAAACTAGGAATCTTGTGCTTTTAAACATTTGCATTATCTTTTTGATATGCTACAAATCATGAGAGCCTAGATAGTGAAACTGAACGCCAATGTCTTGTATAATTGGCTATGGCTTATAAGTTGTGAATTTGTTTTCAACATGAACAGTAGATGGGCAAGTTAAATATTTATATAGATGCTATTTTAAAAAGTTGACAATATTGAACTTAACAAGGAAGGAATTTAATAGAGAGAAAAAAAAAGATAAAAGTGCACAAAGCACATATTAATTGTTTGGAGATTTGAGATGTTGATCATAAAGGCAGAGTTGCAAGTATGGTGTCAGAGTTCAAGCACAAAAATCTAAATCTTATGTCTACTTGATTTTAAGGGTGTTGGCTAGCTGTTCTATGAAATGGTTTTTTTCGCTGGAATCTGGTGATATAAATTTTACACGAATCACTATTTTTTGTTGTTCAAAATCTATTTCTAAATGCAGAAATGGATTCAGCATGCTGAAAAACTTCTAGGGCACTCGGATTATACATAAATAATCACTCAAATCCACGAATCCAACAATTCCTCGCCGGATTTCAGACAAATATCCCCTAAAAAAATCATCATTTCGTAGAACCTTTAATCTACGGCGATTTTAAGTATCTTTGTTCAACAAACACTGTTATTGCAAGTTGACATTCCCAAGAAGGCCCAAACTTTTTATTTTTAGAACATATGTGTTATGTTTGTGACATCTCAAGACATTGCCTTTGAGTTTGGTACACTCTTTCACATGCTACTAGGAAATATATTGATTTGAGATACTTCGGCAAAACTTTGTAACAAATTTAGGCCTTTTATATCACAAGTGACTATCGGAAAATATAGCATGCAGTTTAAACGTTCAACTTTTTGGAATTTTTATGGGCATATTTTCTGATCAATTTTTACTGAAATCTGCCCAAAATTTGTTGGAAATCCATATTTGATAATTCGAGTTCCCTAAAGGTTTTTCATGGTGCTGAATCTATTTATGCATTCAAAAATGCAATTTAAACAACAAAAAATGGAGATTTCACCAAGATCTATTTATCAGATTCCGGTAAAAAAGTTCAAAATATCGAATGTTTAGACAACACCAAAATATAGTATATTTGGCATTCATCGTATTTAAACAAGTAAGATACATTTCAATAAACTAGCATAAGGTATGCTTCCGAACCGCTCTCTCAAATTGCATCAACTCTAGATACATTGTTTATTCTGCTACAAGCCCTTTATGTTGGTTTAATCACCTAACATTAATATTCTTACAAAATTACAATTCTTTAGATGGTCATATAAAACTGACATTAATGATCATATGCTATTATTAACACTCATGTGATCGCATATGAACATAACACTAAATGTTGGAGCTCCACTAAATTGCTAAAGCTATCAACGTTTAATTTGCATCTCTCTCTTCTAGATCAGAATTTGTGTATTCAAAATCACTATCTGTAAAAATTCAATGTTTACAAAATTACAACTGGTCACATGATGGTCATATAAAACTGACATTAATGATCATATGCTATTATTGACACTCATGTGGTCGCATATGAACATAACACTAAATGTTGGAGCTCCACTAAACTGCTAAAGCTATCAACGTTTAATTTGCATCTCTCTTCTAGATCAGAAACTGTGTATTCAAAATCACTATCTGTAAAAGCTCAATGTTTATCATTTGTTCCATCAACCCCCACCCTACATGAGAAGTGTTAAAACACTAATCATAAGTTAGTTTGTTAGTTAAGTTAACCTAACTGTTATTCAGTTACATGACAGTTATGGTCTTTTGTATTATATATGTACATCTATGTACATCATGATTTACAGAAGCATTGATGAATAGAGTATGCCTTTTCTACCAGTTTTTATTTATCTTTGTTCATCATGGTTTCTTGATTGCTTCTATTATTTGCTTTATATTTCTGCTGTTTTCTTCATTTTGAATCTAACAGTGGTATCAGAGAAAGGTTTATGATACCTATGAGCTTGTGAGAGATTTCTAGGAGTTGAAGGAGTTCAGCCCATAAAAACATGTTGGAGAAAGAGAGTCATCGAGGGATTAGTTTGCAGAATTCATGAGAAAGAACTGTTGAAGGGATTAGTTGTCCAACTGCTTGTCGAGGGTTTAGTTTGGAATCCAAATTCTGTGCAGAAAGGAAGTTTGTGGAAGTGGAGCCACGAACAATATTAATCCAGCGGCTCATTGAACGTTGCATCTTGGAGCGTGTGAAAGGAAGAGTTGCTTTATCGATTTTTGTTTCCCTTCAATACGCTGACACGCGACCTTACCAGAAGATTGCCTCTTGTATCCAAGGAAAAGAACTGCGTTGTGCGTGCGCCATGGTTGATGAATCGACGGTTTTAGTGACTGGGAGGAGCCGAGAACGGGACGACAGTGCGTAAGAGGGCTTTATCAAGTGGATGTCTGATCTAGCTTGGTGCATGATTTGAAAAGTCTAGTTTTTATTTTAAAGCTCTTAATCGGTTCAGAGATTGGAAGAAAGACATGGTTTTGGGTTCGCTATTGGTGTCCATGCTCGCCAGAAGATCTCAGTCCGTCACATCAAATGTTATTCAATCCGCGTGAGAATGGTGGACATAAATTATCTTCGTCCAAACGAAAGCAACGTTTTCATCCAAAGAGAGCAGTGGCTAGTGAAAGATACTCTCGTTGAAGATTGAATGCTAGTTGAGATCGTATGGTAAAGGTACCATTTTAATTATTTACTGTTAAAATCTCTATTTTATGAGCTCATCACAGTCATGGGGATATATAAGTCATATTTTCGCTGGAGAATTTCGAGTAAATTTGAAATCTTGTTCTTGAAAACAGTCCCAGACTTTAGTTGTTCGATTGGAAATTGAATGATAACAGTCTTTATCCCATTGATCTAACAACCTTCAGACAAACTGAAAATCATTGATGCCTAAACATCCATTTGGCCCTGTGAAACATGAATTTGCAGTATACGCATTTTGGGGTATTTTAGTCGAAGTTGATTGTCGCGCGCTTTCTTGGCAGATACCTTTAATGCCTTTAGGGTTTCGAATCAGATATTGTACTGTTTACTTTGGGTTTGAGCACAAGTCATCCATTCCCGATCTCTCTTGGAATATTTTCCATTAACCTTGAAACCCTACAAGGTGAAAACCAAGTGGAAAAGATGATTGGGATTAACAGGGCAAAGCAGCTAATATTAAATTTTTAATTAATCAAGGGAAGAACAAACTAATTGGTACTTGAAATCTGAAGACCTTTAAAAAAAAATTGAAAAAAAAGGGTTCTGACTCGTATCAAAGGAGTTTTTAATAAGCATACTTTTTTATAAAATAAAAAATGTGATATAATATTTTGTAAGAAATTATATGGGAGATATAAGATTGAAAATTTATATGGAGGAGGTTTTTATTCCATTGTTATAGTTTAATGTATTTGAAGTTATAAGGGTGTTAAAGAGTGTTTGTAAAGGTGTTATAAGGATTTTTTGGAAGTTATAAGGCGTTTTTTGACCTACTTGAAATTGAATAAGGGGGTCTATCTTAGGATCTTTGTATGCGTCTAAGTCTTGTAGTTTTTGGCAAATAATTACTCTTGGCATGCACAACAGAATACAGATCCTGTAGTTTTTTAGCAACATTCATACAAGGAACGATTGCTCTTCGCATGCACAACAGGATACATAATTGAACTTTGTGGCATCAACATACAAACAAATGGCAAGAATTGAAGAAATATTTACAATATTGCACACATTAATTAACTCAACTACATAATCTACAATTGCAATAAACAAGTGCACTCTCAGCACAGTGATTACTTGTTTACAAGTAACGCACAAGAAGATTGATATGTTCAAACTTCAAAACAAGTTGTTGTCTGATGAGTTAAGTTTGCTTCGACACCAACAATGTGATTTTAATGATATCAAGGATGAGAATGAAGACTCTCAGTTGATTAGTTATGAAAAACATGAAGATCATTTAGATGAAGTCCCTATGTCAGAAAAAGTTGCGGATAAATGTATTGTTCGACCATGGGAAGAATTACGATTTAAACGAAACCGATATGGACTAGGATATGCAAATGATGCTGACAACCTTTTTCATTTTCCTAATTATTGCGAACCTGTTTGCTTTGTGAGTGGAGGTTTTTTGAATGATGATAAGACGACAGAGCTTGCGGATATTGGTAAGGAACAGGTACAGTATATAGCTGATGATGATGTTGATAATTGGTCGGATAAAGAACTCATACAGTGCAAACACTGTCACCGGTTTGGCCA
This sequence comes from Picea engelmannii, assembly GCA_009831015.1. NCBI lineage: Eukaryota > Viridiplantae > Streptophyta > Pinopsida > Pinales > Pinaceae > Picea > Picea engelmannii. Next base: position 595,344 of record ML777368.1, on the reverse strand, counting down.
TGATAAGTCAAATTGTTTTGATCTTCACCCATGCAAATTTTGTGGGAAGACAAATCATTCCTCAGTAAGGTGCTAAAAGCGCAAGCGGAAACAAATTCATTTTGAATGGTTAGGGAATTGGCGTTGGCGTTTGGAAGCCAATTTATTGGAGCAGTCTTATCGCCGGATTTATACACAAGTACAGTCGTACTTGATTGGAGATATTTCTACAGTTGATGGACATGAATGTTTTTCAAGATTTGTTGATTTAGGGTATGATCGGGGCCCAGTTGATGTAGTATTCTGAGTTGAAGATCGAGTCTTCAGACTCCGTCGGAAGATAGTTTGATGTGCTGGATCTCTTCTTGGCCATACTTGCGAATGACGGTCAAAGAATTGGAACCACTTGTCCCTGACAGGGGGGAAATCTAGTTGAGTTAGGTTCCAATTTTGATTTAGAGCCTGTGAACAAATGATATTGTTTTTGATATGGTTTGTGTTCATCTTAAAACCACCAATTGAGCAGAAGACATGAAGTTCTGCTTGTTATATTTTCAGATTTTTTAGCCTTGAGCTCTTGTTAGTTTATGGTCAACTTAAAACCATGCCATTTAGTAGAAGACATCAACTTCTGCTAGACATTCGGTTTGTGGTCATCCCAAAACCACCAGATTGGTTTGTGGTCATCCTGAAACCACTAGATGAGTTTGTGGTCAACCTTAAACCACCAATTTAGTAGAAGACATCAACTTCTACTATTTTTTTTCAGAGTTCAGAGAGCATCTTCAGCCAGCCCTCTGAATATTCGCTTGACACATGTGATTGTCAAGTAGTGGTAGTTTTTCAGGCAAGAACGAACTTATGATTAAGGGGGGATGTTAAATCACTAATCATAAGTTAGTTTGTTAGTTAAGTTAACCTAACTGTTATTCAGTTACATGAAAGTTATGTTCTTTTGTATTATATATGTACATCTATGTACATCATGATTTACAGAAGCATTGATGAATAGAGTATGCCTTTTCTGCCAGTTTTTATTTATCTTTGTTCATCATGGTTTCTTGATTGCTTCTATTATTTGCTTTATATTTCTGTTGTTTTCTTCATTTTGAATCTAACAAGAAGTATAACTGTAAAACGAGACCCCTGATCCAAAGTCAAGTGCCATTGCCTATTTTAAAAACTCTCTCTTGAACTCCTTGATACTATGGAACAAACTTTACTATGATCCAACACTTATGCAGGTACACCTACTCACCCCCATAGCATCCTAGTGTTCAATTCCACAACTTGGAAAACCATTTCTTAGAAACACAAATCTCCCACGAACAACTGCATTTGACAACATGAAAGATTCTCAAGTGCTCTGGGCATACCCCGAATAAATCTACAACCAACCTCTCTTACCGTGCTTGATAGTATCAAATGACTATATGAGGGAACGCTAAATTGTGATGCACTGATATGTAAAAAATCTTGTGTTTACACTAATTTTTTTTCCAACTGATGACAATGCAAACTCTTAACTTACCGTGGGTTCTTAGCCCACAATAGGATTAGAAGCCTTATGGTTCAACCAAAGTGAGTCAACATGAGACTCTGTTGACTAGAAAACTTGCCTTCATAACATAAAGCACATCTTGTCTTCTAAGGGGAGTAAAATCAGCTTCTCACAAAAACTCTCTTTTCATCTGAATTTACATTAATAAACAAACATCCCAATATCACAATAAATGAACTTTATCAAACAGAACAAACCACAAATCACAAACACTTTTGTGACGAAAACACTCATATTCACAGACTTCAAACTGAATTTACTCCAAACATGATTACAAATTCCATAGAGAGACTTGTTGTCTTACGATTTGTTGTTATCATTATAAAAAAGCCATGTACATCTGGACATTTTCCAGCTACGGAAACAACAACTATACCCAATAACATAAAAACATGAATTTTCAAATTTTTACAATGAGATGGCTGACGAGGGAAAACACAATGAGCAGGTTGTTCCATGTGGTTAGGGCTAGGAGGAATTCCTAGGCAACTTTGACAGAATAGATACACCCCACCTATGGCTTATTAGTTGAAGGATTCTTCATTGAATGTTGTAAGCCAGGTACACTTCATTGTAATATTTCCAAATTGAGGAAGGGCATGCTTGCACGGTTGCGCCATCATGATAAGAGGAAGTTGTCTAAAAAATAATAATTACAATAATCATTTTTCTTATTTCAACATGCTCTTTTTATTGGTCCCAACCCCAATTTTTACAGAGTATTAAAGCCTTTTCATGTTGAGTCTGGATTCCAAATCCATCTCTTTCATCTTATTTTGTCATAGGCAAGCCCAATGGCATTTCCTTCAGGTGCTATGCTCAATACACGTTGAAGATGCACATAAGATTGTTCTACTGTTCAAGAGAAGACATTTCACAGTTTTTAAGCCATGATCAATTTTGTTTCTTAGAACATGAGAAAAGTAGTCAATTTTCAAATTCAATTCCTATATATTTCCAGTTAATATTTTTGAGAGATAGATTTGAAAAATAGGAGTGATTTGATGGTAGTAATTTTTCTCAATTCAAGTTACAACTCAGAGTCCTTTATGTTGTTCATTGCATTTACTTATATAATTGGAGTATTTTTATTTACAAAGTACCTTTTGTTGTACCTTGTACAAATGTGTTTCCATAGGCAACTAGCCATTTTACTTGGCATAGATCCGTCATACTTTTCTCATCAAAGACCTCATCTTTGTGTAAGTTTTAAATCTATGAAGTAAAGCAATGCATATAGATTCTTAAGCAAAACATAATTTAATCAATGGCTCATACACAGTACACAGAGATTTATACCAGAAACCCTCAACCGGGGAAAACCTCTCTTATATTCATTGTATCGATTTTCACCATTCACCATACAATATATACAATGTTTTTAGGTATTCTGTAGGTACCAAAACCCTAATCCCTTAATCCGGGATTAATTTAAAAAACTGCTAAACTAGCAAAATCCGCTATAAATAGCAAAAACCGTTCAAAAATAATAATTTCGGGGCTTTGCCCCGAATGTTGCACGTAACCAGGGGGGGCCATACCTGGACCCCCCTAGGAAGCGCCCAGCGCACGTCAAACGCAGTTATCGAATCTGACGCACCCACACACACACATGCAAATAATATGACACATACCCAACATTCTCCCACTTGTTGTTTTCTTTGCATCCAGGGGTCCACATGATTATATAGTCAATAATGCCCATTGTTACTCTACACTAGGAGAACTTTTCTGTGCTCACAGAATTTGTCAATGAATCTGCAACATTCTTCAAAGTGTCAACTTTTTCCAGCAACACCTTCTTTTCCTCAACCATGTCTCTCACAAAGTGATACTGAACATCAATATGCTTTGTCTTTGAATGATAAGATGGGTTCTTTGCCAAGAAGATTGCACTCTGACTGTCACAATCTAATCTCACTGCTTGTTGTACCAACCTAATACCTGAACACAATATCTGTAACCATACTACTTCCTTTCTTGCATGAGTGGCTGCCATGTATTCAGCTTTTGTAGTTGAGAGTGCCACTACGGCCTGTCTTTTTCTCATCCAACTGATTGCTCCTCCAAATAGGTTAAACACATACCCACTTGTAGATCTTCTGCGATCCAGATCTCCAGCCTAGTCTGCATCAACAAAGCCATGTATGTCCACCACTCTGTCCAATCCTGGTCTTCCTTGGTAGCACAATCCATAATTGGTAGTGCCATGCAAATACCTGAAGACTCTCTTCACTGTTGTCCAATGCTCCTTCCCTGGTTTTGACATATACCTGCTCAAAACTCCCACTGCATGTGCAATGTCCGGTCTAGTACAGACCATTGCATACATCAAATTGCCAACTACACTGGCATATGGAACATGGGACATGTCCTCTTCTTCTTCCTGTGTCTTGGGACACTGATCTGCAGATAACTTTACACCTATAGGAATAAGAACCTTGACTGGTTTACTTCCATTCATATTAAACCTCTGCAATATCGTCTCAACATATTTTCGTTGATTCAACCGGAGTTTCTTGTTTGCACGATCTCTTTTAATTTCCATTCCCAGAATGAAGTTAGCAACACCAAGATCCTTCATGTCAAATTTTGAGGATAGATGGGATTTCACCTCCTTGATAACATCCATGTTATTTCCTACCAACAACATGTCATCAACATACAACACTAC
>ML777368.1:557432-575481 GCA_009831015.1 Picea engelmannii | reverse complement strand
TTCAGAATGTGAACTAACTTCCACTTCACCTTCCTTCATCCTTAAATCTCTTACCCACTTTAATAAAGGATTTATAACTTCACTTATACACATGCATTTACTTTATCCACATGCATTCACTTTAATATTCAAAATATCCCCTTCTTTATTTAAAATAAAATTTTATACCTCACTCTCAAACAATCCAACGCATGCAAATCTTATTCAATGCTCCACATATGCATGCATGCAAATCTTATTCAATGCTCCACATATGCATGCATGCAAATCTTGAATGACTCATAAAACTCACGCTTCCTCTTTCAACGCTCCAACATAAAACAAAACTTATGTTTTACATGCACCAAATCACACCATAAAAGAAACTTACTATTTGCACCACGCACCAACAACCTCACGATTAGCACATTCGCTCCAACCTCATGCTCCAGACTCCATGCAGCAACTCAACAATGGCTAACCCCAGCGACGGAAATCAACTACAGCCTCAAATGGTATGCGATGGCACACGGTGGCACAGCATCAACGACATTCAACGGCAACGGAAAGAGTGACCTGCTCTGTGATCTCCTAGCTCTCACGCTTAGACTGCTCACGCACTCTTGCACACAGCGTTCAACATTACTCTCGCTCTGATACCAAAATAAAGATTGGAAGAATTAATTCACACAACACAAAACAGTTTTCATTGCTTAACAAACAAATGGAGGTTACATATATAACATGCAGATCACTGACTTAAGTGGATCTGATTAGCTAAAAATAGTAAACCTAGAAACTCACAGTTACAACAGTAATGCTTGAAACTCACAGTTACAATAGTTATCTCTTACTAAAGTAAGCTTTATTCTAACAATATTTGGAAAAGTCATCGATGTAGATGATTTTCATATACTTGTCTCAAAGCTTGATGTTGTTGAGACTATAATGAAGGCATTTTTTGCCATCGATGAGATGATCAATGATCATCATGTATTAGTGGATATTGAGCTGGAAACTCAAATGTATTGTGATAGTACTTTTCATATTTTTATATATATAATATTTGTGTGGTTCAAATATATATGTTTGTAATTGATCTTATATACAATGTGAGTTGGCCTACTGGTTAAGAACATGTGTTTCCTCTTAAGAGGTCACAAGTTCAAAGAGGGTGCTATTAATAACATCTCCTTTCGATTCGGGGATTGGTCTTAAGATTTTGGTTCCAAGGATACTGGTTGTCAATGTCACGATTTCAAAACACTTGCAATTTTATCCCTAGAAAAAAAGGGGTGCTACTAGGAGCACCACTTTTCTATTTGGGGATTGATTTTAAGGTTTTCGTTGCAACATTACTGGTTGTCAAGTCTAGGGGTTACAAAGAAGTGGTTCTTTTAACCTTGACAATAAAAAAACAATGTTGTTGTTAGTGCCACTTTTTGATTTGGGGGTTGATTTTAAGGTTTTGTGTCAACAACATTATAACGTTGTTAAGGCCATGGTTGCAAAATGTGGTAATTTTAAACCTCAAAATGAGAAATCTAGCCCCCAAAACCCATATTTTTTGGTCAAAAACACCAAAGCAACTCTCGTTTCAAAATGTTATTTTGGTGTTTTTGACAAAAAAAATGAGTTTTTAAGGCTAGAGTTCTCATTTTGAAGTCATAATGTTTTTTCAAGTCAATAGTTATGTTTTGTTCATTCACAGATTGAAACTAAGCAAAACAACATAAAAAATATACATTCATAGTAAGAAATTCATAGAATCATGCTATCAAGTAATGCAATTAAAAGTTATGCTAAGCAAATAATGCAATCATAAAATATGCTAAGGAAGAATAGGGGGTTCCTACTACCCTTTCCTTGAGTTGGCCCTAAACAAGGAAGTCCTATGAACTCTTACACGAGATCTAATTACAACAAATTTTTTATTTATCAGTAATGCTAAAGTTACATTAGTATTCATAGTTCTAGTTCCTCTATGCACTATCCAATTGGACGTTGAAAGGAAACTCGTACTAGAGTAAATAAGATTGAAGAGGAAGGATTTGAACTATAAAATCTTAGTCATATATATCTATATATTGGGAATTCCTTTGATTCTCCAAGGGGAGAGTTCCAATTGCTTCATGAATAATAATCCCTATGGTTAAGCAACCTATCTTCTAACTGAACTATACCTAGTCACAATGGAGCTTTGAAAATATGAAATCTATCTCCCTAATTCAAATATACTCACTTGCACCTGAGCTTTAGAGTCATGATCTCTTGATTGACTATCGGTTGTTTTTATGAGGCATAAAAACCTACTCAGTCACTATCATGGATTGAGGTGATAATATCCATAAAATTCTTCCTCCTACTGCCAAGTCAAAGGACCATATAGCTTGTCATTGGTGAAGTGGCTAAATAAAGGATTGGACCTTCCCATTGGTGGATGATGCATGAAAAAAATTCTTATCTAATATTATATTAGACTTTGCAACATGCCCTAAGCCTTCAACAACAACATTAGTGCGTAACATCATGCCCTTCACAAGGAGCCCCAAAATACAAGAAACATATGTATTCATCACACTTCCTTAAGATTAATCTATAACTCATCAATTCAAAGAAAAATGTTAAATAATACTTGAGTTGGCCATTAAGTGATGGTTTTCAAAATGTTTTAGTAAACTAAAGACTATTAAGTAGTAATAAAAAAACAAAATGGGAATGAAAGGAAGATAAATATAAGACAATTATGGGGCTCATCAAGCATCATTTGTCCTTTTGTCCTTATTACATGATCTTTCTTGTTTGGTTCAAACTCAAACCCTACCGAAGCAAATTTACTCCGTGATGTGGACTATTGGCACAGGTTCTTGTACACACCTTTGTTTTAATTGATTTGGCCTTCTGTTAAATTCTTTGGCAATTTGGAAATGGGGATGATGAATAGTTACAAGGGATCAACATTCCCCTTTGTTAGGAAAACCCAAAATATTATGGTATTGAGTTAATTTAGGGTGTTAGGTCTATGGATGCATTGTATGATTTTGGAAACATGATGGCCATAGATCCCCAAAGATGTTATGAAAACAAGTGAAGCAAGAATTCCAAGCTACAAGAAGTTTTTGTGCTTTAGAACCATAAATGAATAAATTGGCCTAGCTTTAAGATCCAAAATTGTTGTCAAGTTAGGCTAAGGGAAGATTCTTGATTTTGGAAGTTTATATTGTTGGGTGGTGACAACAAACCTTGTAGTTACATTTGTTTGGGTAGAGGTTTCTCAAGCGTTTGGCCTTCTGTATGCCTAGAAACACTTGAGAATGTCCTATTTAAATGAAGAATCATGTGCAGAGCTTCTTAAGAATTGTAAAGCCTTTCTCCATGGAACAATAAAGAATATCATTTCCCCTTTTGTCCGTGTGTTTGTTGTGTGATATGTTTCCTTATTTCTCTATTGTTTTAACAATTTTGTTTGCAGGCCAACCCCAACAAGCGGTATCATAGCATGAGGTCGTCTTGACCATAGTAGAAAGGGGCCAAGGTAAGAAGTGTGTGAAGGCCACGAGTAGTGAGATTCAGGATGTCACTGTCAATACATTATTTGGGTGAGAATTTGGGGACCTACTAATGGGGAGTCGCAAATAATGTGATGTCGCTTTGGCTTGATGGTGCCTTATGCTCGGACGATGCACCTCTACCCTTTAGTGGAAAATTCACCAGTGGACGAGGGGATTGATCCAGGTGGATATCGATGGCCACCCACCTTTTTCGACTGGCTCAAAACAATTTTCTGGCAAATTTGACAATTTACTATTTTTAGCAGTTTTTAACTTCTGGGGCTATTTTGAGGGCCCAAATGAAGGTTTTTCGAGATAGAGGTTCTAAATGATAGCCAAATAAATTATTTAGCCCCCAAAATTAATCTCCTCGTCGATACCTTTCCAACGAGCTATCATACGCTTAAAAAGGATGATCGTATGCAAAAGTTACGACCCCGGGAAGTTGATGTACTGACTTACCCAAACAGGGCCCACATGACTTTTGGTGCTTCATCTCCTAGGGTTAAGTTTTTGGATGTCTAGGGTTTTTGGCATTCCTATTTATTGTAAAAAGGCCTTGAGAGACTCATTGTACTCATCTTCTTGCGAATGCGAGTAGCCGTCACATCTCTTCTCAGAAATAAGCTGCCACCATTCTAACGAGTCTTTCACTCTGTATTTTTACAGTCTCTATACATTTATTTCATTAATAGAAATCATGTATTAATGTATATCTGTGTTTATGGTTTCATATCTGATACATTTGTGTTATATTATTGAAGCTCTGTGATATCTTTGTGCATTTCTTTATTATATCTCCGATCTCATTTCGTGCCGAAAATAATCTGGATCAGTGGTATCAGAGCAGGCTGTTCTTGGTCGTTTTTTTCAGTGCATGTCCTCGACAAGATCTGAGTATAGCAAGTTGGGTCTCGAGCTTGTCTCTCTTGAGGACAATTGCTCTCGCACACCCAAGAAACCCTCAATGGAAGAATAAAAGAAAAACGACGGAGAAGATGATCCTATCAGTCTGTTGTTTGAGAAAGCTCTCACGCGACAAAGGGAAGAAATAATGGAGAATTTTTCCCACATCCTTCAACGCTTTCCGATAGCAACAGACACATCTTCATCAAGCAACCACTTTGGAGGCACCTCGCCTTTCAAGGTACAAGTTAATTTTGATATTCCTGTATTTGAAGGACAGATAGATGCAGAATCCCTAGACAAATGGTTAAATATGCTAGAAGGTTATTTCTCTGTTCACAAATTTTACGACAAAGAAAAGATCACCTTCGCACTCCTTAAAGATCTCCCCCATGTCAAACATTGGTGGGAAAATTATTGGGAGCAGAGTTCCACAGAGGAGTCTGAAATATATGGGGCCGATCCCACTTGAGATTTTTTTGTGGATGCGGTAAAGGAACAATATTACCCTATTGGCAACTATGAGGATCAGTACATGAGATGGACCACACTGCGGCAAGAGAGGGGCCAAGCAGTTCCGGAGTTCACCAATACCTTCCATACCTTGCGCACCAAGCTGGGTATCAAAGACTCTGAACAACATTTGGTTCTGAAATACCATGGGGCTCTACACAGATAGATCAAAAATGAAATGGATTTTCTAGACATCTCATCACTCGGTGCTGTCGATCGATATGTTGTTAAAATCGAGCAGAAATTTAAGCACCAAAACAAACAGGATTTTGGTTCTGCAAATCCACAACAACCAAAGTATGATAAAGACGTCCCTAACAAATAGTCTCTCGAAAACCAGTCCAAGCCACATGAAAAGAAGGGTCACGGGAAGACAAAGAAGGACACTGAAAAATGGTGGGATTTCCACAAAATCCCCTGGCAAAACACCGATGAATGTCGCTCAAAACAGTCATTGGTGGCCGAGATCAAAGACAAGGAGCCAAACCCTGATTTATAATATGATTATGAAAATACTGGTAAATGACAGATCATTGACGCATACCCCACTGCTATTTTCGTGACCGCAACAATTCAACCAGAAGAACCAACAGATCCTGAAGAGGGGGAGTGCCTTTTTCATTCATATATGTGGGTGAAGGGGACCCCACTACATTTTATTGTTGATAGCGGAAGCCAGAAGAACCTCATCTCAGCATAGGTCATCAAATAGTTGGGATTGTCGACAACACCACACCAACAACCATACAACATCGGGTGGCTTCGCCAAGGAAGATATCTTCGTGTCAACCAACAATGTTGATTGTCATATGGCATCCAACCCTTCAAGGATGAGGTATTATGTGATGTTTCCCCACTAGATGTATGTGATGTTCTATTGGGCCAACCATTTATGTGGAAGCACCACGCTGTTTATGAGTCTCAACCCCGCAGTGACATTGTTTCTTTGGGGGGTCATCTCTACAGAATACCAGAGGTAGTTCCGACTACTGTTCCACCTAAAAATTTCTGCAAGGTAGTATCTCATACTGTAAAATTCATCTTCTTCACAATATGTTCAAAAGGGAAACATAAGGACACTGCAACCACTACAGCGGCGCCCCAAGCATCTTCTATCCAACAGAAGAGTAGGTCGACAAGGTTGCAGCAAAGCGCAAAGATTCCTTCTGCACACCGTCCTCTCATGTAGCCTGACTTGTTGAACAACCTCAACCTCAACAGGTTCATGACAGACTTCCACAAACTGAGCAGCACGACGTCTCCAACAAGGCAAGCAACTCACCAAGATGCAGATTCAACAAACGCTTTTCCCTCTCCCCCGGGAACTCAACGCAATGGAGACCATTGCTTCCTAAGGAGGGAGGATTGATCCAAGTGGATATCGATGGCCACCCACCTTTTCCGACTGGCTCAAAACAGTTTTCTGGCAAATTTGACAATTTACTATTTTTAGCAGTTTTTAACTTTCGGGGCCATTTTGAGGGTCCAAATGAAGGTTTTTCGAGATCGAGGTTCTTAATGATAGCCAAAGGCATAAGTGAGCCCCTAAAATGAATCTTCTCGACGATACCTTTCCAACGAGCTATCATATGCCTAAAACGGAGATCGTATGCAAAAGTTACGACCCCGGGAAGTTGATGTACTAACTTACCCAAACGGGGCCCACATGACTTTTGGTGCTTCATCTCCCAGGGTTAGGTTTTTGGATATCTAGCGTTTTTGGCATTCCTATTTATTGTAAAAAGGCCTTGAGAGCCTCATTGTACTCATCTTCTTGCGAATGAAAGTAGCCGTCACATCTCTTCTCAGAAATAAGCTGCCACCATTCTAGCGAGTCTTTCACTCTGTATTTTTACAGTCTCTGTACATTTATTTCATTAATAGAAATAGTGAATTATTGTATATCTGTGTTCATGGTTGCATATCTAATACATTTCTGTTATATTATTGAAGATCCGTGATATCTCTGTGCATTTCTTTATTATATCTCCGATCTCATTTTGTGTTGAAAATAATCCGGATCAGGGATACACATGGATAATGTGTATGGGGCACAACCGCATGGTTGGACATGAACAATGTAGGTCCTTCACCGAATGTATGATGTTATTGTCATATGTAGGTACCTGTGTATGGGATGTGGCGGAAGATAAGGAAACGACGGTGGTGGAAGTGGTGGTTCTTGTTGAGGACAACAAGATGTCAAGGTAGAGATGCGCAGGGAGATGAAGCAGAGGCTCTTGGGGGAAGAAGTGTGAAGAACAATGTTGGCATCAATATACAAGAAGGGAGATCGATGAAGAGGAGCACTACGGGAAGTTGGACGCAGTGCCACCAGACGATGATAGAGAGATCGAGTTTCCTAAGGCCATCGAGCAGAAGAAGGTAGCACAAATTTACAAACATTTGACATAACTTTTGGGTATATCAAAGGACTCTCATGATGCTCAAAATCTCTTGAATTGGTGGAAGGGTGGACATAAAGTAGGTACTGAAATATTTCGAGTGTCGAGATTGTGTAATATACCTAGTATATTACATTTCTTATTATTTAATAATATGTTACAGGTTTGTTATTATGTAAATAGACATTATAATGTAAATGATAAGTCAATGATAAGTCATTACCTTTGGAAAGAACATGACTTATCATTCCCCACATGTATTTATATAGATGTATTGTGTTTCATATGATATCATGTAAATATGTAAAATGGACAGTAAATAAAAGATTATTTATTATGGATATATTGAATTATGTTATGTATTCATGATGTTCTCATGAAGTGGACGAGCAGATCCACTTCATTTGGTATCAGAGCTTTGTTGTTGATCTTGGCCATTTGGCCATACAAGTTTGTAGTCCTATAAAAAAAATAATCGGAGTTTCTCTAAGTTATCTAGGTCTTTGACCGCGTTGGGGCATTTTTCCATTAAAAAAAAATCATCAGAAATTACATTTGAAGAAATAATCTTTCTGCTGCAAGAAAATTAGAAGAAGTTAAGTACCGTATATCAAGAAGAAGAAAATTAAAATAAATAAATAAATAAAGGAAAAAGGGGAGAAGAAAAAAGAAAGAATAAAAAAAGAAGAGGTAATTTAAAAGAAAAAGTTCCAAAGAAGAAGGAAGACTAAATTCTAATTTTGTTGTTGGTGGTTTATAGGCCCATGGTATTTCACTACCATATAAAAAAAATTACAGAGGTAACTTTTTACAACTTTCTATATACACTTGAGGTTGAAGCCAAAATAAAAAGTCAATGACCTAAGTCTTTTGGAGTAATATTAATTCAACCAAAGTCAAAAGATATTTTAGCAAAGTGATAACCCACCCAATTAACTTGTGTAAAGGATATTCATAAAGGAAAAGTAAGAAGAGAGGGTATTCAAAGAAAATAACAAATTTTCTTCTTCAATGATATCCTTGTTTATAGCAATAACTAGAACTCACACCTCAAACACATTGAGACAGTGTTAAAAGTTCTATGCTAACAAATCTAAATGTAGTTTTAGACAAAAAGAGATAGTATTTTCGGAACATGTCGTATCAGATGAAGGAATCAAGGTTGATCCGAAGAAAATTGTAGCAGTTACTGAATGGCCTAATGTAACAACCCTAGTTATATAGTTCATAGGTATTTTTAAGTATAATTAATTAGATAATTAATTGTCCTAATATGGTTTTAATTAAACAATGTTTAGTATTAATAATATTATTTATTTATTTATTAATTAATTGTTTATAACTTTTGATTGATTGATTAATTAATTAATTAATTGATTACATATCACATTCAATGACATGGGTAATAAATTTAAGGGGCTTAATAATTTTAATTTACTTAATTAAATACTTTATGTATGAAGGGGATAAGATAATAATGAAGGGGATAAGATAATAAAGAAGGGGGATATGATAATAAAGGAGGAGATAAGGAAATTAATGAGGGGGAGGAGAGTCGGTGAAGGGGGATATGACGGGGAGGAGTCTTACGGGGAGAGGCATTATTTTTGGGAAGGGGGAAGCATTTTGAACGGGGGGACTGGATTTCTGTTTGGATTTTTCTAGTGTGGAGAGTTTTGATATTGGAAGTTTTAGTGAACCATTGCAGGGGCACCGGGTTGCTGGGGGTTTTGGGCATGGGGGCCAGGATTCCTTTTGGTATCTTGGAGCTAGGGAGTCGGATAGGCTGCTCCTAGTTGGCTGGGAGGTTAGTTGGTTTGGGAAGGGTTTGGTCAGTGCATTAGGCTGGGCAAGGAAGCAGGGAAAGGACAACCAGATCAACGGGAGAATTAGCATCAGGAAGAGGTAATTTATTTTATGTATTTGTTTTATGTATTATAAGGAATATGCAGTGTTATGTTGTTGTTTGTAAGCTAATTAGGATCTGTTCGTAAATTTTTAATTAAGCTAAATGGTTGTATGCTGGTTATGATGTTATGAAATGTTAGGATAGCATTTCCTTGAAATAAATCTTTTTTCTGATTTATAAGGCTCTGTCGAGCAGAACCTTACACATGGTATGAGCTTCAGCTTGAAGCACTGGGGCCTTAAGGGCCTACCTACCCGCCTACCCTACTTAGGAATGGAACTGTACCCACCCATAAATTTAAACAACCCTGAAACCCTTTAATTAGGAATAAATCTGAGCTCCAAGCTCCAGCTCCACCTAGCCTGCAAGCCAAAAACACATTTTCTTTGTTAGTTACACATATCTATATATAAACAATATGCCCATAATATTCTACACAGTGGAAGTATTAAGTGAATTTTAACACTTGCTTCAATTAAACAAACAAAGAGTTGTGTTGTGTTACTTCTAATGTTATTTTTCTTTCATTATGCTGATCTGCACTCTGAAACCCTGTAGACTATAGCTGCATCGCCCATGTAGTACTTTTATTGTGTTGAATATAGCAAAAGAAGCATACTTTAAAAATAAAATATTAAAAAAAAGAAAAAAAGAAGGCCATGGGAAAAGCATACAAAACAACTAAACTATTTAATGTAATAACAATGAGTTCTGTAGTCAAGTTGTCGATGGAGCAAAGCAGAGATCCTCTACAAGGAGGAATGATCTAATCGCTACTCAACTCCTAGAGAGTAAGAACCATCAGACAACACTCAAAACTTCTGTTAGGGCGATTCGAATCTCAAATTATAAATTCATGTTTATGATAAATTGACATACCAGATTTAAATCTCATTCCAATAAGATCACAGGTTCTTCAAGAACTTGAAATAGTTCGCATGCCAGGTCTATTCATCCATCCAACTGTTGGGTCATCCATCCAACTATTTGGTTCTTCTACTTCTTCTGAGACTTCAAAAGAACCCTTCTCGCGCTTGTTTGTTCACGACGATCAAAATGATACAAAACCTAATAGGTCTCAAAGGTAGAGTGGATTCTCCCATAATCGATCTTATAGATTCCATTAACAAACATCCTTTGTATTACACCACCAACTCATGCTCTGGAAGAATTTCCATTCTCATGAGTACTCCACAACACAAAACGATGCCAGCAAGTCTCATGCTCTCTCCGCCTTGGCGCTTCGACCATGCAAACCTCCGTTGCTTCAACTTCTTCAACAACGCATCTACCGCATACCCATGTATCATTCATAGTCCAGTTTTATATTCAGGCATTGAACATGGTGGCTACGAGAGCCTCGTCCTAAGCGTTGCAACCTCGTCATTTCTATTTGAGTCCTCAAAATGGGTGCGCATTGTACATCTCTTCACAATGATTCCAAGAAAACAGTGACAATTTTCATATGGTAACCAACACGATTCAGATTTTTCTCATAACAAAAAATATTTATTATAATCAACAGCCTTGAGACAGTACAATCTATAATAACCCCGTGCATAGCTCTATAGGATCTCCATCCACTATTCAATCTTATTAAAAAAAAAAACGTATACAAGACATTGAGCATATACTCTAATGACAGGAAAAAAAAATGCCTAGGTAGGAACAATTTAGCACATAGGAAGACCAACTTATAGGGTAGCACACACATTTTATTCAAACCCTAACACACAAGGCACGACAGGTAGCGTGAATGTCTAAACATCATGCGCAAGCCAAGGGAGAAGCCCACAACGGGCATCCTTTGCAAACCAGCGCCCATGGACCAAAGTTGTTCAGTACACGTCCACCTGCACAACGCGACCTGCAACCTGCAACCGCATACACAACCATCAAATATTGTTATAAAAAATAAATAATAACATAAATAAATTATTTGGCCCAATATCCAATCTCCAGTTAAAGCACCGAGCTAAGAACTTGCAATACAGCACAAGTTATCCAAGACCGAGTGACCAAGCGCCAGGAATCAAGACACAGGGAGGAGGATCTCACCAGTGGGCTAAAAAAGGTGCGCACTGCAAAACAAAAGAATCAGCGATTCAAACAAGCCAAGTGCCAAGCTCAACTCCACTCCATATATCTCATCGAATAACTTAGGAGAGCTTCGGCACATATAAAGGACATACAACCCAAGCACAAGCGTCGAACACCAACACACAAATCATTCACCGAGAAACAATACAAGCCATCACCTGACAAACAAGGAGGAGAAGCCATGAGAGAAGGCCATGGCGGCCGACCGCGTAACCAGAAACCTCGCAAGAAGAAATAATAAGGAAAAGAGGAATTAGCATTAAGGAATAGTTTAGGGTTTTGGTACTGAGAGCCGGGGGCCGGGCACGTGGGCCTCATGCCAGAAGCCTGACCTTAAAGGCTGCCAGCGAATGCCTCGTTTCGCATTAAGTTATTAAGATTTTTTTTTAGTAATATTAATTCTAGTTTTATTAATTTATTTAAAAATATTAATACTATTAAGTAAATTTAAGTTATTTAAATTAAATAATTTAAATAATTATGAGTTTTAATTTAATTTAGGTAATTTAATTTAAGGTAAGTAAATAATTTAATTACTTTAATTTAATTAAATAAAAAGATAAGATTAAATATAAATATGAATTAAATTAAATTAAATTAAATTAAAAGATTAGTGATATATAAGTTTTAAATTTAATAATATATGGTAAGATTAATATGATAATTAAAATTAATTGACTTATTTGTTGTAATGATTTAGGGGTAAACTAGATAAGTAAATTAACATTATAAATTTATCATGTTAATAGTAGGTTTGAAACCTATGTCATTAATCATGTGATTAATGAATGTAATAGGGTTAAGTATAAATTTTAGAGGTCCATGGGTTTTGAACACACGACCACCACCAAGTCTAAGCGCTTTGGGGAATGACCAAACACCAACACGCCACACATAGAGCTTAAAGGTCAATTATATTTATAATAGAGTTATTCATATTTATAAAGGTTAAAGGTCCTTGTAGAGTAGCGGGAGTTTGACGCATGTTGTGGGGAATAGTTAGGGTATAATAGGACGTATGATAGGAAGCACTACATACGGGGTTTGATGCACTGTGGCGACTATGGTACAGTGCTAGCGTAGCTACCAAGTGAGGGAGTCAATAGTTTTCTTAGGCGAAGAAATCAATCTTAGACGCTTTAGCCCTAACCTAGCCAATCCCCTAAAGAGAGTAATGTCTGTTTACAGACAAGTAAAGAAAAACTTACGCCTAACCCTGTTTCTAGTTTAAGTAGCGCCAATTTGAAACGTCCTTGAACTCACCCTGACAACTTTGGTTGATGTAGGTTAAATCATACAGGATGGTTAGGAATCGAGGGAATCGAGGCAGGGGAGCATTGTCGCAGGCACCGCCAACACCACCAGCACCGCCGCCACCATCGCATGAACTATCTCTCATACTACGCTCGTTGGAGGCCATAAATGAGACTTTAAAGGGGCGACAACCAGTAGGGACCGAAGTGGAACCCCCACCGTCTGGAATGGGTAATCCAGAAGCGTCAAGGGATTCAGGGCGAGGACCTCCACCCGAAGACATCACTCGAGAATTGCAGAAGATCAAACTTCCGGAGTTTGCCGGGGGTCGCGCCAGTGAACGCACAGAAGCATGGTTGGAAGGCACGAAAATGTGTTTTTCCTTAAGGGACTATGTGTCCAACTCTAAGGTGAAGATAACGATTTTTTAGTTAAGAGACAACGCCTTGAACTGGTGGGGTAACCTGGAAAGACAACTGCATCTTACCCTGGACACAGTATCTTGGGAACTTTTTGAGGAGAGGTTCCGAAGGAAATATCTTCTAGCCTACTATGAGGAACAACAAGTAGGAGCGTTTCATGCCTTAGTACAGGGAAATAGGATCGTAGAAGAGTATGAGATCAGGTTTATGGAATTGGTCAAATATGTTTCATACATGGATAATGACCAACGACATGCAGAACGCTTCGTCTATGGGCTAAACCCTAAGATCAGAGCTATGGTGTGAATGTGGAAACCGTCTTTAGTAGCAGAAGCAGTGGAAAATGCGCGTTGCGTGGAGGAACACATGAACTTGAATGGAGGTATGAGGTCGACCTTTCCGCATCATCCTGGATTCGTCGGGAAGGCCCCTAGGAAATTTCCTAGGGGAGGGGGCTCAAGGCCACCTCCATATGGTAACAGAGTCGCACCAAGGACAGTAACTGCAGGGATTTCAATGGAAGCAAGTGCAACATCTCGTTCATCACCAACGACGCAGACAGGTCCACGACCATCTCAGGGAACAGCTAGTAGGGGTAGGGGTTCCAGGGGAAGGAACTCATTTCAGAGACAATCACATAATAGTGTGCAGGTTCAATCCCGTGTTACCTGTTGGGGATGTGGAGGACCCCATTACCAGCGTGACTGCCCATAGTTACAATCATAATTCGCGCATAGAGAAGGAAAGGCCCCGATGGGAAGAGCAAGTAGCAGCCACCAGATTTACGCAGCGGTTAATAATCACTAGGCCGAACAGTAATCCACGGTGGTGGAGTCATCAGGTACGCTAAATCATATCAATGTTAAGATTTTATTTGATTCTGGTGCGACAGATAGTTTCATTTCACCATCTGCATTAGAAAAGAGTGTGTTGGCAGCCTACGGGCACGATGAATTTAAACAAGTCGAGATGTCTTTGGGGAAAAAACAAGAAGTAGGACCTAGTGTTGATAATTGTATAGTAGACCTGGGAGTGTGTACTACTAGGTTGAAGGTATACGTCACTGCTCTCGGGGCGTATGACCTAATCATTGGAATGGATTGGTTAGCAGCTCACCGATCTTTGGTAGATTGTTTCGCAAAGAGGGTGCTTTGTGTCGACGACGAAGGAAGGCCAGTAGAGATCCAGGGTGTACGGAGAAAAGTGTCATTACGCTTTATCTCAACTATGAAGGTTAAGAAATGCTTGAGACAAGGGTGTCAACTATATGTAGTGGAAGCAGTGAATGAAAGGAAGGGACCCTCACTGGATCAGTACCCGGTATTGTCAGAATTTAAGGATGTTTTTCCGAACGAGTTATCAGGGTTACCTCTTGAGAGGGAGCTTGATTTTACTATTGAGCTAAAACCTGGTGCAAAACCAATTTCTAAGACTCCGTATCGGATGACAACGCTGGAACTTTGTGAATTGAAAATGTAGTTGAAAGAGTTACTGGACTTAGGGCTAATAAGGCCCAGTGTCTCACCTTGGGGTGCACCAGTAATTTTTGTAAAGAAGAAGGATGGATCCTTACGACTGTGTATAGACTACAGGGACCTGAACCGTGCTACAGTGAAAAATAGGTACCCGATGCCACAAATAGATGACCTCTTTGATCAGATGAAAGGAGCAGCGGTATTCTCAAAGATTGATTTGCGATCAGGGTATCATCAGTTAAGGATTAAGGAAGGCGACATCCCAAAAACTGCCTTTCGAACACGTTTTGGACATTACAAGTTTGTCGTTGTACCTTTCAGACTGACCAATGCGCTAGTAGTATTCATGAGCCTCATGAATGGCGTATTCCGGAAGTACTTAGATCGTTTTGTACAAGTCTTTCTAGATGACATCCTTATCTATTCCAAGAATGAAAGAGAACATGAGGAACACTTACGAGTAGTGTTGTCCTGCCTTAGAGAGAACAAATTGTATGGGAAGTTGTCAAAGTGTTCCTTCTTCCAGAAAGAGATTCACTATTTAGGTCATATCATTTCCGGTGAATGAATCTCTGTGGACCCAGAAAAGGGAAAGGCCATTATGGAGTGGCCAGTACCGAAGAATGCCCATGAGGTGAGAAGCTTCATGGGGCTAGTAGGTTATTATTGGAGATTTGTGGAGGGATTCTCCAAAATAGTGAAACCCATCACCACTTTGCAGCGCAAGGGGTCAGGTATGAATGGACAGAAGAATGTGATAGTGCATTCATTGAGCTTAAGAGGTTACTAACTAGTGCGCCAATTCTACGAGTGCCAGATATGGAAAGGAATTCACCGTCTACATGGATGCCTCGAAACAAGGGTTGGGGGCCGTGCTAATGCAGGATGGAGGAGTGATAGCTTATGCATCAAGAAAGTTTAAGAAACATGAAGAGCTATATGCGAGTCATGATTTAGAGTTGGCAGTTGTAATGCTAGCTCTGAAACTTTGGAGGCACTATCTTGTAGGGCGAAACTTTGAGATCAAAATGGACCATCAAAGTTTAAAACATCTCTTCACTCAAAGAGATCTGAATGCCAGACAAAGGCGATGGAGTGAGTTTATGAGTGAGTACAATTTTGGTATTTTGTACATCAAGGGGAAGGAAAATGTGGTCGCAGATGCCTTGAGTAGGAGACCACGTGTTTTCTCCTTGGTACATTTAAAGGTCAATCTGAGGGAACATGTGTTGACGCAACTCCAAGGAGACAGTTGGTATTTAGAGGTTACTTAAAACCTCCAGAGTGGGAGGCAATTAGATCCAAAGTATGAAGGATATAGTCTGGAAGAAGATGAACTGTTAAGATATCGAGGAAGGATGTACATCCCTGAAAATGGGGATATTCGAAGCATCATACTAAAGGAAGCCCATAAAACACTTTATTGTGTGCATCTGGGTGTGAAGAAGATTTACACAGAATTGAGGAAGCTCTTCTTCTGGGTAGGCATGAAGCGCGATGTAGTCCATTTCGTCGCCAAATGCCTAGAGGGTCAACAAGTGAAAGCCGACCACCATCACCCGACATGCCTCCTACAACCACATTATGTTCCTATGTCCAAATGGGAAGTCATCTCTATGGATTTTGTTGTGGGGTTTCCGCTCACATCTCATAGACACAATGCCATTCTTGTGATAGTGGATAAGTTAACCAAGAGTGCACATTTTATTCTGGTTAGAGACACTTACGATGTCACTGAAGTGGCACGTGTGTTTGTAAATGAGGTTATTCGTTTGCATGGGATAACTAAGAAGATCATTTCAGATAGGGACTCCAGATTCACTTCTAGGTTTTGGACAAGTTTGTTGTCAGTGTTGGGGACTCAATTGAACTTAAGCACAACTTATCATCTTGAAACAGATGGGCAAATCGAGAGAGTAAATCAAGTCATGGAAGACATGCTCAGGATGTATGTCATGGATAATCAAACCCAGTGGGAGAAGTACCTACCTTTGATAGACTTTGCCTACAATAACAGTTTTCATAGCTCCATCAAAATGCCACCCTACGAATCCCTGTATGGAAGGCCATGCAGAATGTCGTTGAGTTGGGATAGATTAGAAGACCGAGTAATAGTTGGGCCAGAATTGATTCAAGAGATGGAGGAACAGGTGATTTAGATTAGGCAGAGACTAAAGGAAGCACAGGATAGGCAGAAAAGTTATGTGGATGCACACGAGACCGATCGAAGTTATGAAGTGGGAGACCATGTTTTCATTCGTATCAGGCCTAATAAGAGTACCATACGGTTCGGGAAGGGGACAAAGTTGTCACCTCGATTTATAGGACCATTCAGAATCCAAGAGAAAATTGGACCCGTTTCCTATCGTCTCATACTGCCACCCCACTTGCATAAAACTCATAATGTTTTTCATGTATATGTTTTACGTCATTATGTTGCTGATGAATCACATAAACTAAATTGGAAGGAATTGCAGGTATCGGACGTGAGAACCCTCATGGTAGAGCCGTTACGCATATTGGACCGTAGAGTCCGACAACTCAGGAACCGTCTGGTAGACCAAGTTAAGGTCCAGTGGGAAAAGTATAGTCCAGGATCTGCTACTTGGGAAGACGCCGAGACACTACGATGAGACTATCCCTCACTTTTTTTACCACCTCGAGAATATGTTCCTCGAAGGTTGGGTGTATGTAACACCACCTTTTGACTTAGACAACCAGGATTACTTGAGGCCTATATACTTTATTTTCTATTCACAGTGAAACTATTAAATGATACACTTAAACTTTAAATTGTATGAACCTTTATGAATGTTTAAATGTTATTGATGATGATGGATATAATGCGATCTACTATGTGAATGTAAATTTTATGAATGTTTAAATGTTATTGACGATGATGTATATAATGCGATCTACTATGTGAATGTAAATTTTACGAATGTTTAAATGTTATTGATGATGATGTATATGATGCGACATATTGTGAGAATGTAAATTTTATGAATGTTTAAATGCTATTAGAATGATGTTGGATATGATGCAATCTATTTGGTAAATGATAATCGTATGAATGGGTGTCGAAATTGAATTATGGGATATTATGAGATCTATTTCTAACTTGAAAACTTTGATGTTAAGTTGTTGGTACACGGATACCAAATTGAAATGATGATTACATGCAATTACATGATGATAATGCATAGAAATTTATGAGTTGTGTTACAGACTAATCTGTAGGTTATGGGCTATGAAATAGCCAAGGGATAATGATGATGAAAGTGGATATCATGACCACTAGCCGAGAAACATTATGGTATGGATATTTTTATGTGAAATTATATTGGTTTGGATGCATTGCTATGATATGTGGACCAGTGCAGGATTTCAGTTGATGAGACTGCCCAAAACTGAATAAACGATGACAAAACTCCCAGCAACACGGTGCCACTGTATATTCCATTGTAGGGTGTGGACCCTAGTTATGATTAGGAGGGGTGGAGGCATTTCCCACCGTGTATCCTCCGAAACCTGA
>ML777368.1:546976-557382 GCA_009831015.1 Picea engelmannii | reverse complement strand
ATTCCATTGTAGGGTGTGGACCCTAGTTATGATTAGGAGGGGTGGAGGCATTTCCCACCGTGTATCCTCCGAAACCTGAAGTCATGGGAGGACGGTGTTAGCTCACGCTCCCCAAGACGTGTGATGATGACTGTCAGTTGCCTGTTGGGGAAGCTTGGTCAAGATAGTGACACTTCCGCTTACGGGTTCTATTTGGAGTTAGGTCAATATAGTTGATGCTACAAGATAGTCCAGTAGAGGAAGGATAGGAATGAATATGGAAGTAAGTTAGGGAGAAAGGATGAGTAGAAATAGTTCAGAAAGTATGGAGATTTGTCTGATGGTGGAATTTAATGTTTTCCCTTCTAAAAAGAAAATGTGTATATATGAATATTCATAATTACGTAACTAAACCACAGTTGTCTAAATAAAATTGTTGAATTGGATAATTGTAATTAAAGGATTTCACAAACATTTGATTGGTTTATTGTCTTTTATAAAATACTAGTCTTGTTGATTGGATTGGATGCATACATAAAATACTATAAGGGTGATAGTTATTGATTATTAGTAAATGCACGAGACTTGTATGTATTAGCTACATATGCATTTCTTGTACATGTACACTAGTATGTATGAGTTTTCTTGGCTTACTTACTAATAGCGTCAGTTAATTGTCATGAATGTGTGAACCATGTTTCTTTTCCTTGTATCATGAGATACCTTAACTTCGGGACGAAGTTTCCTGAAGGGTGGGTGTATGTAACAACCCTAGTTATATAGTTCATAGGGATTTTTAAGTATAATTAATTAGATAATTAATTGTCCTAATATGGTTTTAATTAAACAATGATTAGTATTAATAATATTATTTATTTATTAATTAATTGTTTATAACTTTTGATTGATTACTTAATTAATTAATTGATTACATATCACATTCAATGACATGGGTAATAAATTTAAGGGGCTTAATAATTTTAATTTACTTAATTAAATACTTTACGTATGAAGGGGATAAGATAATAATGAAGGGGATAAGATAATAAAGAAGGGGGATAGGATAATAAAGGAGGAGATAAGGAAATTAATGAGGGGGAGGAGAGTTGGTGAAGGAGGATATGACGAGGAGGATTCTTACGGGGAGAGGCATTATTTTTGGGAAGGGGGAAGCATTTTGAACGGGGGGACTGGATTTCTGTTTGGATTTTTCTGGCGTGGAGAGTTTTGATATTGGGAGTTTTAGTGAACCATTGCAGGGGCATCGGGTTGTTGGGGGTTTTGGGCACGGGGGCCAGGATTCCTTTCGGTATCCTGGAGCTAGGGAGTCAGACAGGCTGCTCCTAGCTGGCTGGGAGGTTAGTCGGTTTGGGCAGGGTTTGGTCAGTGGGAAAGGAAGCAGGGAAAGGACAACCAGATCAACGGGGGAATTAGCATCAGGAAGAGGTAATTTATTTTATGTATTTGTTTTATGTATTATAAGGAATATGCAGTGTTATGTTGCTGTTTGTAAGCTAATTAGGATC
Source organism: Picea engelmannii (assembly GCA_009831015.1). Classification (NCBI taxonomy): domain Eukaryota; kingdom Viridiplantae; phylum Streptophyta; class Pinopsida; order Pinales; family Pinaceae; genus Picea; species Picea engelmannii. The sequence goes on along the minus strand of ML777368.1, from coordinate 555,877 downwards.
TGTTCGTAAATTTTTAATTAAGCTGAATGGTTATATGTTGGTTATGATGTTATGAAATGTTAGGATAGCATTTCCTTAAAATAAATCTTTTTTCTGATTTATAAGGCTCTGTCAAGCAGAACCTTACACCTAACCCCAAATAAATCACATCGTTATGATGATTCCTGGGTCCTATCGGGTACTACAGAAGGTTTGTTCAAAACTATGCATAAATTGTGGCCCCATTAACAACATTACTAAAAAAAGATATGTTTGAGTGGAACAATGAAGTCGAAGCATGTTTTATAAGGTTGAAGCTCTTAATGACATCCACCTCGATTTTTTCAGCACCATATTTCTCCAAAACATTCATCCTTGAATGTGATGCTTCAGGAGCTGGATTAGGTGTTGTACTTAAGCAAGATAATCATCCCATCACATTTGAAAGTTGAAAATTGAAACCAAGGGAGCAAAAAAAATCAACATATGACAAAGAAATGTTGACAATTATGCATGCCTTGGTTAAGTGGAAAAAATACTTGTTGGGAACAAAATTTCTTGTGAAAATAGACCACAATTGCTTGAAGTATTTTTTAACTCAGAAAAAACCTTTCATCAAAGAAACAAAAATAGGTGAGAAAAATACAGGTCTTTGTCTTCGATAATCTTTATAAAAAAGGGAAGGATAATTTGGATGTGGATGGGTTATCAAGGAAACTTGATAATGACGCTAATCTATGTGTTATTTCCATCATCATTCCCGAATGGATCTCAAAAGTTCAAATTGATTATATCAAAAATCCAAAAATGAGAAGGTTAATAGAGGAAGTTGAAAGAAACCCATCTGCAAATCCTAAATTCACTTGGGAGAATGAAATATTGTGGTACAAACAACAAACATTTTTACCCAGGTCTTCCAAGTTCAAACTCCAAGTTTTGAAAGAAAATCATGATTCTATGACAACAGGCCACTTGGGGTTTTTCAAAACTTACTACAATATACAAAAATCCTTCTTCTGGAAAGGTATGCGTTTCGACATTCATAAATATGTGGAAGAATGCGACACCTGTCAATGAATTTGTTTTGAAACTATTGCTCCTCCAGGTCTTCTGCAACCCCTTCATATCCCAGCCCCAAAATGGTTATAAATATCTATGGACTTTATTATGGTCTTCCTACCTTTGAAGGAAAATATGAACTATATTTGTAATCATAGACCGATTAACCGAATATGCCCACTTTGTTGGGATCTCTTCAAAGGCCAAGGCTATCTAAGTCATTGATAGCTATGTTAAAAATATTTTTAAACTTCATGGATTTCCCAAAGTTATCGTAAGCAATAGATATCCAAAGTTATCAACTATTATAAGTTATCGTAAGGAAATATTTTTCTAGGTGGGGGCATCCTTAACCGTGAGTACCTCATACCATCCCCAAACATATGGTTAGACTGAAGTGGTTAATAAATGCCTTGAAGGGTATCTAAGGAATTTTGTGAATGATCGTCAAACATAATGGATCAATTGGCTACATCTGACAAAATGGTGGTACAATAGTACATATCACACCTCAACAAAAATGTCCCCATTTGAATCACTATATGGTTATCTTCCTCCCTCTATTAAAGAGTATGTTATCAATTCTAAGGTTCCTTCTGTGAAATATTATCTATCCGCATCAGATGAAGTTTTACGCACTCTTAAATCTCACCTCAAACAAGCAAGGAACCGAATGAAACAATAGGCTAACAAAAGAAGAGTCGACAAAGAATTTACGATAGATGATTGGGTGTTTGTTCGAATGCAGCCTTACAAACAAGGTTCTCTTAAAAATTACAAGAAACACAAACTGGCTCCTGAGTTTTATGGACCCTATCAAATTCGAAAGAGAGTTGGAAAAGTTGCTTACACCCTCGATATTTCAAATAAAGGAAAATTGCATGACGTTTTTCATGTTTCATGTTTGAAGAAAAAAATAGGTCCTACCATCCATATAAAAACAAAGTTGTCTCTTTTAGATGAAGAAGGAGGGTTAATTTTAATTCTTGAAGGCGTCCTCGAAGTACGAACCAAATTCCTACGTTCTAGAAGAATTAATGAATAGCTGATCAAATGGAAAAACCTACCTAAAGATGAAGCTACTTGGGAATATGAGGAGTTTAGATCTAAACATTCGTCCTTTCCCATGCTTCAAGAATGAATATTTTCAAGAACGGATTACTAGTAATATATGTATTTTATATATTACATTTAAACTAATTAAAATGTAAAGTCACTCTCTTTTGCACAAATAGACGTGACTTTACCCAATTACGTGTATATATACATGTTTTATATACTAAAATATATCACGAAATAAATAATAATTTATATGAATACATTTTTATTTGGCTTCCAACATTCCATATTGCTTGTGTTGATAGACTAAATTTGTTGAAGGTAGAAACCAATGGGAATTAGGGTCATTTTATTGTATGGAAAAAGTTTTTTTTTTTTAAATCCCATCTTGGATGAGTAGGTGGCAATGGGTGTCGACGATGGACTAGGGTTTCACTACTCATTCATGGATTAGTTGGAACGATTGCGTATTAGCTGAATGAGCAAAAAAAATGCGGATTAGTTGGAATGATGGTTGAAATGATTGCAGATTGCAACGTACAGGAACATCAAAGGCCTCAGCCTCAAGGAATATGGCCCAATTTTTCTTTTGGTAGAATGTTTCGTCGAGCAACAAGAATCTCGGGAAGCAGTCGGGTTGGTGGTCGATATGATTTTCTTGAAGAAGATGGTTGGTCATGCCCTTGGTTGGAGGTGAAGGCTCACTTGGTTGGTTTGGTCAGATTTGGTCAAGGGAACAAAGTTTTATATCTTTGTTGGTTATGGTGATGAAAATAAGGGATGTATATTGTGCGATCCTACTATCCAAAAATCATCAATAGTAGAGACGTGTACCATGAGAAGTTGTTCATGATCACAAAGGGAGATTTTTTTGCAAACTCAGGGAATCATTGTATGGTAACCAGACAAAGTTCAAGGTGTGTGATTCCTTCATGGTGAGCCAAAGTTTCTTAATAATTGAGTATGATCATTGTGTTTATGGCATATTCATTATCTTGGCATTATGTTGACGATATGATTCTTACAAACAAAACATGGTTGAGATCAATAGGTTAAAGGATGTAATGTAGCTAGGGGAATAATTTGGGGTACCTAGGGAGGTAACCAAGGGGAATAATAGTAAAGAGGTATAGTTATGTATGGAGGCCACTATTATTAAATAATCCATAGTGTGAACATAATAAATGTAAGAGGGATTACTAGAAGGTGTCGCTTTTAGAAGGTTCCTCCTCTAGAATTTTCTTAGGTGGTAGGTAGAACTATATAAAGAGGTGTAAACAATGTAATGGGAAAGTTGTGAAGCATTGTATTTGGAGCGGTAGCTCATTAGGAGGTTGCCCTTTAAAGAGGCAAGTGATCATGAGTGGATCCCTTCCTTAAAAGGATAATTTGTACAGTGTTTCCCTACCTTAATGGTTTTCATATAATAAAGGAGTTTTTCCATATTGTTCTATGTATCTTGTGTGGTGATTATATTTTCAAATTTATTAAAGAAATTAACAAGTGGTATCAGAGCACTTTCTTCGGCCAAGAAAAAGGGGCACTTTGTTTTTTTGCAGGGTTTCAAAAGATGAAAAAAATAGGGTCGCGACATTCTAGACAATTCATGTAGATTTTTGTGCAGAACTTTATGAAACTAGTTGTATATTTGTGTTCCTCTAAAAAAAACAACCGTTTAAAAAAAATCGTTTGAATCGGAGTTTGGGAGGCCAAGATACTGCTGATTTAAAATCATCAAAATTTCAAGGTTTTTCCATAGACGACCACGTAATTTTGCTAATTTTCGTAGCAATTGATGCTGAATTCTCCCCAAAAATTGCATATCTGAGTTCCTATCACAAATTATCCAATTTCAAAAAAACAATTGTCTGAATTGGAGCTTCGAAAGTGAGGATATCACTGATTTAAAATCAACCATTTTTTAGGGTTTTTCGTGACCATCAGGACTGTAGAGCTCACAAATTTTGACAGACTGCTCAGTTCGCTACCAAACCAGTGCAATTGGATAAAGGATTTTTAGATATTTCTTTTGGTATATTATATGTGGTGCTTCCAATGGATATTTTCTCTTGAATTCTCATGGACCTCAAAGAAATGCGACAGGATATGGAAGGAAAATTTCAAAATATTCAAGAGAACAAACTTGCAAAGAAGGAGAGATATATTATGGCGACCATATGCAATTACATCACAAGAGAATATACTCAAGAAATATATTCTTGGTATGATTTAGAGGATGATTATGATGATTGGTATATGGATAATTGTCATCTCTAGGATGACAACTACTTTCATCCTCTGTTTGATAACTCTACTCCACCTTTTGTAGAGCACATCATGGAGAGAAGAAAAGAGCCTTCTATGCATACTCTTATTCAATTTTCTTATTCTCCAATACTTGTGGATAATTTTTTGGCTGACTGTACACATTTTCATCCACATGACCAGTGTCGATATTAGGGGCATTATTTTCAGCTGGATATTGAGTTTCAATATCTTCAACATGGAGTTCACATGAGCACTTGGACATGAGACCCAGGTTTATAGTGATGGTTGGACTACTTCAACATGGTGGCTAGTACATCAACATGGGAACCTGTTTCTCGGACCTACTTCAACATTTTGGTCCACATGTAACCATGGGACCCTAGTATATGGTTGTACTATGTCATAAAAAGTGTTAAGGACACCACTTTCATAAGGGGGATGGAATGTAGTGTAGTTAGGGGAATTATATGGGGTACCAAGGGAGGTACCCAAGGGGAATGATAGTAGAGAGGTATTGTTATGTATGGAGACCATTATTATTAAATAAGGCCTAGTGTGAACATAATAAATGTAAGAGGGTTTACTAGTAGGTTATGATTCCAGAAGGTTCCTCCTCTATAATGTTCTTAGGTGGTAGGTAGAACTATATAAATGGGTGTAAACAATGTAATGGGAAAGTTGTGAAGTATTGTATTTGGAGTGGTAGCTCATTAGGAGGTTTCCCCTCAAAGAGGCAAGTGATCAAGAGTGGATCCCTTCCTTAAAAGGGTCATTTGTACGATGTTTACCTATCTTAAGGGTTTTCATATAATAAAAGAGATTTTCCGTATTGTTCTGTGTATATTGTGTGGTGATTATATTTTTAGATTAAGGCCTAGTTGGCCAAGATGTTTCAGATGAAGGATCTAGGAGTAGCAAAACAAATCTTGGGCATAGAAGTACACATAGATGAGAAGGGTAAGTTGTGGTTGTCATTAATTAGGTTCAATATGAACTTTGTGAAACCGGTAAATATCCCATTAACTTTCCATTGTAAGATTTCTTCAAGTTTATGTCTTGGTAGTAAGGAAGAATAGTATTGTATGTCTCGTGTACCAATACAATAGGAAGGTTGATGTTTGCGATGGAATGTTTAAATATTTCACATGCAGTTGGTGTTGTTAGTGGACACATGGAAAAACCAGGTATAGAGCATGGAAATAGATGCTTCAATATCCGAGAAGCACGAGTATCACCTATAGTGGATGGAATGATTTAGTTTGCAGTTACGATGATTCATGAGATTTGGAAAAGAGGAAATCTACCTCAGGTTCAAGTTAATGATGGAGGTGGAGTGGTCCAGGTTGGAGCAAAATGTGCAGACATGTTCATGCAACCATTATTGTTGCATGATTTAAACAAAATGATTCTAACTTTATATAAAGAAAATGATTTAAACAATATTTAATCTTAAATCTTAATGTGAGGGGAACCATGAAATTCCCACATGATTATGTTGGCTAAAGGAAAATAGGGCAATGGTGGGGAGGCATCCCTTACACTTTTAATATACCGAGCATTCTTTGAGCCGTGTATTATAAATTTGCCAAGTTTGTATGCACCATTAATTTAAAAACAAAAGAGGTATCCGGATTTGTGTTCATTATATATACTCTAATTTCATTCAGAAAATAGGCTCCAATATGTATTGTTTTGAGCAAAGTTAACTGTGAAATACAACCAACATGCTTATTCTTGTGTCAATTAGTGAAGTGATGAGAAAAATCTTTTCGACTATTGGGCGACAACCTCTGAAAAAAAGATCGAGTGTGGCAGCCAACACTAAGTACCTACGACTCGCAGGCCTGGAATTTTATGTTCTACGTGACGTTTTTTTTGGTTTTTAGATGTATTTGGATATAAAATTTATATTTCAAAATTTATTGGTATAAAAAATCCTAACTTCATAGTGTATTAGTTATAGGTGTTTAGTTTACTATACCGTGTCACCTAAATATAACAATAAACAAAATTTAATTAGTTTTAGAATCTCAATCCTTGAAATTTAATTAGTCCATACTCTTAGTTCACATAAAGTGTTGTTAAGTGTTAATAGTTAATTGAATATCCATTCATTGATCTACTCAAATTTACATATAACAACACAAGACAATTTGACACTCATGAATTTGGGGTAAATTGTAAATCATGGGCATGAAAAACAAATGACCGTCATCAAAATTTCACTAGTCTAAGTGTTTCAGATTGCATTTTTATATTCAAAAAATCATAGGTTGATGTATACTACTAGTTATCGGGGCAGAGAATGGAACTAACGACCTCTTTCCGCTAAGCAATGAGTAAATTAATGCATCACAACTCAACTTCATAGTGTAGCTTTCATTTATTGTTTGTTTTTCATAGTATATATATTCATAATATTTTTATAAAGTATTTTAGTATGGCTATAGTCTAAATGTTTTATTTTTTTATTTTTTCAGAGATATTATCTAGAGATTTGGGTAATTAAACCTATTTAATTTGAATATTCAATTAGTTTTTCAAAACACTAAATCCATTTATACTTTTAGAATTGTAATTTAAAAAACAAAAAATTATAATTTCACTAAAAATTATATAACTTTATTCCATAAAAAAATATCAAAACTAAATGAATTTCATATATATATATTTTATCTATAACTTCATTTCATGAAAAATACCAAAAACTAAATGAGTTTCAATTATTTTTTTATTTTTTTTATAAATCAAAATAAGATAATGTCACTTAACCGATACGTTAATTTTCACATTTGATGTATACTTCTTACTAGTTCCAGTTGAATAAGATTTGGGAATTATATGAACGCGTGACTTTCTGCTTTACACGTGGCATCCGTTGATGGTGTGTGGGGTACACGCCGTGTATCCTAAGCTATGGAGCCATCTTTGCTGAATTCAGGGATGTTTGAAATCTTCCGGGCTTCTTAACTCTGTGTAAAGAAACAAAGTCAGATTAAAGGTGGGAGTGTATGCGTTATCCACACTGTTAATTTTTTTCTTTATTTCCAAAATGCATTGGAAAGTGGATACTGTATTCAGATTCAGACTGAGAACAGTGCCATCAGCCAGCTCGTGTTGAAGACAGGTAACGACCTTTCCCGGGTGTTGAGGACAGAGCGAGCGGGAGTTGGATTCTCCTCCTATTTATTGCGATTACATATGTTAGCCGACTGGTGCTGTTGTTCAACTACACCAGGCTTCCACCTACAGGACCACATATCTCAACAATTTTTACAGCGACGACTACATAAATACAAACCCATATTGACTAACAGATTGATTGACCTCAAGAATGTATGCAAACTGTTTGAAGAAAGTTCTCAATAACAAGAATCAGATGCATGTTGTTTTAAAGGCAGTAGCAGACATCCAGGGATAGGGATAGGGACAAAGACAGTGGGCTCAGCTTGAGGGACAGTGGCCAGGGACAATGGGCTAACAAAGTACAAGGCCAATGGTCTAACAGGGACAGTGGGCAGAGCAACAAGTTTTCAGCGGTCAGATCAACAGATAGTGAAGGGTTAAGCATAAAACAGAGGGTCAGTTTTGGGAAGAGATTTTGATTTCCCTTAATAGCATCATGACAAAGGGACAAGAAACTTTGAACCCATGGAAACAAATGATATAGGGCAAGTGAAAATTGCCTCATCAGCCAAAACTGAAAAGTGGGTTTGGGTTAATGCCAAACAGTACCGGGGCATTTTAAAACGAAGACTAGCTCGTCTGAAATGGGAGCAGACAAGGAAAAAAAGGTCTCAAAGGGAAAGTACTTGGGTCCTTCGCAAGAAACAACATTCAAACAAGTCCTCTTTGCAAGTATGTGGAAACAACTCTAAAGAAAAAGGAAAAGTCATTGATGATTATGCCTTATATAGTCCTACATCCACACCTCTCACTTGGTCATCTGATCTTTATGTGAAAGAACTGTTAAGGGTAAAAGAGAGGTTGGAAGTAGTAGAAGCTAAAGAGTTGGAAAGAGATTGTACAATCCATAGAATAATAGCCGAAAACCATGATTTAGCAGAAAACAACAAAGTTCTGAAGGAGCAAGTGTCATTGCTACAGGAAGCTCTCCGAATGGGGAAAACAGAATGGCAATGCATGAAAGTGGAAGTGCAAAACATGAAGAAAATTGTAGTGGAGAATACAGAGGTGATGAATGCAAAGCCATCTCAGGATAAAGGGAAAGTAGTTACCCAAATAGACAACAATGAAGAGATATCAAGAGAAGAGAGGAAAGGAGATTCCGGAAAACTCTCAAAAACCTGGGCTCAAATTATTAGCAATCCTGCTAAGAGGGAAGGAGAAAGAAACATTCAGGTTGACAACATGCAAGATAGATAAAGCAAATAAAGACATGATAGAGCAACAAACATAATTATCAAGGGGGTGAAATATTATGGGAAAAATGAATGTACTCTTGACCTTGCAAGAGACTTCTTGAAAGACAAGCTCCAATGGCAAGGACAAATATGTCAAGCATGGAGAGTAGGT
>ML777368.1:531032-543396 GCA_009831015.1 Picea engelmannii | reverse complement strand
TCTAAATACTGGGGTGTATTTTTATTATTTATTTATTTTGAAGTAATTTTTGAAAAAAAAAAATTAAGATTTTTTTGTTTCTATTATTTTATATGGATATGAAGTTTGGGGATGCAATATCTTTAGAGGATTATGGAAAAAGATAAAATAGATCCAAAAGAATTTTATAACTTATCATCTCAAAATTAAATGAAATATACCCTATCATATCCTCATCATAGAAGCACGTCTTTCCTTCATTAAAAGTATACCTAATGTATAAGAACACGTTAAACAACATGGAAAACAAGAGGCTTCTTAAAATTGCTTCAAACTCCAACCAAAACCACCTTTGGCTCAAGCAAGGATGACACAAGGATGCCCAGTGTTGACTAAACCATACATACCCTACCCCCCTCTGGATTTGAACTTGTGACCTCTTAAGAGAAAACACATGTTCTTAACCATTAGGCCCACTCAGGCTGTATTATCTCTATAAGGAGGTAATCAACCTTAATCTAGAAGATCAAAATTATCTCTCTATTTTGACAAGTGTAAAGAAGAAATAAAAAATGCTAAAATAAGAACTAATTCTCATGAGATCCATAGTGAAACTGAGGGTTGGTTAATTCCCAAAAATGTTATGGGATGAAAGAGTTTGTCACCTTTGTGAAACTAAGAGGGTTGAAAATGAAAAACATTTTCTCTTAGAATGCTTGAGATATACTAGATTAGATTTCAATTTCAAAAGATTTGTCAGACTACGAACCCTAGTTACCTTTTAAATCAACAAAACTATGGTGATCTTGGAACATTTCTCTTAGTTCTTTTCAAGCACAAAAATAAAATTCTAAAGAATTCCAAGTAATTCCTTACCTTCTAAAGGTCCGATAGACCAATTGTCTCAGTGGAAGTTAATCACCATCATGGTCATTTTAAGTGTTCATATGTTTAATGGACATAATACTCTCTATCTAGGTGTATATGTCCATGGATATATCTTTCTTTTAATGGTTTCTCATCTTGACATATTGAAATATATTGAATTTTAGAGTATAGAAATTGGAATTTGAAATTGACTTAATTTTTTTTAAGTTAAACTAAATGTTAGTGTATGTGTTGAAATGTATTTAAATGTTTAAACTTTATGTTATAGTTAATCCCATTTCACATTGTTCATTAAAATTTAATTGTTAAGATAAGAGTGGAACTTCAACCATTTAACCATGTTGTTATTCTCATGCTATAGTTTAGCTTTTAACAATTCAAGTATTCATTAATTGTTAATATAAAAGTGGAACTGATCTAGGGTTTACGAAGGTTTGGGAGAAACCCTAGCCTGAAGCTCATGCACGCCCCTACCTGATCGACTCAGAATCCTCTACAGCCATCAATCCATCCGCCGGGGGAGCACTCAGTGCCGAAATTGGTTTGACGAAATGGGCAACGAGGAGGGGGGGAAACCCCCCTCTTACAGCAACATTACTGGTAATGACAAAGCTGGCAAAAGGTCGAAACGACCTGCATTTGAGCCACCACAGAAAATCCGTGAGGATCTCCTCGCCAAAGAACAGGGTCTGCGAAAAGAGATGGACATGGACGCTAGCACCTCTCGTTCCAAGGCGCCTCGCGGATGGGAGCCCGGCAAATGCATACCCCAAATGGACAAAGCGCCCAGATATCTCATCTGATCAACCAGAGTGGGGGAGCACACCCAATTCATGCAAGAACATGCCCTCATCTGTAAGTTCCTAGGACTATGGCCATCAGAAAGAGAACTAAACAAGTGGATCAAACACTGGTGGAACCCTCGGGGTGACTACGAGGTCCAACTGAGCTCCAAAGGGTTCTTCATGATCATACTGTACAACCTCGAAGACAAGGACTGCATATTTGAGAATGGCCCGTACTTTTTCAACTCAGCTGGGTTGTTTCTCAGGTTCTGGACGGAACGCTTCAGCCCTGACAAGGAAGATTTATCGATGGCTCCCGTCTGGATCCGTCCCTACTCACTCCTGCAGGAGTTCTGGTTGGAGGAAATCCTGATGGGCATAGGAAACACCATAGGGCAATATGTCAAAGCCTCTAAGGCTACCAAGCAGCGAAAATACACCTCTTACGCCCACATCTGCATCTACATGAACATCGCTCAAGCCCTACCAGGAACAATAATACTGGAGCATCAAGACGAGGACTGGGTGCAAACCCTTGATTATGAGCACATACCGTTCAGATGCCGCAGATGCCATGAGCATGGCCATCTGTTCAGGGACTGCCCACTGATCCAGCTGGCCCCCAAGGCTGAACAGAACATGCAGAAGGATGGCTTCACAAAAATCCAATCGCGAAAGAAGAACCCACCTCGTAAGAAAGCTGCAGGCCCCAAGCCGATTATTCCGACCAAGAATACCTTCGACATTCTCAGCCAGCTTCCAGAGGAGGCAGAAATCTAGGATCCGCACAAAGGAGCTAAGAAAGACATAGGCCCTGGCCCCACACCCACTCCAGATCAGAACTAGGATACTCACGACGAAGAAGGAGGGGAAACATATGGCGACACACCCATGCAGTTGGACGCCCAAGACTTAGTGGGAATAGACCTTGAAAAACTGGAAGAAGCCTTAAATGCCAGAGACCTGCAGGGCCTTCCGGAAGAACAACTCCGAAAGGTACACAAGTTCTTCCTTGACTCCACAGCAGGATCTACATCCCGCCTTGGCATTGCAATAGAATCAAGTTATGGAGCTAAGAAAATCCCACGCGAAATCAAGAGACGAGGGCAGAAACCGGCTCACCAACTAATCAAAGAAGCAGGTAACCTCATGATCAACTCAGGCTAGATTCAGAAGCTCTCGGAGGGATACCTCCTCCCACACTCATCCACCCAATGATGAAGACAATCTCTTGGAACATAAGGGGTCTCAATGACAGGACCAAGCAAAGGATCCTTAGGGACTGCATTAAGGAGGAAAACCCAGACATTGTAATGCTACAAGAAACAAAATGCGTGGGACTGGAAGCGGAACACATCTTCAAACGCCTCTGGAAATATTGCAACTACTTTTATTCGGACGCAGCGGGGGCCTCTGGAGGTCTTGCCATTCTCTGGAACCCTAGCCACATTGCCCTCGGTGAGCCCTTCTCAACGACAGGTACACTAAGGGCTCACTATGAGGTAATAGGATCAAATCATGAGGGGACTATCACCAATGTATATAGTCCACAAAGCCAACAGGAGAAAAACAAGTTCATGGACAAGCTAATCTACATCAAGTCTCTGGTCACCACATCTAACTGGATCCTTGGGGGTGACTTCAACATGATAATGTCACTAGAGGAGAAAGCTGGAGGCAAGAAGCGGCTTGACCCGAAAAGTAGTAAGTTCAAAACCCTTCCTGCACATTTAAATTTAGTAGATATTGAAAATAACAATGGCACCTTCACCTGGTCCAACCGCAGATCAGGTAGCCAACATGTGGCTTGTAGAATTGATCGCTTCCTGGTGGCGGAAGAGCTGATTGAAAGCGACCTCTGCATGGAAAGCCACATTCTCCCTAGGGCATGCTCAGATCATTGGCCAATAGCTCTACAGATCATAGTTGAAACCACCCCTGTGCTCAAACCCTTCTGGTTCGAGAAATTTTGGCTCACCCACCCCGATTTTCAGCAACTAGCAACACTTTGGTGGCAACAAGCTGAGGTGGATCATGGAACCAAGATGTACAAATTCCAGCAAAGGCGTAAAAACTTTAAGCAAATGCTCAAACACTGGAACAGAACTTCCTTTGGCAACATCTTTCAAAACATCAAAGACATCGAAAGCAGATTAGTCGCGATCCAAGAAATCTTCATCAGAGGAAATCGAACTCTCGAGCTCATGACAGAAGAGGGTCAACTTCTCTTGCAACTAGAACAGAGAAAGCAACAGGAAGAAATCCTATGGAATAAAAAATCAAGAGTGCAGTGGCTAAAGGAAGGGGAAAAGAACACGAAATTTTTTCACCGGACGATGATCCACAGGCGGCACATCAACAGAATAACCCACCTAGAGGACGAGCATGGAAACCTGCTACGAGAGCACAGCCGCATCGAGGAAGAGCTCACCCGAGATTATCAGAACCTCATGACAGAAAATGGGCAAAACCGAGAGGAAGCCATTGCTCGAGTCACCAGCCACATTCCCTCTCTCGTGACCCCCACAAAAAATGCTGCTCTCACTAGGCCAATCACACAGTAGGAGGTGGACCAAGCTGCAAGAGATATGCCTCCTGGAAAAGCACCAGGCCCTGATGGCTTTACAACGGACTTTTTCCATCACTGCTGGGACATAATACAAAAGGATGTTTGGGAGGTGGTGGAGGAGTCACGTGCCTCGGGCCAAGTTCTTCAAGCTTTCAACGCCACTTTCCTCACTCTCATCCCAAAGGAGGAGCGGGTCACCAACCCCAAGCACTTTAGACCGATAACCTTATGCAACGTCATCTACAAGATTATAACTAAGGTAATTGTAAACCAACTCAAGCCCATTCTGCCATTTGTCATCTCCCAAGAACAAGCTGGCTACATAGAAGGCATGCAAATCATGGATAGTGTCATCCTCGCACATGAAGTCATCAGCTCGCTCAAATCCGAGAAAATCCCAGGTATGCTAATTAAACTCGACCTTTCAAAAGCCTTCGATAAAGCCAGCTGGTGCTATCTCAAGGCCACCCTCCTAGCCTTCGGTTTTGATCACACCTGGGTGAGCTGGATCATGAACCTCACCTCTACGGCCTTCTTCTCTATCCTAGTCAATGAGGTGCCCTCTCGGCCTTTCTCAGCCTCCAGGGGTATCCGACAGGGTGACCCACTTTCACCCTTCCTCTTTGTCCTCATGGCAGAAGGCCTGGGACGCTACATCAAGTCAGCGATCCAGGAAGGCAGTCTCAAAGGCCTCCCCCTGCACAACGTCAGACCAGCTCCCTCTCACAGACAATTTGTGGATGACACTCTTCTCATGAACTCTCCCACTGCTCGAGAAGCACAAAATCTCAACTCAATCCTGTCTGATTTTACAGAAGCCTCGGGCATGACGCTGAACCTTGATAAGTCCAAACTCTTCTTCTTCAACACCCCAACCACAGTTCAACTACACATCTCCAGAATTCTAGGCATCCCTAGGAGCTCCCTTCCGTCCAAGTACTTGGGCATCCCCCTCATGGGAGCGCCTGCCGAGTCCATCTCTTGGGACAACCTTCTCCTCTCAATATCCAATCGCCTGGCCAGCTGGACCTTTAGACCCCTTAACTTAGCAGCCCGACTAGTCCTCTTGAAGTCGGTCCTCCAAACCCGTCCCACCTATCTCTTCACTGCGCTAGCCGCGCCCAAGCAAATCATTAGAGATATCATAAATTTGCAGAGAAATTTCCTCTGGCAGGGCCTGCAACCGAACAAGAAATGGGCACTGGTTGGATGGGAAAAGGTATGCGCCCCCAAAAGCTTGGGAGGCCTTGGGCTTCGCGACCCCGGTAAGATGAATCAGACCATGGGTGCCAAGATCTGGTGGAGGTGGCTGAAAACACCAGATGCTCTATGGGAAAGAATCTAGAAGCACAAGTATGCCCCAACAATGCAGAATGATCAACTGATCCGACACAACACTAGAATACAGGGCTCGAACATCTGGAATACAGCCTGGAAAAACAGGGACTTAGTACAAAAGCACGCCTTCTGGGAAATATGCAATGGAAAAAGTGCAGAGTTCTGGCTAGACTCCTGGAAACAACTCAAACCGCTGACCGATCTCATCGAGCTCACACCTCTACAACAAGTCCTCAATCACACCCCTTCACTAAAGGTCAACGAGCTCTGGAAACCCTAGGAAGCGAGTCAGACTTGGAGGCAGTGGAAGACTTCTCATACAGAGCTAGGCGCTCCTCCTGAAGTTGATATCTCAGCCTGGCAAAACGAAGCAACACGTAGGAAAATCCCTATCAAAGAGGGCCCTGACATCCTTCATTGGGGTCACTCGGCCTCAGGGAACTTCTCGGTAAAAGAAGCCTACCACTTTCAAGGCAACCATCACAACCAGGTCAAGGACACCATCTGGGATAAATTCCGGAACAAAGCCCTCTGGCCGAAGGTATCCACCTTCCTCTGGCTCATCATTCACAATCGCATTCTGACCTGGGATAACCTCCGGAAACGGGGTTTTATTGGTCCTTCCATCTGCGCGCTATGCCACTGCCAAGAGGAAACCAAAGAGCACCTTTTCAATGGCTGTAGCTACAACCAACATATCTGGGATCAGGGGGCTCAAATCGTGCGTAGGTCCAGTCGGAACAGGAATAGCATAAGGGACACCATAGGTCATTGGGGTGACATCGCCTTCAACAATCCCATCCTGAACCACATTTGGCTACTTCTCCCAGGCTTTATCCTCTGGCAGATTTGGAAAGAGAGAAATAAGAGCATCTTCCACTCCATGGACTCCCCTCCGGAGCTAACTTGGAACAGAGTGGTCACCCACATCAAGGAAACAGTCCGAAGTAGGAGCTGGCAGGAGCGCGACCAGATCTGCCACAATGAAGAGCTAAGTATCCTCCAAAACTGGCAACTCAATTTGACCGATCTGACAACAACACACATTTACATCCCCAGCCCCAACACCTGGACCCCCCCCT
Organism: Picea engelmannii; assembly: GCA_009831015.1. Lineage (NCBI taxonomy): Eukaryota > Viridiplantae > Streptophyta > Pinopsida > Pinales > Pinaceae > Picea > Picea engelmannii. Next base: position 536,755 of record ML777368.1, on the reverse strand, counting down.
CCACTAGATACGTCAAAGTCAACTTTGATGGTGCCTCGAAAGGCAACCCTGGACCCGCAGGCTATGGGGCAGTGATCAGGGACTCCAAGGGGAAAATACTAGCCATCGTAGCAGGATACCTGGGAGAAACAACTAACAATGTCGCGGAGATAATCGGTCTGCTACAGGGCCTTCAACTAGCCATATCCTTACCCAATCATCAATTCATCCTGGAAGGGGACTCCAATGTTATCATCCAGTTGACCACCAAGATCTTACACGGGGCCACTCCGCAAAAAATTTCACCTAGTTGGAGATTAGCTGGCCTGCTGGAGGAATTCGACAACCTCTGCAATCGCAGCCTCAACATCATACCCTCCCATGTCAAGAGGAAGGCAAATGCAGTTGCTGACTACCTGGAAAACGAAGGAGTTCAAAGGGAACTAGAGCGCACAATATGGGATGCCCGATCTCCTGAAGCTTCCGGCATACCACAACACTGCCAATGCCTTGCTAACAAGGACTTCTTGCCCCCGGATGGGGTGATACGCGGTCAGCTGGGACACATGGAAGCGCAACCTGGGCACGTGGAGGAGCCAACAGGGCACACCATTAATAATGGCCACCCTCCCGACTGTGAGCAGTTAAGTCCAGCCCCTGCCTCCGTAAATACTAAGCGCTGATGGAGCCACTCGCGCGTGGATGGAGAACGGAAGGCCAGAGCACTCAATGCATGGCGTTAATGTATATTTCTGCCCCGGGCACTGTTCATTGTTATCACCAGGGAAGCAGACCTCCCACCTTGCTCCCGACTCTGCCTCAACTAGTTCAGCATCTTCGAGCCGACAGTCTGACCCTCCTGCGCACCATGCCACGAATTCGGGGTCGGCCTCGCCGAGGCAGCTGTTGGCGTGCACCAGAAACCCGTAGAAAGAGCCACCAGAGGTTTGTTTGGGCCTTTCAAGTGGCCAAGAAAAACCGCAGAGGAGGTGCCACCATTGCACCCTCGTCGCCTCGAACTTCGGTGGAGGAGGACCTATCCATGCTGCTTGTCATTCCTCCATCGCGCACCGTGACTCCGACAACTTCTTCCAATCCGGATAATCTTTCACAGCCGAACATCACTCCTGGTGAATTTTACATGGCCTGCGTAGTGGAGGAGGAGCCACCAGACCTCATCGCAAGGGAGCACGAGCACAGACCGCCACCAGACTGTAGGACAAGGGAACCGGAGATGAATAATGAAGGAGAGGACCCATAACGAAATTCGCCACCCCCCCGTCGCTGTTGCATCACGACCACCTCCAACTGATTTTCGACCTTCGTAGCTTGGTGGATGATCAGGCCTTCCGCGCTGTGAGCATCAACCAACGTCTGGACATGCTTTTCGCGGCATACTCTAAATCTCCTCCACGACTTCAATGTCCTACCTGCGCGCAACCCTTCGCTCTTCCCGGCTATGGCGGCACTTCGACGGATTAGGTTCTGGTTTCTTTTAATCTCTCATGTTTTTTTGTTGCTATGAATTAGAGCTATGGCTCCCCCGACTAGCTACAGTTTAGACTTTCTAGATTGGCTGCAATCAGTGAACAAAACCCCTGGTTTCCCTCGGGCAGGGTGGCGTAATTCTACGTCTAATTTTTGCTATTACAGTGGACTGGCCAGCTGTCTTGGTTTCCTCTGTTGGCAGGACAGCTGGCCCATGTTTGCCAGTTGTATGCCTACTTTGATAGCTTAATACAAAGGTTCTTCTTTTACTTAAAAATAAATAAATATAAAAGTGGAACTAAAATAGGCATAGCCAAGGATTACTCATATTATTTTTAACTTTACCATCACAAGTCAACGACCATGTTCATGAATCTTTAACCCATATGTTTTTTCATATAAATAAACATACACTCAATTGGAATAAGAGAGAATGATTTTGTAGAGCAATAAATGGACACACAAAAACACAGATATTATTTCAAACAAATTTGTGACTATTGTTCTATGTAATATTTTGAATGAATGAACATTGGAAGTCACAAATGTTAGTTCTTGTACCTATGAGATGTCAACTATATTTTTTTGTTACATATTGTTTTTGCATTGAATTGTATTTGTACCCATGTTCGTACTCAAGTCTTGCTACTATGGTTTGAACACTATGAATCTAACGTAGTCTTGGCACATAGTTTCCCCATTGTGGTGCGGTGTTTCCAACATTATGAAAATCAAGTAAAGAGGCATGATTTGGTCCTTATTTATTCATTCAACCGAAACATGATAAAACCAAAAGGAGGTCTATCACATACCCAAATGCCTAACTAGCCATAAAAGTATCCAAATGTAGAAATTACTCTCTTATTAATCCTTTGAATTACTCTACATGAGTACTCGACTCATTTATTGTAGTGGTTCAAGCATTATTTATCCTTTCCATCATGGTCGAGTGTAGGTCTATGCTCTTTATTTATTTTCTCTTTCCCCTTTTTCTTTTTTTTTTCTTCCTTTCCTTCTATGCAGTTGTAGGCCTTATTGGCCTTCTAAGGCATGCCACATAGAAGCCTACAATTGGATAGAAGGGTCTTATTGTATAGGTTAAACCTCAAGATTCTTAATTGTGGGCTCATTCTCATCTATAGATACACAACTCAATCAACGGTCACAATTAGTGAAAATCTAAAGGTTGCTCGTATCTTAGTGCATGAATTATAAACTTACATCAGTACAACCATGCAAAGTGTCCCATTTGTGTCGTCCCCAAAAATGTAAAACCCTAATCATTTATATGGTGTGTTAAACCCTAATCATAGATCTAAAATCCTATAAATGACCCAAATATTTTAGGGTCATAAGGCCCTCACCATACCTATGCACATATTTATAACTTGCACCAATAGGGACACACAATGTGTTTCTCCATCAATCCACCCAAGGCTCACACTTTATACTATGGGATGATCTCCACCATTGATATTGATGATCCAATGATCCACATCAAATCGAGGGCCATTGGACCCCTTCTACCACATAGTATTAAACCCCATCACAACTTACTATAGGGTTCTTTCTACATCGTAGATATTAAAATCAATGAATTATCATAATCTTTGTGAGTTTAAAAGACCCCTTTGTACTAAGGCATGGATTTATAACCCGAATCAGTAAGGAGATGTCACATGTCTCAAAAAGGATAATTCCATGGTTGCAAGTTATTCTCCATTATTGATTCTTATTCAACCAATGGCCCAACAAGGCCCTCACCCTCTCCTTTATAGAATTAATAATTGTCCCCTTAATCCATGGGGTTGATCCTCCACCATCGATCTCATCCACTGGACAATGAAGATTGGATGTAGATCCAACAAACTAACGTTTGCACCAATGATATTATGCCAATAGTCTTCCCAATAGATCCTTCTACCATTGTTAACCTTATGGATTATCCACCCTAAATCAACTTACTTTAGTCATTGATATTGGATCTAGTAGACAATTATGATTGTTGTAGGTCTTGAGGACCCCTCTTCCCAATGCACAAGTTTATGACCATCACAAATGGGAGGGAACCATGTGTCCTCTTCTCGTGGACTCTGCCCTAGATATTCCATATCCATCTCTTCTTGGGAATACAATATCACTATCGATCCAAGAATTGATCAACAACCTAGGTTGTTGTGGGTTGTAAAGGTCCCTTCTCTGCGAGGTGCACCTTTATAACTGTCACACACTCACTGCGGCATAATAATTTTTTCGCCTTTTCTTGAGGGACAGAATCCCCGAAATCCTACGGGGCTTAGCACAGGCTGCAGACGCCGCCTCTGCCTCGACAGAGTCTCTGCATGACCTCCCGGTCTTAAGGATCGTTCAGTTTCTTTTATGGGCCGAAGAGGCTCCTTTTGATTCCCAGCTGGAATCTTCTTCCAATCGATCCACAGGTCCTTTCGGAAGCTCCCCTGTGCGAACAACACTAGGCATGAGCTCCACTCTCTCCGAGTGACCACAATGCTATGACCAAGGCCTATTCCCAAAGGCGCTTGTCGCAACTCGCAATCTCGCGAGTTCGCGAGTCGAAACTCCTGACTCTTCCTTCCCAAATTCACGATACTCGAAATCATGAAATGGGTATAGCTCCCTTCTGTCAGCACCCTCTACGCATGACCAATGGCTAGGCTAAGTGCTAGCTCCTGTCACAACTTTGCGACTTCAAAAGTCGAAGGGTTGAGCTCTCATGCTCTTATCCCGTGAATCCCGGAGATGCGAGAAGTCAACGGAGTGTTGACTCCTTTCTCCAGGCGACGCGTGTCCGCCTGTCAATCGTATGGGCCCCACCTTGTGGCTTTGCCATGTGTTCCTTTGTGCTCGGCTTTCGGCACTTCACGACTTCTGATGTCGAGAAGAGGTCCTCTCAACCTCCGAACCTCCGAATGCGTGATATGCACGAGGAGGCTCTGATCCAATGGTCCTCCTGTGACCTGGATCCAATGGTGATCCTTGCTCCTCGCGATTTCACCACTTGCGACTTGGAGCACCCAACTCTTAGGATCTCACCTTGTGAACCTCCGAGTTCGTGAGATCCCTCGATATCTTCCACCTGTCCTCCTCAAACATACGATTTTGATATTCTCATGACTTCGCCACTCGCGAAGTCAAGAGACTTCCTCCTCTGACTCTCGATGTTCGAATCATCGATAGAGAGGATCTCGTGACACGTGTCCTCCTTCCAACGGATGACTCAGATTCTTCTGCGACTTCGCCACTCGCAAAGTCTAGACGCTCACCTATGTGAGTTCCGATGCCCGAGTCTTCGAAGCGGATGATCTCGTGACACGCATCCTCCCGCAGATGGACGACTCCAATCCTTTCGAAAATTTGAAACTTCTGATGTTGAGTGTCCAGACCTTCGTCCTCAGGACTCTCGAACTCCCGAATGCCGAGATCCCAATACCAACTCCTTCAGGACTTTTCGCTTCTGTTGCTCATGAAGGTGTAACCCCCGTGCATCTCCTATCAGATCTAATGGATGACGGGTGTTTGGACTAAGGTCTGACGGCTCAGACTTGTCCTGCGCTGTGCACTCTCCCGCTGCTCCCTGGACATGGAAAAACCAACGGTTTAGATACTCCCACAGACCTTGGGGATCTACGGTCCCGATTTCTTCACTACTCAGGAAGACAAAGGAGAAAAAAAAGTTTAAGGCATTTAACAACCTCGTTTATTCCTCCAATATAATGGTTGTGAATGACCGCAGATCTTCCTACCGGATCTCATCCGTCAATCGATACTTTTCCCAAGCAATTTGTCATTTCAGGATTTCAAGAGGATTTCAAGAAATATACTGCTGGGAGGGGTGCTCGTTTCCACCCAACCGTAGGCTCAGTGACTCCCAACGGATTTACCACTAGCCACCCTCGAGCAGAGACCATGATGCTGCGAGACTGCATATCTGTTTGCCAGTGATCGAGAACGAAGGTTACTCTCCTTCTTCTCTACTATCACTCACTCTGTATTTTTCCAGAGTTCTCCTCTTCCCCTCGCATCCGCCCTTGATCGTCCACTCTTCCTGCCTTTTATCATTTCGGTGAGGTTGTGTGTGGCACAATTTTCCTCGCAGTGGTTAGGTCCGAGGACTCCATGGATGGGCGGTTCACCCCCATCCCTCATTACTCGTGAGGAGCCCTTTACCTACCAACCTGGCGAGTCCTTTAATTCGGGGCCAGCGAGCCGCTCTTGGTTCTCCGGGCCAGTGAAGTCCA
>ML777368.1:484541-518444 GCA_009831015.1 Picea engelmannii | reverse complement strand
TTGACCCACCTCTCATAACCTCATGATTGACATGTCCTTGCTCGAATGGGTTGAAACAAAGCATTGAGTAAGAGAGTTAAATTTTGCTACACATATCAAGTCTACAATATATACATGAAGTACAAAAAAAATGAATAAACATATACTATTTGTGACAAATGATCTTCCTGTGTTGAACTCACCTCTTGAATCCATATGCAATATTCCTTGATGGTTGAATCCTTATCAAAGTTATGCAATGAATGCATGCAAAGTTGAAAATGAAATTTGGACATGTCCTTCTTTGTGCCCCAATGCATAAAAACATAGCATTAACAACCCTCTCTAAACACTACATTGCTAATTCCTAAAACTCTACATCACCTTTGTTGTGCTTTGTTAGAATCATGGAAACCTTGGAAATGTATGAAGAGTACACCAACATTAGCAAAGACTAGGACCCATAAAAAACCCATCTAGAGTTCAACTATTTTGCATTCAAAGAAGACAAATGAAGGATAAGTACCCTGCCACCCAATGGCAACTTCTATATTGGCATCAACTTAATACAGGTGGTAGGGTTGTAAAATTTCATGTCTTATTTCATTTTTATCCATGGACAAAAATTAACTAATAAAATGGTATATAGTCCATTCAAGCCCCCTCTACCAATAGTAATGCTAAAATCCACACAATTCATATGATTATTATTTTTTTAATATAACAAAAAACATGAAATTCTAGTCGAGCTTAGAAATATTTTTGTTTCATTTTCTACACGAATGGATTAATCATGTGACGGTATTACTATAGTCCCTGCTTAATGCCACTAAACTTATTTAGACTAGAAATAATCATAGCAATAAAAGGGAAAATCATAGATACCAATGAAATGTATCCCTGTAAACTAGTGGTGTATGCCATGAAACCTTAGATTGGGGAGAGGATTAACTTGTCCTTGTCATCCAATCACCCTTTTTCTCTCTCATGAATGATCAAGCATTAAGGTAGAACCACATCCCACTTTCATGATTATCATGCATTATGATTATTATAAATATCCCTTCATTGACTGATCCGGGTGGATATTGGTGGCCAACCACATATTCCAACTGGTTCCTCTTGACAATTTTTAGTGCAACACGTTCTTCTGTAATTATTTGTAATTGTGGGTTCTAAACTTCCAGGGTTGTCTGAAGCCCTGCATAGCTTCCAGGTGAATATTGGTGGCCTCCCACCTAATCCAACTGGATTATTTTGGAAATTTTCATGTTAGTACACCTTTCTGTACTTCCATCGCCGTTTTGGGGCCCTAAACCGTGTTTTTTTCGCTTTCCATAGTTAAACTATATAAAAAGTTAGCGTTTGATGGAATAATGCGCATTTATCTGAAAGACCTTTCAACAGGCTATCACGTGCCTAAAACAGAGGTCGTATGCAAAAGTTACGACCTCGAGAAGTTGAGGTACCAACTTACCCATAAGGGCCCACATAACTTTTGGCGTTTCATATCCTAGGGTTAGGTTTTTGGATGTCTAGGGTTTTGGCATTCACGAGTAATGTTAAAAATGCCTATGGAGCCTCATTGTAATCTTTCTGCTTAGACATATGCACGTAGAAACTGCATCACTTCTCAGAGATAGCTACCACCATTTGAGCAAGTTGTTTCTAGTTCTGCAGTTTTACAGTTTCAACCTATTTCATTTATTCAATAGAAGTTATTGTTCACTAGATATCTATTTTTGTTCTCCGTATCTCTGGGTTAATGTATTCAGTCTGTTATTCATTTTGTTCCACTCATAAATCCAGATTAGTGGTATCAGAGCTATTTTCTCTTCATTTATTTTTCTTCATGCATGTCCCTTACAAGATCTGGGTACAAGAATTTGTGACTCAAACCAGTTGAGCCTTTGCAAGATCGGTCGCACCGAGCCTGACAACAACCCATGGGAGACAAAAAGAAAGATGATGGAGCAAGAGATCCTTTTAAAATGTTGCTCGAGGAATGAAATGATGGACAACTTTGCACAGATCCTTCGATGGCTACCCACATGAGACACATTTGTTGGACATATTGTCATTGATGAGTTTCCATTGATGTCAATAGTCGAAGTCATTGTTATGTGATGATGAGTTTTGATGATGAATTTTCATTGATGACAAACAGGGCATAAAATAACATTAGTAAAATCTCAAGAGAAATAACGTAGTAAGTTGCGCAAAAGACATAACACGAGGTGTAGAGGAATCTACCTAAATCTTACGAGAGGCAACATATTAGATTGCATGAGATCAAAGCAGAAAAGATCCATGTAAAAAATGTGTAAAGAATGCACAAATAATTATTAAAAGCTCAGGATAAATAGCGATGAAACATATCAGAATCAAGAAACGTTAATCAAAGTTTAGAAGGGAAAGCACATTGCAGAAACGCGATTAGGATTGAAATCCCCACAGTAAAAATACAAAAGAATTGAGGGAGAATCTTGTCCATTGATGTAGATTTTAGGACAAACCAGGATCGTCAGATCTAGGAGTTACAGAGGAGGACCTTCAGATCAACATCCGATTAAGTCCTGATCATTGGATCTCATTAAGGGCAGATCAACAAGGGGGAACCATTGTGGGATGCAAGGGTTGGAGTTAACGATCGCGCAAGTTTCTGTTCCAAAATAAACATCGACCGTTGATTGTCACCTTCCAATAGATATAAGGTTGGCATCAGTTCCACTACCCCAGAACCCTAGAGCCCTGTAGTCATGAATAACCGAAATCCCGACAACCGTTGGATTGTGTTAATTTTTTCACATCAAAGATGGATCGTTAGATGAAGTCAAGTTACTCGAGGTTTATTCGGGGAATTTCACTTCGAGAGAATTGGAAATTGGGAACAAATAATCCAAAGTCCTGAAGGCCGAAATGAATCTAGACAATTGATCTAGAACTGATCACAGTTGTTGGATCAAGGATTCAAAAGATTCTGAATAGCCGAACTCTTGACAATCGTTGGATCATGTTAAGATTTTCATTTCAAATATGGATCGTTAGATGAATTCAAGTTACTCGAGGTTTAATTAGGAAATCTCATTTAGAGAGAATTTGGAAGTGGGGGTGAATAAACCAAAGTCCCAAGGGCTGAAATGAATCTAGAGCATTGATCTAGAACTAATCACAGTCATTGGATCAAGGATTCACGAGATCCCAAATATCTGAAATCCCAACAACCATTGGATCGTGTTAATATTTTCACGTCAAAGATGCATCGTTATATGAAGTCAAGTTACTCTAGGTTTAGTCGGGGAATCTCACTTCAGGAGAATTTGGAATTTGGAGCGAATAACCCAAAGGTCCTAAGGCCGAAATGAATCGATACCATTGATCTGGAACTGATCATAGTCATTGGATCAAGGATTCAGATGAACCTAGGAGGACATGTGACACATCAAACAATCCATGTCGGTAAAGACCACATCAACAAGGACACGTGGCACAATCAAATGGTGACAAGTATCAAGGTCCATTTGGAATTTTAGGTACAAGTAAGTCACAAATCTAAGTGACACGTGGCAGCCACTCGCCAATGCCAAGTCAACAGTGATGTCAACAAGTTACGTCACTCTGGGAGTTTGTCCTTCAGGGGATACCAAAAACTACCCGAAGCACCGAAGGCTAAAGTCAATGCTAACCATTGATTTAAGATCCTCTAGATTCTCACATGGCCGTTAGATCAAAATGTAGTGCAAAAAATGATGCAAGCACTCCCATGTTGACCACTTCGACGCTGACCAACTCTGGTGGAAATTGGAACAACAATTACCCAAACCTCTGAACCCCCGAAGTCCCGAAGTCCTGAAGTAAATAGTGGTCGTCCATCTCAATCTTTGATTAAGTCATATCCGTTGGATTAAGCAATGGAAGGATAGTGTAAGGATGAAATCTAGACCGTTGATTTGGTTACGAGAATAATGCTAACGATTATATCAATCCTTGTGAGAGGTCAAAACTTTGGAATATTGGATGAAAAAGAAAACACCCAAAGGCCAGAGTCTGGAGGACTAGGTTCCATCCCTCAGTCACAGGTTATGAACACATAAGACGTGAAGCACTGGGAACATCGCTTAAATTTATAATCCCATGGTTTTGTGCATATGGTCACATGTAAATGGTTTGAAGGAAGAGCCTCTGTAGAATTCGATTTCTGCAATATTTGCAGAGACATGGAATCGATTTAAAAAAGGAATCGATCCATATCAGTGATCGATTTATGAAAATCACTCTAACTAATTTGAAAATCCTTCTCGATAATGTTTGAATAATAATGAAGAAAACCAAACATTATTTTTTTAAATATAAATAAAGAGGTGTGATGGTCCAAACAAAGGGACATAATGATTCATAGCTCACACCAGTTGGGTGACTATATAAGTAAGGAAGAATGGTGAAGAAGAGGTGTCTCGGCAGTCCATATCAGAAGATAAAATTAGAAGCAGAGTCCAAGAAGAAGAACTGATCATTCTTGTGAAGTGAGGGTGGAAGGGAGGATCATGGGAGGATTCATATCCTTTACCAAGTAAAGATAAGGGAGTTGGTGCTTCCTAGTGTTGGCTCCCTAAAAACAAGGGAGTTGGTGCTTCCTAGGGTGGGTGCCCTAAAAACAAGGGAGTTTGTGCTTTCTAGGGTTGGTACCATGAAGAAGGGGATTTGTGTCTCCTAGAGTTGTTTCTCTAAAAAGGATTGGTATCCTTCACTATTTCTTTATAAATCATTGTAATTCCTATTAATTATATTTATATAATTGATTTTACAGAAAAGTCTATTGTTGATCTATTGTGGTAATTAACAAAATATAAAAATAACTGCTAATTGTTTAAAAAGGGTAATACTGATTCACCCACACCTCTCAGTATTCCAACAACATCTTCATCAAGCGACCATTGATCTGGATCTCGGGGGATGAGATCTGGATGGATTAAATGCTAAGAGAGGAGGAGCTTAGACATGCCAATATTGCATGAAAATAAGCATGGGAAAAAAAATGTAAATGAAGTACTCGGGATGTGAGGCTCACCTCTAAAACTGATTACCAGTAAATCAATCAAAGCTAATTAATCTCACAATGAACAAAAACAAAAATATGAGAGAAGACAAAATGAGTAAATTTATATTATGAGAAGGCTTTCTAGGCCTTTATATATCATTACAAAATGGTCCATTGGACAAAGTCAAAAAGAGATCATTAAATGAGTCTTTATTATTAGTACAATAGATCTAACTACCCAACTAACTATGTAATGGAAAATAAAACCTGATACAATAATGTAAAGAGCTCATTGAATGAGTCTCTATTATTATAATAATAGATCTAAATATCCAACTAACTAAGTAGTGGAAAATAAAACCCAATGAAGAGGTGAGACTCTCTTGACCCATATGGGCAACCTGTTAGCCCAATCAATTAATGAGGAGGTGGGCATATCCTTGATCCACATGGACAATCTATTAGATTTATAGATTTATGACTTTTGCCTCTGAATTTAGACCATATACCCCCTAAAATTCAGATCATTCCTCCCCCCTTAGAAAATTATGGTCCCCATCATTTCACCCATGCTAAAAAGAGAAACCCCATTATCGTACCATTATGATTACAATGTGAAAATACTCAATGAAGTGAAGGGTTTTGTGTGGTTGAACCATAACCATGGGTTTGTGGTTGATCCATAACCTAGTTGACAATGACATTGTACATGGGTAGATAAATAAATAAATTTTAAAAATATCCCAAAATTTTAAAAAATAATGTGGAAAAAATGTGACTTTGGGGGCTGTGAACATCCTTCTACAAATATATTCATAAATTCTGCTACATGTGATGAAATCCAATTCTGTCAAAGACCCATTTGAGTTACTGAAGATATATTTCCATCGGTATATGGAACTTGTTCTGAGGTCTCCTATAGACTGAGAAAAACTAGGCTGAATTTGAAGGGAACATGGCCACACTGGTTACAGACATGTGTTGCATCAAACAACGATATCTCATAAACCAGACAATGAAATGAAATTCCGCGAAATACCCATTTGAGATATTGAAGAGGTATTTCCATCCATGTGTGGAAATCATTTTGTAGTTTTTTGAGTAGGGAGAAAATACCTTTGAATATGGTGGTACGCGTGGCCTCATTGGCTCAAATACATGCTGAGATTAAATTGATGATATCTCTCAAACCAAGAAGCCAAATGAGATTCTGAGAACTACCCATTTGATATATTGAAGAGATATTCCAACCACATGTGGAATTCATTTTGTAGTTTAATGATCAGGGAGAAAATTACCATTGAATATGGTGGTACACGCAACCTCCTTGGTTCAAATACATGTTGATATTCAATTGATGATATCTCTCAAACCAGGGAGCCAAATTAGATTCCATGAAATACCCATTTGAGATATTGAAGAGATATTTCTAATGCGATGTTATAGAGCCTCTGAAATTCTATGTAGAGGTCTAAACACCTCTTTGAATTTGGTTGAGTGTAGAGGGCCACAAAGGATGCCAAGGGTTTGTAGAGTAGCATGGGTTGTTATAGAGGTTGTGGAACCTCTATGGGAAGCATGGACACCTTGCAAATTTGTTGAAAATGTTGAATACCAATGGATGTAGTGGATCCATGTATGGATGTAGTGAATCCATGTATGGTTCTCCTTATAATGGTGAATGAAGATTCGAGGGAAAAAACAACTCTGTAGTGCCTGTGGACCAATTGTGATGCTTACAATGTATGGCTCAACAAATGGATTACGATAGTACCAAAAGGTGGTTGGTGATTGCTGCAAATGTTTGAACCTACAACATGATTCAAATCCTTGTCCTGATGGAGAGTGTACCTGTTCTGATACCATTGATCCAGATCTCGGGGGCTGAGATCTGGATGGATTGAATGTTGAGAGAGGAGGAGATTAGACATGCCAATATTGCATGAAAAGAAGCACATACAAAAAAAAAACATGTAAATGAAGTACTCGGGAGGTGAGGTTCAAAGAGGAGCCTCACCTCTAAAACTAATTACCACTAAATCACTCAGAGCTAATTAATCTCACAATGAACAACAAAAATAATACGAGAGAAGCCAAAATGAGTAACTTGATATTATGAGAAGGCTTGCTAGGCCTTTATATAGAATTAAAAAATGGTCCATTGGACAAAGTAAAAAAGATCTCATTAAATGAGTCTCTATTATTAGTATAATAGATATAACTACCCAACTAACTAAGTAGTGGAAAATAAAACCTAATACAATAATGGAAAGAGCTCATTAGGTGAGTCTCTATTATTATAATAATAGATCTAACTATCCAACTAACTAAGTAGTGGAAAATAAAACCCAATGAAGAGGTGAGAATCTCTTTGACCCATACGGGCAACCTGTTAGCCCAATTAATTAATGAGGAGGTGGGCATCTCCTTGATCCACATGGGCAATCTAATAGCTTTATAGTTTTATGACTTTTGCCTCCGAATTTAGACCATATGCCCCCTAAAATTCAGATCAGCCATGCAACCCCCTTCAAAGTACATGTAAATTTTGATATTCCATTATTTAAAGGACTGATAGATGCAAATGTTGTAGATAAATGGTTGAATCTGCTCGAAGGGTATTTTTTAGTCCACAATTTTTTCGATAGGGAAAATATTACTTTTGCACTCCTCAAGTCCGTCCCCCATGTTAAGGACTAGTGGGATACTTACTTTGATCAAAGGGCCATAGAGGAATATGCAATATTTTTAGTCCCTCCCACATATGATTCATTTAGGGATGCCATTAAAGAACAATACTACCCTGTTGGAAGCTACGATGACCAATACACAAGATGGACCACCCTGCGTCAGGAAAGGGACCGAACAATACCAGATTTCACCAATATTTTCCATACCCTACGCACCAAATTGGGTATCAAAGACTCTGAGCGACATATGGTGCTCAAATACTGCGACTGTCTACATAGATACATTCAAATAGAAATGGAGTTTCTGGACATCTCATCATTGGGTACGACTTATAGATATGTTGTCAAGATCGAGAAGAAATTTAAGTAGAAGATGTGATAGTTTGGATCTGCAAATTCCTCATAGCTGAAGCCGGGCAAAGGCGACCCCAACCCACAAAACAAGGGATAGAGAAAAGATGGCCACTCTCAGGACAACCAATCCAAGCTGCAACACAAGAAGGGTAATGAGAAGTCGAAGAAGGACACATGAAAATGGTGTGAATACCATAAAATACCCTGGCACAACACCAAATAATGTCTCTCCAAGTAGTCACTAGTGTCCAAGATGAAAGCTTCTGATTCAGAGGCAGATTCTGACTTTGAATCAAATCGAGAAGGAGGGAAGCAAATTATCGATGTTGAACCCAGTGCCACTGTCGCTAACACCAAATTCCATTCAAGTGAAACAAAAGAACCATAGGAAGGGGAACACCTCTTTCACTCACATATGTGGGTAAAGGGGGATCTGATTCATTTCATTGTCAATAGAAGTAGTCAGAAGAACCTGATATCAACAGAGGTCGTCAAGCAGTTGAACCTGCCGATGACAACACACCTGCAACCCTACACCATCAGCTGGCTTCACCAAGGAAGAGATCTTCGTGTTAGCCAACCATGTCATCTGCCCTATGACATCAATCTTTTCAAGGACAAGGTATTGTGTGGTATTTCTCCCCTTGAAGTTTGTGATGTTCTTTTAGGAAAACCATATTTGTGGAAGCGACATGCTGTGTATGAGTATAGATCCTGAAGTGTTATTATTACTTTGGGTAGACAATTGTACATGAAACCATAGGTATCGTTGCCTACCGCTATTTCTTTAATCTCTCCTAAGAAATGCAGTAAGGTCATTTCACAGACCGAGAAGTTTGTTTTCTTTTGATCCATGCTCATAGTAATCATAAGTTTTTTGCCACATCCGTGGCCTCTACACAGAGCCTCTCTTTGCAACAAAATCAAGTGGACGAGATCGTGGAAGAGTACAAAGACATCTTCTCCTCACCCACCAGAGTACCAACACAATTCCAAGTCAAGCATCCAATTGATCTAACCCCCAATGCACCTTTGCCTAATAGACCAGTCTATCATCACTCAATGATGGAAAAATGATGAAATCAAGCATTAGATCCAAGAGCTGCTTCAAAAGGGGCACATCAGACCAAAATCCTCCTCTTGCAGAAGCCTGATTGTACTGGTGCAGAAGAAAGATGGGACCTGGTGTCTCTGCATTGATTACAGAGCATTAAACAAAATCACAGTCAGGAACCAGTACCCGATTCCTATAATTGATGACCTTCTTGACCAACTCAAGGGGGAAAATATCTTCAACAAGATTGACCTAAAGTCTAGATACGACCAAGTTCCCATCAAACCAACTGATGTATGGAAGACAAATTTTAAATCTAAAGAAGGTCTCTATGAATGGCTAGTCATGATGCCCTTTGGCTTAATAAATGCACTAACCACTTTCATGAGGTTGATGGATGATGTATTGCGACCCTTCACCAATTATTTTTTGGTGGTATATTTAGATGAAATCCTCATTTTCAACAGAACTTGGGAGGAGCACATGCGACATATTCAACAGGTTTTGAGCACTCTGGGACAACATAAGCTATATGCCAACTTGGAAAAATGATCCTTTGGCATGAACATGGTCCAATAATTGGGCTAAATTGTTGATGAGCATGGGGTACATATTGATCCAACTAAGATCCAAGTCATCTATGACTGGCCAACCTCGACCACACTAACTGAGCTTTAGATCTTTTTGGGACTTGCCAACTTCTACCGACGGTTCGTGTTGGGATTCTCCCATATTGCATGGGCTCTCAGCCAAGTGACCAAGGGTGGTGGCAGGGAAAAATTTGCATGGGGGAAGGAACAACAACAAGGATTTGATGATCTGAAGAATCACCTGTGCTAAGCTCCAATACTCTCCTTACCCGATCTAGAACAACCATTCAAGATTGAGATTGATGCATTCGACTATGCTGTAGACACATTTCTCACTCAACACAGTCATCCTATAGCATACCATAGTGAGACACTCTCAGATACTATCTAGAAATACCCCACCTATGACAAGGAAATGTATTCCATTGTACAAGCCTTTCGTTAATGGAAACATTACATTCTGGGAAAGGAAACAATCATCCACTCTGATAACAAGCCTATGTAGTTCATACAGATACATGGGAAGTTTCAGAATGACCACCATCAGAAGTGGTCCACCTACCTGCATCAGTTCCATCTCAACATCAAGTATAAGACCGTGAGCAAAAATCATGTCACTGACTTCCTCAGTCAACCTCCCATGGATGCACTCACCATTGTGCTCCATTCATGTGGGGATGAGGCATATGAGTGGCCCCAACTTTATCATCAAGATCCAGACTTTGCCAGCACCTATCAGGACAAACTATTATGCCATCTGGTCCATCTTTGTGTTCCTGCAAGAGAGCTTGCAAAGATGATTTGGGAGGCTCAATACAATAAGATGACAGGACATTTTGGCGTGGAGAAAACTGTGTCCATTCTACAAAAAACAATTATTGGCCAAAACTTCGATAGGACGTCAACAAGTATAGAAGATATTGCACTGTCCATGCCATTTCCAAGCAAGCCATCAAGAAACAAGGCTTATACACCTCTCTTCCTACTCTCGAGAGGCCTTGGGAATCCATCTTGATGGATTACATGTTTTTCCTTCCATCCACCAAGCAAGACAATGATTGTGTATTTGTGATAGTTGATCGGTTTTTGAAGATGGACATTCTCACATCTTGCAAGAAGAGAATCAAAGTGGCAGATACTGCTAAGATCTTCTTCGAACGAGTGTGGGTCCATTTTGGGATACCACACAACATCATCTCTGATTGGGACAACAGGTTCCTCAACACATTTTGGTTGAGTCTCTGGTCAGTGTTGGACACCAAGCTCACTAAATCCACTGCCTTCCACCCTCAAACCGATGGCCAAACATAGGCCATCAATTGGATGATTGTGTACATCTTGCGCATGTATAACTCTAATCATCCACATACATGGGATGAGAGTCTTCCCTATGTTCAACAAAATTGCAACAAAACTCTCCATAGCTCCACCGACTATAGCCCCTTTCAAGTGGGGATGGGATTCCAACCCTTAGGTCCCATTGATGTTGTACTACCTCTTGTAGAAACACAAACAAATTCTTCCCATGTTTAGTTTGAGGCCTACAAAGCCACCAGATTAATTGAGCGGATTTAGCACATCTGCCAATAGGTCCATGATATTTTGCAAAAATCCAATGCTAAGTAAAAGCAACACCATGATCAACACTGGGTACCGCACCAGTTTTAGGTAGGAGACAAGGTCTGGTTACATTTACAGAAAGAGTGCCTTACAGGGTGCCATCAGAAGCTTTGCCCACTTCTCTATGGGCCTTACACTATCACCAAGGTTGTGGGTAGAAATGATTTTAATCTCAACACTCCACTCTTCCTTGGCTTGCACCTAGTGCTCAATGTGGACCTCCTTCAGCCATAGTTTCCACCATTATTGAACACCTCAGAGATCTCACAACAATTTACACCCACATAGATTGACCCTGACTACATGAAACATGCATCCACTGATTAGATAGTGGACACACAGGTCAAGGAAACTCGCCAGCAGAAGGTCCAACGTTATCAGGTTTTCAAGGTAGGGAAACTCTTCCACCAAGGCAAGTGGCTCACCCTAGGAAAAATTCAATAGAATTTTCCTCACCTGATGGAGGCACTCAACACAATGGAGACCATTGATTCCTGAGGGTGGAGGACTGATCCAGGTGGATATTGGTGGCCACCCACCTATTCTAACTGGATCCTCTTGACAGTTTTTAGTGCAACACATTATTTTGTAATTCTCTGTAATTGTGGGTTTTGTTGTTCCTGAGATTAAACTTAAGGCTCAAAGCATAATGTCAGGCATCATGAATTAATGAATAGTTTGTCTTAAGAGTGCTTTTTATTTCCGTTAGTTATGTAAGAATTTAAATCCTCAAATGAAATTAATAGTTGAACAAAACAAAGGCCATGCTTCGTCGTCTGAGTCAATTAATCAAATTGAGTGGTGAAGAATAAATTTACAAACTATTAAACAAGATAAGGCATCAATGAAAAAAGAATCTTACCTTGTTTATAGTAGAAGAAAGAGTGAAATGCACCCCTGAAAGGATATATGATATAGTGGTCCAATTAGCTTGTAGGTCTTGTATTTGCTGATAGCAAATACAAAGGAAAAATGCTTGCTTATCAGATAACTAAATGGAATGTGATCACAGTAGATGTTGTACTAAATTGCATTCATTCACTTATCAAGGAGTAACATAAAGAAAACTGGAAATATGAAATACAAGAAGAGCACATAACTCAAACAACACAAAATTTGGAATCCATGTCTGCGCTTGTATTAATACTCACAAAGGGTGAGTTTTCTTAGTTACAATATGACAAGAAGCAAACTTTGTTCATTCTTTTAAATATGTATTTATACAAAAGGTTCTCAACCCTAAACGGTTGGAATATCCTTATTTCTAAAATAGTAAAGGTTACAAAAAGTGAAATCTGAAGCATTTCACCTGCATCTATTTTGTCTTTTCTTCATGCTGGCAAAGGCATTTTTCTTTCCTATTATCCGGCTCAGAAATAGAAAATCTCTAATCATGATTTGTATAGATGATGTGTACAAACTACCTCATTGGTTATCGGAGGTGCTTTTTTTTACTTGTTCGATACATTTAACACATTTGCTCACAAATTGTACCACCAACCTGGAGGGTTCTGTGAAGTCATTTGCCTCAAAAGCATATAATTTATTTTCTAATTGAGGCAATATATTTTCCATTCTCCTATCTTCTGAAGCTATAGACTGTAGCTGCAAACTGGGCTTCACTAGCCATCTATTTATCTGAGTAATATAAATCTGCTTTAATTGTAAGATTTCAGTCTGAGCCTCTTCCATGTTGGTCTTAATGTTAAGTTGATGCTTTCTATATCAAATTGTCCTAATACTTCAGAGATACTATGTTTTTCGAGGCCTAATGACTCTTTGTCAAGTGAATGAAAATATTCTTCACAAGCCTCTTTGACTTCCTTAGCCATCTTTTTACTTTCGGCTATGTTGGCTTCCCAGGCCTTCAATATTATATCGCTTCTGATTTTCTCTTAAACAAACAACCTGGAAACCATAGATACTCCTTCTCTTGCCGATGACACAACTGCTTCTTGGAAATTGGTTCGAGCAGCAATAGCCTCTCTCTCCTTTAAACATATGTTATCAAAGGCTTGATTTACCACCTGAAAGTGGTTTTGGATAGCTTCCACCTTATTCAAAAATCTTCGTTGTGCTGATTCCAGTTCCTTATGTACCTCTAGAGTTTGGGTTTGGAAAGCTAAAATATCCACTACTGCGTTTTCAGTTAAACTTACCTTCGCTTGCAGCTGCCTGACTAATTTATCGCTTGTCTATGACTTTTTCTGCATCTCATCAAGATCAGATTTGAGCTACTGGATTTCCTATTTATCATTGGCTCTAATCTTCTCGAAATCCTTGTTGTTCTCACTCCTGACATTCTTTTCCACCGTTTTCATTTGATTTTGCAATTGGCCTATCAACATATCTTTCTACTTCAACTTGTCCTTCAGGCTACTCACGAAAAACTCGTTTGCTGTCATGAAAGATCCCAACAAGCCTGCGACCTCTATAGTGAAGTATTCTTCTTCTAGGGCCTGCCCATCTAATATCACCCTGTGTATTTTAACAACTGCACCCTCCTTCTGATGTGTTTCTCTCTTTACCGCAACCCTTCTCTTCTTACTGAAGAAGAATTCCGAAGGAGGCATCTCTGCTGCTGAAATAGGTGTAAGGTCTCCTATGAATACAACTTCGACCATGGGGTTCCCTCTTCTGAACTGTAGAGGTGTGACAGATTTTATAGGAATACCTATCTCAGTGGATGTTTGCTTCCTGACTGTGTCAGTTGCTGGTTTACCCAATGTGGACTGTGGCTTTTCTTCTTCCTTCTTTATCAAGGTCTCAGTTTCCTCCAAATTTTCTCAGGCATCTTGTCCAATAGAGTTCCCTGTTTATAACCCTTGGGTCTTCGTTTGTTGTGTGGTGGGAGGTGTCAGGATTTCCCCTTGCAATAGTTTGGGAAGGCCATTTCTTCGATGTTTCTGGAAATTATAAAACTCGACCATTTTATTTGGTGTCAAAGCTTGAATTCGATCCAAAACCTCTTGATAGGACCCCGCTCCTCAGAATATTTCATCCTGAGGAGAATCTCATGTTCATATCTTTTCAGATTGCAGTTGGCCATGTGGTTACCTACAATCTTCTGCAGATCATGCTTCTTGAATTCAATATCGACCAGTTTGATTTCTCCTAGGGATATGACTTCCACTTTAAAATGGCTAAAATCCAGCAAAGAAAACATACCAATATGTAGGGGAAAAGATGGCCATACCTTTTTCTATATTGCTTTGAGCTCCTAACCAATCCCTCCAAGCATAGTTTGATGTTATACTTCAAAACACACCAATCGGTCTGGTAAAAATTTAGGCAGATCATTTTGAGGAACCAAACATCCCAAAACCCTAATATAGGAGAAATGCTCGTCGATGTACCAATCTGCTATCTTGACCAGATTAGATTTAATTTTGTCAGAAATTTTGGGAGGTGGGTAACCCATTCGAATGATAAATATGTATGGGTTCAACACTATTTGGAGTCCAGCTCCATCGCATCAGTGGAAAAGGCGTCATAGAATAGACGACATCCATGATATAATCCGACATGAAAAATTGGGCTGGTTTCCCCTTGGATTTTAGTGACTGATATGCTGTAATCTCTTTAACCAAATTGTCTGAAAATATCTTGGCCCAATCAAAAGAATAACCCTCAGCCATTGTGTGCATAATGGGTACCCACTGTAAAAATAAATGGGTTGTGTCTTCTTTCCCATAGAGTCTACACATCATCATTTCTATGTACATATGTGAGGTTCTAGTGCGGAAACTGGGTATATACCATGGGAATCAACTCTGAACTTCTCGGGACGAGAGTACCAGTCTTTGATTAAATCGGGAAGGTTTTTTTCGTATTGGTCACATTCCTTCTTATTAAATTCTACTAGGAAACTGGAATTGTAAACGAAATTGGATACCAAAGACAATTTGTACATCACCTATAGTTGTTCTGGCCGAAAATACCCAACTGCGACCTTTTGTAAATTGAAAATGGTTCTGGTAGGAATGTCCACATTCTCCAATGCCCAACCGATCATATCATTGTAGAGAAAGAGCCTAGGCCACATCGCTATATTATGTAGCTCTGTCTGGGAAACAATTTTGTATTTGGTAGCTAGGTCCTCTGTCTCATCATCACATAGTCATCCAGGCAACTGGCGAATTCATACTATAGAATATTGAACACTTGCGTCCAAGATTTAACGACATCTATGCTTCTAAGCGAGGTGTTAGAGAGGATATCTGTGTTCTGGCTCGATCCTTCACCATGCGCTTTAGTTGATTTTCGAGGAGCCATGGTATCAGGTCTCAGAGCTATGATATCTGTCACAGGAAATGCACAAAGTTTATTACCTTGAAAACTTACTGCTTAGTGAAAACACACAATTAAATTTGAAATTCAATATCCTTTTCCTTTAATTGCGTCGATTTTCCAATACTTCTACTAACGAAGCATTTACTTTTCCTTAATGAATAAGATTTCGGCAGTGGTCTAGGATCTCACTTTGAATGATTTCCATAAATCAACTATTAATGTCATTAATTTTTGGGAAAAGCACAGATGAAATTTGAATTTATCCGAGTCATTATTTAGCGAAGATTAATTACACGATAATCATTGTTAATGTGTCATTCAATCACACTTATTGTTAAGAAAATTTCGTGACTTTAGACATCGAGATATCTTATGACATTTCAAGGTATAATCCCCGAATCACGAAATCGTGATATGATTAATTAACTTTAATCATGTTTAACCCTTTTAAATAATTGTGATCAACCTAAGACAACTTCACAATTTTGGCTATTGAGACTTTCAAAGTCTTTCGAGGCAAGAGCTCCGAAACGTGAAATCGTGATATGATTAATTAACCATTAATCATTTTTAATTCTTAGTTAATTTGGTTTAATGCTTAAGACAATTTCGTGATTTCGGCTATTAGGACTTTGGAATTGTTGTATGTTGAAATGCCTGCATTGCGAAACTATGAAACTCGATTTCTCGAATGTAGTCTTTTAGTTATTTGACTCGTGAACAAGTAGGCGGATCCATAATTCTTAAGATATTAGGATCGTTTAATTTAATGGGAGACTTCATCAACGGTGAGAATTAAGAACACACTGTTTTTATTTAAACGAGAATGAAATCTATTAAAATCTAAAGTTTTATAAATATATATGTGTTCCAACATAGGCTCCATCTAGGGATCTCGTCTCCCTGTGAGACGCAGAAGAACAATAGACCAAGTAGCCTTTATTGGGTAAATGGAGTCATTATTGCATTTCTGTGAAACACATTCTGAAAAAGGATACATAGACGGACTTTGGACTTCATCCATATCTTTGAAAACTTTCAAAACTTAATTCATCGATCTCGAGTTTAGGCTCATTAATGGATTCCTTTTCTTAAAATTGATTTCAGATTTTCTTAAGATAATCAAAACAACCTTAATTGATCTGTCAGACTCTATTCAATTTTATTTTCATCAAGGTAAATTAATTTTAATGTTTTAGTCAGGGAGTCCTCTGTTGTCTTAGAATGTAGATCTAGTTGAAAAGAGAACTAGTTACCAAAGTGCATTATAATACACGTATAATAGCCTTGTAGATATCGTAGACATTGCTT
This sequence comes from Picea engelmannii, assembly GCA_009831015.1. NCBI lineage: Eukaryota > Viridiplantae > Streptophyta > Pinopsida > Pinales > Pinaceae > Picea > Picea engelmannii. The sequence continues at coordinate 501,515 of ML777368.1, read as the reverse complement.
CACTTCTAGCGAGCTTGTTCAGTACCCCGGTGAAGTTATCTAATTCCCAAATTGAATTTCCTTTCACCACTTTAGTCATTAATTTTGCATTTAAATTCCGATATGAGGGAAACCATTTAATGAATTTCCTTTCATCATCTCTTTTTGGACTAGATGGGGGAAATCATTTTATGAATTTTCTTTCACCATCTGTCTTTTGTTTTTTAAAACATGAAGTGGGGGAAATCAATTTGTATACAATATACCAGGGATGACATCTGTTTATAATTTAGCATCAGAGGTCTGTTAACTCATTTTGATTACTCTGGACTAATCTTCTTCCGACCTTCAAAACACCTTCGCTTACAGGAAGTTTTCAAGGGGAGCTTTTAATTTCCAGGGACTTTCCTTGAGCGAGACTAATCAGTCTAAATCTGTTAGAAAAGCTAAAGTAGTTAGGATTAGACCAGACATACTTTCTTTCAGTTAAAGTCATAGGGATCATAAATATTTTTTCCTATTCTCATGTTGCAGACTTATTTATGATCTTTCAGAGTCAAGGTGAAGTCCTTTTTCCTCCATGAAGATCAAGAAAATATATTTAGAATCACGGGGAAATACAACTTGAAGACAAGCATAAAAAATAGAAAGAGGATTCAAATGTTCTATCTTGAAAATGGTCATCCCTATGCGAGTCTGCTTATGGATTCTCAAATTCTTTTCTTTAAAGTCTTTTAATTTCTTATTTTCTTATTATAAATTTTATTTCATTTTTTTATTTTATTTTATCTTATTTTTAATTTTATTTTATCCAAAGAAAACTCTTGAGAATTAAAACGTAATTTTATGTTCCTCTGGTTGTAGATTAGGTGACAAAATTTGTATAGATGAAACTTCTGTCATACCTAGTGATATCTCCTTGAAAATTTAACTTGGGTCAGTAGGGAATAAGGTCATACCTCATATTTTCTCTATATTTTCAACCAACTAAAATATCTATTTATCACTTGTTTCGAGAGAAAGCCAATGTTTTGAAATGTGAGCATCGATTTCTGATACATCTTGTCTCTCGACTATCAGCAAGTATCCTGCAATGAAAATAAACATGAGGGCTGTTAGGAACTTCTGTAGATCAGAACTCTATGCGTTACTTATTTTTATATTTTTGTTTTTATGAAATCGACAAACCTGCTTTTATTTACAGTGAAAGTAAGGACTTATCGAAGAAACGAAAAATTGTAAACAAAAATGTGAAAATCAAACCGGTATGTACAATGGGAGTTCAGAATTTGGTTACTACATGAAATGATTCAGGTAATGCCTGTTGATAGGGCGTTAAGGATCTTCCCATCGAGATTTTCTAACAAAAATGAATTCTTTCCCTCAGAAGATGTGACCTTGAAAGGTCCACACCAGATATGGTCAAATTTGTCATGCTTTCCCGAGTCTTCCTTCCTAGCATCCCATTTTAAAACCAAGTCACCAAGGAGGAATTCCCTATCTTTAGATTTTTGGTCAAACATGGATTTCATGTTATCCTAATATTTCTGGAGTCTCTCATCCACTTCAACCCTATTTTGCTGGACTTCTATCAATTGATTTATTCTTCTAGTGATGTCATTTGGCTCCTCCTTTGCGTCTTGCCAGAGTTTCATTATGGGCAGAGCAAGATTTATGGGGAGAAACACATCGGTTCCATATACCATTTGAAAGGGGGACATTCTGATGGATTTCTTAGTGCCTATTCTATTAGCCCATAAAGCATACTTCAAATCCACATGCCAGGCTTTCTTATTTTTAGTCAACACTTTTTTAGTTATGGTGATTAAACTCTTGTTCAAGGACTCAACTAATCCATTTCCTTGAGGATAGTAGGTCATTGAATGTCCTAGTACAACTTTTACTTTTGAAAAAAACTTACCATAGCCATGGATTTGAAAGCTTGGGCATTATCAGTGACTATCTTCCGAGGACAGCCAAATCTCGATAAAATGTTCTCTTCTAAGAAACTGATCACCACTACGTCCGTTGCATTTTGCATTAGAATAGCCTCTACCCATTTAGTGAAATAATCAGTAGCGGTCAAAGTCCACTTATGCTGTGCGCTTAAATGTGGATGTATTTCGTCGATGAAATCTAGACCCCATTGCTGGAACAAAGCTTCTGTTTTGACTAGGACCAAAGATAAGGCCAGAAGATTTTGTTTGCTTGAGAATAGTTGGTAGGGGTTACAAGCTCTGACTTTAGCATTCACATCAGTGAATAATTTTGGTCAATAATATCCATCTCTCAGGATTTTATAGGTCGTTGCTCTCTAGGCATGATGCTCTCCACACACCCCTTCATGAAATTCATTTATGACTCTCTCCATTTCAGATTCTACTAAACAACTCAATAGAAATCCCATAGGATCCTTCCAATATAGTTGGTGTTGGCCCTTGACCAAGTGTCGGGAGATCCTTGGTCAAGTTTGGCCTATTTTGGGACTTTGACAACTTGTTGAAGGAGGAGCGCAAGACGAAGCAGAGATCGCGGGATCTCGACCCCTTTTTGGTTCCTTTTTAGAATTTTGGATAATGTAACGGGTATGGGATGTTGGCCCATGGGTTTACCCATGTTTAGTCCTATTTTGTAATGTATAAATAGATGTATAGGCTATGGAAGAGGTGGACAAGATAGGCATATCTGTGTGATATTGGGCTAAGTGCTAAGTACGAATGGCTAAGTGCTAGATCTATGTGATTGAAGGATTGTAAGTGCTTTGTGCAAGGAATTGTAAGAAGGCTTGGTGTTGTAACCTAGCTCGAAGAAGGAAGATTTGGCAGAGAGCGTGCATATCTCCTGTGTTCTGCGGAGTAGGATCTTGATGCTATGTGCCTGTAAGAATATTGATCAAAGATAATAAAGAAGAAGAGTTGGTGGACGTAGCCCTAGGGTGGGGGTGAACCACGTATATGTTGTGTTTCTATGCTTTGTGTGATGTCTTGATATGTTTACGTCTTTACTTGCTAAGTGATTTGATATAGATAGATAGATCTATTTATGCTTTGTGCTAATGATGTGTATGGATGTTAGATCTAACTTATGTGAATATGCTTAGTGCTTGAATCTGCTAGATCTAATCTGCCTCTATATGATAAGTGCTTAAATACATCAGATCTGAGTGAATGATGTGATGCTCTATTTTATCTGTGGAGCAGATAGTGGTTAAAGATTGATGAATTTTCGGTGCTAAGTGCTTTGTTAAGTATTACAATCACAGATCTGTGTCCCAACTAAGGTTGCAGACACCTGATTCTTACAACCACCCCTGCCTCTACCTCGGGTGAGACTTCATTCGCTTTGCAGGTGTTTCCGAAAGGGCCGATAGTTAGGGTTTTGTTGGTGCGTTGTTGTAGCATTGAACCCTGGGTCTACCCCTGTGCCAACAAATGGTTTTGTTGCCAGGACCTGAAATTGTGATTGCTGGGAACTAATGAAGAAGAAGCTTTGTGCAAATATCCGACCTAAAACTATGGAAGATATGTGCATGGATCTATTGTTCTAGTGCGCAGTATTCTACTTGATTTATAAATCTTTGTGCTAAAGAAAATAGGTCAGATCTAAATAAAAGAGGTCAGATATGAAGAAAAGAGGCCAGATCTAAAGAAAAGAGGTAACATTTGCAAGCTTTGTGCTCTGATAAAGGTAAGAATAGTGAAAAGTTCTAGATCTGAAGGCTTTGTGCTTTGTAGAATTAAGATAAGTGGAGATTTTTTTTCAGAAGTATGGATCTAGGTATGTTTGATAGATTCTGTCCTAGCTTGAAAACTAGGGCACTAAAAGATGAAAGAAGGTTTGATATGCGTAGATCTGATAAGAATAGTGATAGATATATTATACCTATGCATAGAAAGAATGTTTGGACTAACAAGTGGATGCAAGATCCTAGAAAGAATTGTTTTCATGTTAGCTACTATGATCCTAGCACATAGTACAGAAAGAGCTGGGGATCACTTAAAAGAAAGAGAGGATTAACCCTCTGTTACAACTGCAAAAAATGGGGACATCTTGCTAAGCAATGCCCTGGGAGAAGACCTAGTTGTATTTGTTGCAAAGATTTGGACCATGAAGTATTGGATTTCCCTAGAGTGATTGTTGAGCTTGAAGGAATGAACATGAGACCAGAAAACCCTAAGGCGGGTCCAGAAATGGCAGAACCCCAGAAAGAATCAGAGAAAGTATTGCTACAGATAAGAGAAACCCTGAATGACCACCGACATGTCAGCTTATCAAAGATCTTCAAAGAAAAAGAATGCCTTGAAGCAAGAATAGGAGACTTCGACATTGACTGTGTTCTAGATGAGGAAACACAAGTGAATATCATGACATAAAGAACTTGGGAACTTTTAGGGAAGCGTTCTATGACTCATTCATTGGGAGGAATAGGGATATTTAGAGGAAAGCTGATAAAACTATGTGGAAAGCTCACCAAGATATCTATGAATGCCAATGGAACTTCGATAGAGGAAGATTTTGAGATTATTAAATTTATTGAGAATAACACCCTGTTTACCATGTTACTAGGAAAACCTGGGATTGAAAAAGATCAGGCCAGAAGGAAAGAAGAAGAAGAAATTTTAGAGCAGAAGAAGCAAGAGTTAAAATATTTCATGACTAGAAGGATCACACACTTGATTGAAGAATAGGAGAACAGATCGAAGCTATTTAACACCGGAGACCCAGATGTCAAAGTTGCAAGAACACTAGAAAACCCATAGAAGATTGAAGTACCTATTCCAGCTAAAGAAGAAGTATCACCCTCAAATCTTAGGAAAGAATATCAACAACGCGAAGTAACTATGCCACAAGAAGATAAGAATCAGAATGGAAAAAGGAATACCGAGACGAAGCTCACTGGAAATAAGGCTAGAAATCTAAGTAAGAAGAGAGCTAAGATCAATAAGTTACAGAAGGTTCTAGAAGGAACTTTGCAGATGAAAAATTTGCAAAATTGGAACTTCGTCGAGATAAGAGAACAACGTCACATGACACTTCGCCATGGAAAAGAAATATAGCCATTGAGACCAATATAACCATTTGAACGAACCTCCGAACAGATAGAAAGACATTTATGGTTTTCCACCAGACCGTTGGACTGCGCCGTAACAAACATAACATATTTAATGAAGGCTTCTCGGCTGTTGCAAGAGATCCGTTGCCAAGTTATCTATTTATCCCTTCGTGCCATGCCTCCAATTTTTTATTTTATTTTGTGAATCTGAGCCCACAGACTCACTGATTTTACACAGTGATCATTGCGCTATTTCCCTCTATTGTATCGTAGTGTCTAAGTTACTCCCCAAACCCGAGATTTTCAACCCCGAGCATGTATGTCAGACGAGTTCAGCGCTGCAGAGAAAGTTATAGAAGAATTTACAATCCACCTCATGACTAAAAGAGTCATGTCGATGTATGCAGGTGTACAAGATTCATCGACGAGAATGGTGCAAGCCTCTCTGTCGACTGCTCGTGGAGCTGGACCATCCTGGCCATCAGTAGAAAAGAGAACCAAGCATAAAGACGACCTCGAAAATGCAAAACTGATTCCAACCATATTTCCCGATTACATCCTGCCTCTGGCTGGCGCGGTGAATCGTGATAATGTACCATGAGATTTTGAATATACCATAGTTACTGCGTACCTCTTGAAGGGGATACACGCAGTTCGAATAGACTAGGAAAAGATCGCAACACTAAATTTCAACAACTTCAACCTTGGAGATCACAAGATCTATGGTATGCTTGCCCCATACAAGTACCTAACCAGAACAAAAGGGAAAAATTCAAATATCATCCCCCAGTCATGGACAATGAACCTCGCGCAGTCCACCCTGCTAAATGTCATGAAGATCCCACACTTCAGAAGACACCAGGAAGTCAACGCCTATTTCAAGTTGTTACTATCGTGTTACCATGGTGACTACTTATGGCTAGACCACCGAATTATAGTTGACACAACATTGATCCATGGGATCATAGGCCTGAGTATGCAAGGACCCGACCCGCAGGACTTTTATCCGGGAAAAGCGACAGATCACGCACTAGCACAAAAGATCAAGGACACCTATGGTGATGTTGATAAGGGAACAAGAGGCTACAAGGTAGCTTCTATCTAGAGTGGCAAAGTGTACCTTGCATGTCAAATGATAGCTAGAAAGTTAGTAAGGAAGAAACGACCTACGAAGGTCACCAAATTTGTCGTTGACCTCGCAGGGAAGTGCACGGAAGGTCTACAGATGAACCGGGCAAAGTACCAAGTTAACCAGTTGGAGCTAGATTGTCGAGAAGCATAGGATCAGGGTTACGAATTTCATTTCAGTTGGCTCATGGTCCTCATTGTATTTGTTGTCTGGGAGATGCTGGAAGAAGCAACCTTCCTAGACATTGAGTCGTTTAAACCGCTTGCCGCGAATTTTGCTACCCTGTGGTATTCAATAGATATGAACAAACAGTGGCAGTCAAATGATGTGTTCCATACATACTACCTCCAGCTTAAGAGAGACATAGAAGCTGAGCCTCGCATGAATCCAAACACTTTATAGAGGTTTCGACCAATGATGAAGTTCAATGTAGATCGAAACTTCACTTACATTACAACGCAGGCAAATGAACATAAAGAGCAGCTCCAAACATATTATAAGCTTAAGGCATAAGACTTAGAGGAAATCACTAAGGAATGGTTTATTGACCTCCTTATCCCTGCAAACCCCGCAGAGATATCTGATATTGATAGCCCAGAGGACACCCATAAAGAACATAATACACCCGGGCAGAAGAAGATTGAGGAGGTCCAAAACTTAAGCAATACCTCAGGAAATATTGCTTCCATGTCACTTGACCGAGGGGGTGGTGATGAAGTAGAAGTTGAACAGAGGCCCAACGAAGTAACACTTCCCAGAGACGAGGATGACCCCTTGAATAAGAGGAAGTTTTCCTCCCCAAAACCTTCTTCCCGGAAGAAGTCGAAAGCTACCATGACCAAGATGCAGACTGTCCTCACCTCTGACGATTTTGACTTCATCATAACAACCCTGGACGGTGCTTGTTTGGAAATAATAGACAAACAAGCGGCCAAGCAGGAAGAAATGTATGATAGGATTGAAGTCGAACTCCGAGGGGTACAACAGGCCCTTTAGTCCATTCGCGCAGTCTCCACTGCGCTGGGAGAACCAGAGTTGGGAGATGAGACAACCCAACTCCACCGACTAGCTGATACAGTTGAAGCTCGCCTCTAACAAGCACAAGAAAAAATAGAACAAGCCACCCAGGATTTGACACAAGTACGAGGAGTACTTTTCGAACAACGTCGAGCTGCAGAACAGGAAAATATTTCTCTCCAAGTAAAGTTCGATGAAGAAAAAGCAGAGATGCAGCAAGGAAAAGAAAAGTTTCTCACCGAGCAAATCGAAGTGAAAGAAGCGGTCAACATAGCACTTTGCTCTATGACAGTCGTAGAAATAAAGGCAGAGGATCAAGTCATGTAGCAATTAGAGAAGCCAACATAAGCTATCCAACAGTTACAACAACGCATAGCAGACTTAGATCTCTGCGTAGTGCCCGAGACTCCATAGGATGTAAGGGACCAAAGATAAGAAACTACTCGAAGCGCAGTTGAGAGAATAAAATCCCTTACTATGAAATGTAAGCAACTTACTAATCATAGTGCCCAGACTTACGAGCAACTCACAGAGAATCTAGAACTGAAGGCACTGGAGTCACAACTCCTAGAGGCGAAGTATCAAGATGAAATGATACAGGCACAGCTAAAGCCCCTGTCAGCTGTGGAAAGAATGAAGCACTCCCAAGAGCAACACACCGCCCAACAACAAATCCACACTCTCTAGAGCAGAGTTATGGAAGTAACTCAGAGACTCCAACTTGTACAAGATAAGACCTACCAATTTTTCATAGAGGTAGAAGGCCAAGGAGAAGAACTAGAGTAGGTTTTCACTGCAGCTGAACAATGCTTGGAGAGACCTGTGAATGAGATAGTCATCCAAGAGTTCGTTGCACAAGAGGCCATGGCACAACAAAAAGTCAAAGAAGAACTATCCATATCAGAGTGACTCGGGATGAGTCACAGGTGAGTGTTGGGGGTCTGTTGGCCCTTTACCAAGTGTCGGGAGATCCTTGGTCAAGTTTGACCTATTTTGGGACTTTGAAAACCTGTCGAAGGAGGAGCGCAAGATGAAGCAAATATCGTAGGATCTCATCCCCTTTTTGGGATTTGGGATTATGTAACGGGTATGGGATGTCGTCCCATGGGTTTACCCATGTTTAGGCCTATTTTGTAATGTATAAGTAGATGTCTAGGCTATGGAAGAGGCAGACAAGATAGGAATATCTGTGTGATATTGGGCTAAGTGCTAGATCTATGTGATTGAAGGATTGTAAGTGCTTTGTGCGTACTATGTGATACTTGCAGAGATATGTGCAAGGAATTGTAAGAAGTCTTGGTGTTGTACCCTAGCTCGAAGAAGGAGGATCTGGTGGAGAGTACACAGATCTACTGTCTTCTACGGAGTAGGATCTTGATGCTATGTGCCTGTAAGAATCTTGATCGAAGATAATAAAGAATAAGAGTTGGTGGATGTAGCCCCAGGGTGAGGGTGAACCACGTATACGATGTGTTTCTCTTCTTTGTGCGATGTCTTGATATGTTTACGTCTTTACTTGCTAAGGTCTTTGATATAGATATATATATCTATTTGTTCTTTGTGATAATGATGTGTATGGATGCTAGATATGACTTATGTGAATATGCTTAGTTCTTGAATATGCTAGATCTAATCTACCTCTCTATGATAAGTGCTTAAATACATCAGATCTGAGTGAATGATGCGATGATCTGTTTTATCTGCTAAGTAGATAGTGGTTAAATATTGATGAACTGTCAGTGCTAAGTGCTTTGTTAAGTATTACAATCACAGATCTGTGTCCCAACTAAGGTTGCAGACACCTGAGTCCTATAACCACCCATGCCTCTACCTCGGTTCATACTTCATCTTCTTCGCAAGTGTTGCTGAAAGGGACGGTAGTTAGGTTTTTTTTGGTGCGTTGTTGTAGCGTTAAACCCTGGGTCTTCCCCTATGCCAACAATTGGCTATCTATGATACAATACTTTACTGCGTGCAACTTCAACATTCTAGCTTTGGAATGGGTCATATCACTTGGACACTGCAGAGTTAGAAGGTAAGAAACTATGTCTTTCTACCAGGCAGAGGAAGAGAATTTTTCTTGGATCTCGGTTGCAGGTATAGTAACATCAAGTTCGTCTATGTCTAAAAAATATTCATAATCTTGTAGATGATTTATCCCAAGTAACCGAAAATTTGATTCGGCTAGTAATTTAGCCAAGCCCTGACCGTTTACAAGTTTGGTCGGTTTTACTTCTAGGTCAAATTCCCGAATCTTGGCTAACCATCGGCCCCTTTTTCCATCACTATCTGGTTGAACTAATATATCCTTGACAACGCTGGTTGGTACATAGGAAATTATCTTAGAATGGAGTACATAAGTCCTGAAATATTTGAGGGCCTTTACCATTGCGTATGTTTTTTTTCCAATATATTATATTTCAGTTCATCATCTCTGAGACTTTTACTAATAAACGCTATTGGTTGCTCGAAACCTTCATCATTTTTTTGTAAGAGAATGACCGCGATAGTGTGTTCAGAGGTGAATGAGAAAATCAAGAATTATTTCACATAATCTGGGCTAGCCAACATCGGTGCTTCACCTATAAATTTCTTGATGCATTCAAATGAAGCTTTGGCTTCGGTTGTCCATTTGACCTCGCTATCCTTTTTGAGCATATCTATAATCAATTTTACAATTTCAGCGAAGTTTGGGATGCATCTTCTTAAAAAATTATTTTTTCCTAAAAATGATTATATTTCCTTTCTGTTCCTAAGAATATTGATAATATATATATCTTCAACCCTTTTCAGGTCAATTTTGATTCCATTTTGAGATACTATATGGCCTAAGAGTTTACCTTCCCACATTGCAAAGTGAGATTTCTTGGAATTCAGAGACAAACCAAATTTTTGACATTTCTCAAACATCTGTTTGAGGTGTATCAGGTGCTCCGCATCAGATTTAGAAAACACGGTTAGATCATCAAGATAATCGAAAACAAACTTATCTCTTTCGCCGACAAAGGCGATGTCCATAGCTCGTTGGAAAGTGGCTCCTGTGTTCATCAAACCGAATGACATTTTTTCATACATAAAGGTACCCCATGGGGTAGTGAATGCGGTTTTCTCTTTTTCATCCTCGTGGACTGCAATTTGGTTATAGCCTGGAAATCCATCAATCATAGACATTCTATTTTCTCCAAACACTTTTTCCAATAGGTGATCCATTTTAGGTAATGGATAATTATCTTTGAGAGATGATCTATTTAAATTTCTGAAATCTACACACAGTCTGATTTCACAGTTTTTCTTCCTGACTGAAACCAGATTGGCTACCTACTCGAAATATCTGAGTGGAACAATGATCTTTGCATCTAGGAGCTTTTTCACTTCCTTTTCTATCACATGTAGTAGTATGGGATTTATCTGTCTGAGCTTCTGCCTGAAAGGTTTAACGCCCTGTTTTAAGGGAATTTTGTGTTCAATTACGGTGGTGTCATAAGTTCTTAATTCATCATAAGACTAGGCGAAAACATCCTTGTATTGCTTGAGTAACTCGACATATTTTGGTTTTCATTTTAGGGGGAAGGTATTTAGATATATTTACCATCTTAGGAGTTTCTTTAGTGCCTATGTTACAATCTTCAACCTCTTCAGGTTGAGGCTGCAAAGTAGACTTCAAGGGAATATCATCATGATTGAATAATATTTCCAAGGGAATCAGACCTTTAGGGATATTATTATTTTTCAGTACCAACATGCGGTGATTAGCGATCTTATCCTGGAACTCCTGGGGATCTTCACCTGCCTGCATAATCCAAGCAGGGTCATTTTGAATTTCCTGATCAATATGCATTTCATAAAATTCTTCCACCATTTATAGGAATTGCCTGATTTTCTCATCATCTTCAAAGACTTGCTAGTGTTGAACATTATTTGGTATGGAGGGTCTGTGCCTCATTTATATGTGATACTTTAGTTTGAGGATAGTAGGAGGTACAAACATTGCGTCTTCTTTGGCCAATGAATCTGCCTGTTGATTCTCCATTCTGGGGATATGGTGGATATTAAATGATGAGAAAAAATTCTCGATCAAATCCTAGGAACAATTTCAGTAGAACCTCAACCTTGGGTGTTTGGCCTGCTATTGTTTATTTATCTATTTCACGATCAATTCCGCATCACCATAAACTATCAGATTTTCAATTTTTAACTTCCTGGCATCCTCTAATCCTAAAACCAAGGCTTCATATCCGCATACATTATTTGTATAATCGATGTACCACTGTAATTTGTAGGAAAAGGGAATAATGAACTCGTCTCTGGGTGCCACAAACAACACTCCAACTCCTTCTCCTTCACAAGATGAAGCACCATCGAAATACATTTTCCAAACTCCAACACTATTTACATTTTTATTTACTTTTTCTATTTTTTCTTTTTCTATACAATTTTATTCTATACATTCATCTAAATCATCATCAAGAGATAATATACAGTTTCCTAAATCCTGATCAACGACATACACATGGTAGTTATTTGATTTTACGGGTCACTTACAGTATATGCCAACCTTGTTTCTTTGTACAGGTGAGTGAACTGCCCGCCGAAGATCGAGATTGTAGCGTATGCCATGTCGAGTTGAAGGGATCCTCCAAGTTTGGCACCCCAAGACCTGGATAACATCAAGCCATACTTTTCAGGGATATCAACAACAACCACATCCATCAGAATAATTTTTACAGGAATCTATGCAAGATTGACCACTAAATATTTAATCATACCCATACATTTAACTTTTCTTGAATCAAAAGAATACAGATCTCTGTATGGTCTGGTAATTTCAAGGCCCAATTTTTCCATAATAGCTTTGGGTATCACATTGTGGGAGGCTCCATAATCTAACATATAATTATGGAGCAGATGATCATGCATAGTCCACGTGATGTAGAAAGGAGCGACATAATCTCTGGCATTTTCAAAATGCAGACCAAACATTATAATCAGTTTATCATCTTCTAAATTTATAACATCTGCATGACTTTCAATATCCGAAAAATTTATCATTTTGGCAATCTATTTTCTATATGTAGGGTTTTTTTCTAGTTCCACTAGAGGTACATGGATCTTGATTTTATTAATCTCATTTTCTAGATTGAAACTCCCCGTTGTCTTTTCCGCTTCTCTGGTTCGGATCTCTATCTCCCTTTTTTTTCTGTTTTGTTAGTTTGTGTCGCTTTCATTTCGGCTGTCTTTGTTTTGACAGTCGAAATTTCCACTACTTTTGTCTTGGCAGTCTATGTTTCAACTGCTGATTGAGCTGCCTCACTTGCTTTACTTCTCATCAAGATCTTCTTCGATTGGGAAATTGTGACATTTCTATCCCTAGGCCTTAAATTATACTTCTGTTGAAGCTCGACCATTATATTGTCGACGATTCCCATATAAGCAGAATTTTCTGTAATATTTATGCTATCATCATTAAACATGTATTATGTGCCTAAAGACCTTTCATAGCCTTGCCTCATCAAATGAGGTTCTTGATCATCATCACTAAGATTATTCATGTCTTACTCTAACTCCTCAAATCTTTGCATGTTGTCTCCTCCTATAAAATTTTCATTTTTAAAGGGGGTCTGAATCTTTTTATCTTCATTTTTTATTTGTCTTTGTTAAGTTTGAGGGTTAGGGTTTCTTCTAAAATATTTTCTAGTTAATTGATCTGTTTTAGATTGGTCCAGTTCCATCCTTGAGATTTTGTTTGATAATTCTTTAATTATTTTTTCCATGTCATCCATTTTGTCTTTCGCAGACCTCCCAGATCTAGAAGGTCCTGCTTTTTCTCTGAATCGTTTGGTTTCTTTATTTCACGTTTCAACTTTAGCTTTCAATTTTCTCGATGCCATCATATTTGATTCGATGCCATCTATAACATCATCTTTCATTCTTGTGAGGTCTGCAGATCTCCTTTCCCTCAACAGTAAGGCAAAGTCAGGATCGAAAGCCCCGATGAAAGTCACCTTTGCTGTAGGTTGGGAAGGTTTAACCTCAGCTGGAATTTTGTTATACAATTTATTAAATATCTGAGTGAATTATAGAACTGTTTCTGAATTTTTCTTTCTTAAATCTTTGAACTTGGTTAAATAATAAAGGTGATCCTTCCTCTCTCCCCATTTTCTGAGAAAGGCGTTTTCTAACTCATCGTATGTTCTTATAGAATTTGCTGGTAGCCCTCGGAACCAGGTTCTCACCTGTCCTTTGAAAGTTTGAACTAGGAGCATTGAATAAACATCCTCGTTCTCAAGGCCAAGGATATCGACAAATTGATTGAAATTTTTTATGTGTTCAATGGTCGTTAAATCTCCCTCTCCTGTGAACTTTGGCAGGTTTTTCATATAGTTTTCGGTAAATCGTGGAGGGGAACTAAGAGGACTAAAGGAGCATACCTAACAACTATTTTAGCAAAAAATCTAGGAGGTAGGGGTGGTCCTTGACCACCTCCTCCTCCCCCTCCAGCACCCAATCCTCCCCCACCTCCACCACCTCCAGCACCACCTCCGACACCACCTCCTATGGCAATAGCCATTTATAATCTAGGGGATGAAACTTGGAGATTATAGAGAGGATTTTCAAAGATGTGTAGTGACCTTCCGACTACTTCGGGATGAAGAGAAAAGGGTTATGGGAACTGATCGTTAGGACACAAAAAATCAGAAAAGGAGGGAAAAGAGAGATGAGGACTAGGTTCTTCGAACTTGCAGTATATATAAACGGGAGATCCAACAGGAGTCAAATCAAAGTGTAAGATATATTCTTAGAAACTTTAGGAAGTTGTAAACTTTATTTCAGGGGTTGATGGAATATCAATCAAAGAAGGTATTGAGATGGCTATTTTGCCTTTGTTAATAAAGGAGGCAATTGAATCAGTTTTGGTATTTATCTTGGGTAAAACCAACTCGGAGTTTATGATTTTGGCTTCAACTCTATCAACCGATGTTTCTCCGAAATGGATTTGGGTGGAACCTTCTTGCAGAGTTAACTGGTCAGGTGGAACCTTAGCATTAGACTATGTGGGTTTGGGTTGATAAAACTTACTTGTGGAAGTAGTGGTCTGCTTAAGGTATCCCCTTGGTTTAAAATTCTTTTAGGGTTAGATACATGCGTCGTTTGCTTATCGTCGGGGTTTTTTCTGGTATTCCTTCGACTGAATGCCAACTTATTAGTGGTGGAGTCACCAAGTGAAACTTAAAATTATCCTTAATACTATATTCTATCTTTGTTCACTATCAAAGAGAGAAACTTACCATGTCATTCTCCCAGGGAAAAATAACTTCATTTCTCCATCCCCAACAATGACGCCAAAAATATGTTGTTCATGAGATTAAACTTAAGGCTCAAAGCATAATGTCAGGCATCATGAATTAAGGAATGATTTGTTTTAAGAGTGATTTTTCTTTCCATTACTTATGTAAGAATTTAAATCCTCAAATGAAATTAATAGTTGAACATAACAGAGGTCGCGTTTCGTCGTCTAAGTCAATTAATCAAATTGAGTGGTGATCCGTCAGGATTTTTCGAATGACTTATGGTTGAGTTTTTAATTGCATGCATTAATTAACTATTGGGAAACTTAATGAAAGAGCGAGAAAAGAAAATGAATTATACAGCCATTAACATAATTGCAGATCTGAAATGCAATGAAAAACAACAAACCATAATACACAGGTTGATAACGGAGTTCGACACAACTTTGCCTACGTCTCCGGGCCTTTTCTCTCTGAGGGAGGCTTCTTTATTTCTGTTCGAAAGCTTATTAGTACATCTTTACAATGTCGAATGGCTTCCAGACTTATCTGGTCATGTTTTCCCAGATCTCTAGAATCTTGCACAAAAAACGACACCTGAAACGGATGTCCCGAGCTCTCATAAATCATCCGACAGCATCTCCTCCTCAACAGCTTCCCTGCCTCAAACTGGCATTTACTTGGCTTGCCTCAGCATCTCTGCTCTGAATTTCTCTCCAAAATCTCACACAATGGCCTTAACATGGCCTTGGTTAAGTAGTGGGAAAGTTGGTTATCCATCTCCAACTTCCTCCTAAAAATTAGGCTCTAAAAAAGCCCAATAACCCCCAATTACATTAAAAATTGGTTTAATTACATTTAATAAATAAAAAGTGGTTAAATAACCCAATTTTATAACTATATTGTAGTTGTATAATGGGCTAAGCCCCTCCGTTGGGCGCGCAACACTTAAACTAAGGTCATATGTGGTCCATATGGCCTAGCGCTAACCAAAGGCTAAGCGCTGGCCTTGCCCCCCCTCCGCGCGCAGCACTGGGTCATATGACATGTAATGAAACCATGGCTTATGGTTTTTTAAACCCCACGCGTTTATTTGAAATGAACTGTTACATAAAACATATTTGAAAACGTTTTAAACGACGCGCAACATATGGTCATATGCAACCGCAATGAAACCGCGGGTCGGGGTCGTGTGTGCCGAGGGATGGGGCTAAGCCCCGACCCTTTTTACCGCCGCTTGAACCTTTGGGTAACTTTAAATAAATATTTCGCCGAATACATTACAAGCACCGCCGTCCGGCCACATGGTTAGCCCAATTCTCTGGTTCATTCGTTCCCCGGGAGGTCACCGGTTCGACCCCCGGCCGAGCCAAAACAATTTTTACATAATAATCCAACGAGCCAACCAAATGGTGCCACGTGGCAGCCCTTGACTGGGCCACGTGGCACCTTTACAACCAATCAAACTATGACACGTGTCATCTGATGATTGGCCATGTGCCAGCCATGCGTCATCTGTCATACTGCCATGTCATCCTTGCAGTATGCCCAGTCAGCTTGCCACCTAAGCCTGCCACGTCAGCTGCTGACGTCACCCTGCCACGTGTCACCCTTCCAGTGGTGACACGTGTCACTTCGGGATTGGTCCAACTGCGCACTGAAAATGCCAAATCAGCCTGACACGTGTCACGCTCTGGAGCCGCCACGTGTCCTGTATGGAATCTGCCACATGTCGTCGTACGGACCTGCCATGTGTCGTCGTATGGACCTGACACATGTCCTGTACGGACTGTACGGACAGGTACAGTCAGCATCCCAAAATTTTGCCTGCTTGTCTTGGCGGACATAATGCGATATCGTCTCCACACGGACTCCGTTTGAGATAAAAATTATACCACCGGAATCAGGAAGACGAGACAGACACAATGGTGTTGGTTTCATCGGATTCCGAGCACTTTCATTTTTGAGCATTTTTCATGCCCTGATAGCCTTCTGAATCCGATTTTGGATCACACCTCCCAACAATAAGACCTTTTGGTCCCCAAAAGGTTACTGACCACTCGACAAGCTCGGGATAGGCCACCCAACTTGCTCTGGATCCGATTACATTAATGGAAGCAAAATACGATGAAGTTGAGACATCCACTTCTGGCAGAACCAAGTGACTTCTTCTTTTCTTTCATGATGTTCTTCTTTCTTCGCTGGTAATCCTTCCTCCTTCGTGGGTGCATGCAAAATCCTTTTTCCCTTCTTTGGATGAAGCTCTGGATTAAGATTCCAACAACTAGCCTCTTGATGTCCACTCTTGCTGCAAAACGTACAACGAGTTTTTGGCATCCAGACCTGCTTAACCTTCTCCTTCTTCCATTGTGGACTTGAGCCTTTACGTCATGTTTCCTTCTTGGACGACATAGGTTTCCTGTACAAAGTTTGTCTCTTCCAACACTTGGCAACACAATGCTTAGGTGAAAGACAATAAGCACATGGATAAAGTTTCCACAAGTTCCGGT
>ML777368.1:436726-472707 GCA_009831015.1 Picea engelmannii | reverse complement strand
TCTCTGAAATTCGACTTGTATCAAATGAATGTATAATGATGTTTATTTATACCATTTATGTCAATTCCTTTTAACATTAGGGCCGACCTGACACTTTCTTATTTTGTAATTCTTTTCTTTAATTGTCTTCAGGGCCTACATGTGAAATTCACTTTGTCATCTTCAAAAATTCATTTCTCCTCAAACATGAGGATCCACGTGACGTGCCACATACCACCAGAAAGAGAATGATGTATACTATCCATCCATGGGTGTTGTATCTATATGTGCATTTTCCTTCATTTCCAAATAACTTCATCAATCTTGTGGTCCAAAACCCATGACTAGGGTTGACATCAATGACAACAACCAATCTTCCAACAATCTCCCCCTTTGTCATTGATGGAAACACTCATGCTCCCCCTATCATCATGATCCCAATTTCTCTCCCCCTTTGACATCAATGGCAAAGGGTATGGCTTCTCCCCCTGAATAATATTTCGGTGGTGGTCTAGGATCTCACTTGGAATGATTGACGTAAATCAACTATTAATGTCATTAATTTTCGGGAAAAGCACAGATGAAATTTGAATTTATCCGAGTCATTATTTAGCAAAGGATTAATTACGTGATAATCATCGTTAATGCGTCAGTTAATCACACTTATCGTTAATAAAATTTCGCGACTTCAGACATCGGGATATCTTATGACATCTCAAGGTATAATCCTCGAAAAGCGAAATGATGATGTCATTAATTAACTTTAATCATGTTTAACCCTTTTAAATGATCGTGATCAACCAAAGACAACTTCATGATTTTGGCTATCGGGACTTTGAAAGTCTTTCGAGGCAAGATCTCTACAACGTGAAATCGCGATATGATTAATCAACAGTTAATCATTTTTAATTCTTAATTAATCTGGTTTAATGCTTAAGACAATTTCGTGATTTCGGCTATCGGGACTTTGGAATTGTTGTATGTTGAAATGCCTGCATTGCGAAACTCCCAAACTTGATTTCTCGAATGTAGTATTTTAGTTATTTGACTCGTTAATGAGTAGGTGGCTCCATAATTCTTAAGAGATTAGGATCGTTTGATTTAATGGGAGACTTCATCAACGGTGAGAATTAAACGCACGTTGTTTTTATTTAAACGAGAATGAAATCTATTAAAGTCTAAATTTTTATAAATATATATGTGTTCCAAGAGGTTATACACTTCCAGGGATTTTTGAATCCCTGCACAGCTTCCAGGTGGAGATTGGTGTCCACCCACCTAATCCAACTGACTTATTTTGGAAGTTTTCATGTCAGTACATCTTTTTGTATTTCCAAGGCTTTTTTGGGGCCCTAAATAATGTTTTTTTGACTTGCCATAGTCAAACTATAGACAAAGTTAGAGTTTGACGACATAATGTGTAGCTCTCTGAAAGACCTTTTCAATGGGCCATCAGACGCCTAAAAGGGAGGTCGTATGAAAAATTTACGACCCATGGAAGTTGAGGTACCAACTTACCCATAGGGGCCCACATAAATTTTGTCGTTTCATCTCCTAGGGTTACATTTTTGGATGTCTATGGTTTTGGCATTCACGAGTAATGTTAAAAAGGCCTCTGGAGACTCATTGTAATCATTATGCTCAAACAGATGCACGTAGCAGCCACATCTCTTCTCAGAGATAGCTAGCACCATTCGAGCAATTAGTTGTTTCCAGTTCTGCAGTTTTAAAGTTTCAACCTATTTCATTTATTCAATAGAAGTTATTGTTCACTGGATATATGTTGTTGTTCTCCGTATCTCTGTGTTATTGTGTTCAATATGTTATTCATTTTTTTCTGCTCATAAATCTAGATCATTGACCTACCTATCATGACCTCATGATTGGCATATCTTTGTTTGGATGAATTGAAAGAAAGCAAGTAAGAGAGGTAAATGAAACGATGCTTCACTACTCTACAAGATATACATGAAGTGCAGAGGAAAAAAAGAAAGAACATGTAGTATTTGTGATAGTTGATGTCACTTAGTTCAAATCACCTCATAAATCCCTACACAATCTTTCTTGATGGTTGAATCCTTCTCAAAATTATCAAATGAATGTGTGCAAGGTTGAGACAATGATTTGGACCTGTCCTTATCCGTGCCACGATACAAAAACTCACAGAATTAAGAACCATATCTAAACATTACGTTGTTAATTCCTCTAACTTTGCATTTCCTTCACTATGATTTACCAAAATGATGAAAACCTTTGAAATGCATGAAGAGTACATGAAATTTAGCAAAAAGAATGGACCCCATCAAATAACTACTGCAAAGTTTAGTTATTTTTCATTTAGAGAAGATGAAAGAAGAAAAAGAAACAACCCACCACATGACATATCATTAACACCCACCTACACAATGCCAACTTCCACACCAATGTTAACTTAATCTAAGTGATATGGTTGTGAAATTTCATGCCTTATTCCATATTTTTATCTCTAGAAGAAACCTTAAAAGAGGAGGGTTATATAGTTTAATCAAGCCCCCTCACAAAAGAACACTAAAAACTACATAATTTGTACAACTCAAGAAAAAATTAATGTGGTGGAAAATACACAATTCTATGACTTTACCATAACTTAAATATTTTTTTGTTACATTTTCTATACATATGAAGTATTCACATGAGGTGATTACTATAGTCCTTGCTTGGCAAGGACTAAAAAGAGGAGAGTATGTATTTGAATCATGTTTTCTTAAACAGAGGAGATGATGGATTTTTGAATCGTGTTTTCTTTTGGTCCAATGAAGGTTACTGAGTACTTAGATATTAACAATAATGTTTGTCATTGCAATGAACCATGGAACCTTCTCAATCTATACTATAGGCAAAGGGGGCATGAATAGGAACTTAGATCATGTAAATGAATGCTGCATTTTACTTTGCTTGCAATCACTCTAGTTCTTTGAACTACAATTGACTCAAATACAATAAGTTTATAAAGGTCAATTAAGACGCTAACATAGACACATGAATCAAACAATTGGTGAAAAAACAAAAAATTAGGTTAGTACTTGAATTTGAAGATCTCAACAACAATCTAAATGATGATTGCATCTATTCTACAAATCCTACAAACGTATTGTACATTTGAGGGAAATTTCATTAGAAGCCTTATGTGAGCCTTATTAGTATTTAAGATGTGTATGGTGGTCTCTATAATCATAAACACTTACTATGTTAGAAATGATGACATTTGATTCAGTGTTGTATAGCTGTCCTAAGTGAACTATGACATTTGCATGGTATTTTTAGAATTTTTCTTGACCCTTGTAGATATTCTCCTTTTTCTATCGAGGAGTCTTTTGATTCTTCCTGCATCCTCAAATAAGTCAAGTAGAGCCTTATGGAAAACATTTTCTAGCTTCTTTGTAGTCATTTGGTCATTGTTGACTCACTAATTTGACTATTATGTTGAGATGTTTTATTAGATTATCTCAGATGCATTATAACTATGTATCACATTTCCTAGTAGTTGTTACACATATGAGAGTTTTGACTATTACCTTGAGATTTTTTTGTTACACATATAAGAGTTTTGACTATTACCTTGAGATTTTTTATTACACTATCTAAGATGCATTATAACTATGTATCACATTTCTTGGTAATTGTTACACATATGAGAATTTAGTGATCATGCCACATGATTCATGTTAAACAATGTGATTCATGTGTCTCATTTACACATTTAATGGTGTTTTATGCATCTTTTAATACCTATGATAATTTTTTTGGGATGAAAACCATAAGTATGTCGATCGTTTAAGGAGATTTTTCTTAACTTCGCTGACAAACATGTAGATACATGTACTCTCATAGGCATGCAAACATATCATGTTTTTTATTAGGGATTTTTCTAAGATTTTCTTTTGGGTTTCTCTAGTTTTCATTTTTCATTGTGAGTTGATAAACCATTCATGTGTGGGGTGTTTTCATACCATTAAAATTTCGATTTCTCGATTGTGTCCTAAGAGTTTGCCTTGGTTGGACATTTCGCCTTCTATGATCTTCCTTGTTGCATCTAATAGTAATATTGATTTGGGTGACTAAGTGATGATCCTCCAATTATGTACTTTGTCACAATCCTCGACTCACTTTATGTCCTCAATATAACAATAGTGCATATTTTTTTTTTTTACGTAACATACAAAATCCATGATTTTCTATTTTATTTTTTTTAGTTTATTATTATAATTTAATACTCATTTCTACAAATATTTTTTAATAATTTTCAAAAAGGTTTTGGTAAAGAAATTTGTGGGAAATATATTAATATGAAATTTAGGATGACATTCTAGTTAAAGAAACAAAAAGACAATTTTGTTAATATCAAATACACAATTATGAACTAAAATACACAATTATGAACTAAAATAAGAAAATAATATTAATGTTAGCTAGGTAAAAAAAATAAAAATAAAAAAATTTCATCATTATTAATTTATATAATAATTAATGTATACTTTCATAACTCTTCTGGTCAATTTATATAATAATTAATGTATACTTTCATAACTCTTCTGGTCCTTGTGTTAATAAATCCTATGGGCTTATACTATTAACTTGTATGGTCATCATATCTTCAAGGGTTATCTCAATTGGTAGATTTTCTTGTGTGAAAGTTCATAGAGGTCTAGGGATCAAATCTCACTAAGTCCCTTGGGGTTACCAACTGGTATTTCGGTTGGCAGTTACTATCATCCTCCATTTGGAGAGCTGAGAAAGAGGGGGAAAATATACAGGGGGTTGACAAGGTACTGATATCCTTTCTTGGAATGCTTAATGTGCAGGAAAGTGAGGGACTATATTTCTTTGGAAAAAATCATATGGTGTTTGTGCTAATAACCCATGAAATCCCTACAATACTAGTTTTCATAAACCATGTAAATCCCATAACCCTTATGGTTCCCCTATTGATAACCCTTATGGTCCTATGGTAAAATAATTCTTATAATTATGATCATGTACTAATAACATTTATACCTCATATAATCACTATGGTTATCATGTTGATAACACCCATCATCCATGTGCTAATATCCCTTATAACCACATTAAACCTTTTGTCTCCTATGCTAGTAACCATTTTATCATATATAGCCTCTAGGTTCCTTGCGATAATAACCCCTACGACCTTTATAAACCTTATGAATGCTACCAACCCTTATAACTCATGTAATATTATTGACCCATGTGTTAATAAATCATGTGGTCCCTCTGATAATAATTCATATGTTCCACATGCCAACAACACCTATGGTCTTTATCTTAATATCCCTTACGGTCCTTGTGCTGAAAATCCTTGTAACTCATATCACATGCTAATAACCCTTATAATTCTTATAAGTCCTACGGTCTTTGTGTTAATAACCCATATGATCCTCAGGTTAATAACCCCTACAACCACTATGTACAAGGAGATCTAGCATAGGGATGGCCAAATATACATTCTCTAGTGGATTGGTACATTATGTTGGTTTAGAGGCATATGAAGTTCATTTTGTGTAAATTGTACCATTGGTTTTGTTTTCTTGAACTCTTTCACATGGTGGTATTTTCTCTGCATGTAAAAGTTTTTCCCACATCCCTAATTTTTTCATCTAGCAGTGTTTTGATGTTCATTCAAAATTGTTAACGTATCATTTTGAGTTTGGCATAAGCTTAGGTTTTCCCACAACATCATTTCCTTTGATCATTTTTTCAATCCTTTCACTCAGGGTCCATACTGTGAGACAATGTCATTATAACCATTGTTGTGCACCATCTTTGAAAACTCATTTTAAGGTAGAGCTTACCTATAAGAGATCAACCTAGTTCATCTACCTTCACCTTTAGGCACCCCTTTTTAGATATTTTCCATTGGAAACCAACTAATGAAAATTGTCTATTAAACTTCATGCCTTGCTCTTATCAAATTTTGGCCATTACCTATTGGGAATATCACCCATTTCTTTTTGCGTTTATTGGTATCATTTGCACTATGTCGCTTACTTTACTTGTTTGTCACTCCTTTATCTACTTGCTTGTTGTTGCTTCTTTCATTTCCTTACCACTACTATGATTTGAAGCACCATTTTATGAAAACCATCATCATTTTAGAGGAGACATGCACTATTAAAGGTATTCTTGATGTTGTTAACCATTTGTTGTACTTCTTTCTTTTGCCAAGATGTTACCATGGATGATTGAGAACTAATTTCTTGCATATGTGCACCTATCTTCTCTCTGTACCATTAATGGTTATTTCATTCTTTTTAGAAAAGATGAAAACAAAACAAAAAGATGAGGGGCGAGTGTGGGTAGAGAGATTTGTTTTTAATTCCTCAAGTCCGGGCACTAATTTTTGTTGCCTTTAACCAAATCATTCTCGTTTAAGTCACTTAACCACATCCACCAATCCCTACTATTGGCTTTAAGTTGAATATACAACAACTATTGTATTCCTTAACTACTTCACTCGATCATCACCACCTTAATAGTTGGTTGAGCTCATTTCCTTAATCAATTCCTTGTGGTTTCTTCCTAGGTTCATCCTCACTATTTATCTACATCAAGGGAATTCTTGCATTATCTCCCCATATTGGATTTTTCTGATATCAAATCTTTGTCTATACACCATCATATCATATTTATTACCTTGCATAGGTTTGAGGGACTCCATCATTGTCCTCCTTCTAACAAGTCTACCCCTAACAACCATGACATATTTTATGAGGGGGTTGATCTTAAGATTGAGTATCTTGTTGAATGTTTTCCTCTTTATTGTTCTTCCTCACATTCAATAGTACTTTACATCATTGAGTGTTGACCAAATTATTCCTTTAAGTGTTTGACTTTAGTTCATGCATCCACTCTGTTAGGATCATACTCGTACCTTAGTAGACATGGACAATGACGGTTTGACCTATACAATTAATGGTTGTTTTCAAGAGATTCAACTAGGTATTTTTATTCATTAGCTTCAAGATAGTCCACACTACCAAATCCTCTTTTTAGCAAATTAGTTTTTCAAAATTTTCAACTTTTTTCCTTCATTTTATTTATTTATTTGTTATTTTTTTTCTTCTTCTATGATTTTACTCATTTTTTAGGGCCACAATTATTCATTCTTTTCATGGTTATTATGCATAACATTGCACATAAACTTCAACAATAGTTGTGTAGTCACCTCTAACTAAAAAATGAAACCAAAATGGTTTACTAAAAATATCATTTATTTTTTGGGATGGTGAAATAGAGAGAAGTAGAGAGAAAATCCAAACCTCTTAGGAGTGGACTGGGGAGATGCACAAGCCATTCAAATATTATCATGGCATGGGTTGCTAAATTTATTTCATTTCCCATTAATGTGGAGTAGCCGAGTGTTGCTTGACATGATTATAGACTAATAAGACCCCAAAAGAGAGTACTCATGCCATGGAGACATATATTGGAGTTGATCATAGAGGATATATATTTCATCACAAGTTTGTCCCATTAGGGAAAGGAGGTGAATCCTTGTAGGTCAATTGTGGGCAACATTCACTTGGCTACTCTCATCAAGCACCATTTCCACTTAGGGCATGAAATAAGTACAACATGGTATCGAAAAATTCCATTGAGTACGTGGGGATTTAATTCATACAATATATGATAATATAAATTGTTGGTTCATTTGATCCTCATATGATCACTGGTGGACAAATAAGAATAGTTTAGTGGTGCTTGTATGACATAGTTTATCATTGGGCATAAGGATTCTTATCTTACATCTAGTATCGACCGGAAGTGAACAAGAGGAATCATAAGGTTGATTTGGAATTTTATTGCATATTGATGAACCTAAATATTGCCTATCTCAAAGGCTCATCATAGGCACATTTTTTCACCATGATATGACTAATATTTGATTTTTGACCATATTTAATAGTAGTCATGAATACTTTTTGTATGTTTCTTAGTGAATGAGTTTTTGAGGTGGAATTTTGTGTGTATAATACCTTTTTTCTCTAATGCCCATGTTAAGGAATGTGTGTAGCATCAAACAGGTTGAACCTCTTAAATAAAGGAGGATTCCATGAATCAAGGGACCCTGTCCCCCACTTACCTCCATAGCACTGCCAATTCACTATTGATCACTCCTTGCAAGCAGTAGTTCGAAAATCATATGAGATCGACTGAGATTTCCTATTCCTCCATTTCCTCCCCAATTAAAGTGAATAGGTCGAGTTCTCAAGGATATAAATAGGCCTCTAGCATAGGGGAAATGGAGCCACATTTTTGATATTGTATTGAGTTTTGTTAGAAGACTTTTGCCGAAGACTTGGAGCTTTTCTCTTGATGTACTATTGGTTTTGATGAAATAAATATGACTCTATTCTCAGCTTACTAGAGTTTCTCTAAGGTTATTTGTGCTTCTTGGGTAGTGCCCGCTCAAGAGGGCTCAAGGACCCTGTTGCAATTTCTCTTTTTCTTACATGTAAATTGTGTTATTAGTTTGTCCTTTATTTCTTTTGAAGGATTAAAATAGTTATGCATGGTGATATTTGATTTCTGTCAAACTGTTATTAACTATTAGTTTCAATATCTCTTTTATAGGAAGAGTTAACATCCTATTGGGATGCTCAAAGGTGTCCTATGAAGGTTGGAAACCTCAATTCCACCTCATTATATTTTATTCTAGCTTTGGAAATGCTTTTAAAGACTCCTGCTAACTTCTTAAGACTCTTTTTGGCTTCCTATAAGAGTTTCCCATAGGACTGTTACAATTCCTGTAGAAATATCTTGTAGGTTGTTTTAGCTCAATATTCTTAGTTTTTGCCAATCATATTTTCATGAAATTATCAATGGAGAATAAGATAACATATGGCTTGCTGTTGATTCAAGGTCTAGGCATAAATTAGTTCATTTAGTCTATGCAATGGTTCAACCTCTTTAATTGCAATTTCCTATCATACAATAGAATTAGTTTCATGCTTTACATTCAATTTACTCTTTTCATGGTTCAAAATGATTTATCTCATGCAAATAGATTATATGTCATATACTATAATTTAGATCATATGTTATTTCAATTTGGTTTTCTTTCATTCATGCAACAACTTAAGTTCCTTTCTGCAATTTCTGATTTCCTACAAAAGTCATACTTATATTCATGCATTTATCTCCTTGATCAATATTAGACCTATAATTCCATCAATTCATTCTACATACACTTTGTACAACACCTCTTAAGTTTGTACGAACCCCAGGTTGACAAGTAATGTAACAAGCCAAGGAGGCAGTAGCATTATTATTGTTATTCATAGGCCCACCACTTTTTGGTGCCATTTCCGGGGAGGTGCTAAAGTATGCACATCATTTTCATTATTTTTTTCTTTGTGACTTGGAGGAGTAGCAACAATACCTTAGTCACAAGGCCAACCTCACTATATAATTTTTGTAGTATAAAAGCCCAAGTGCTTTCACTTTGAGTGAGTATTGATAATTCCTTGTCAAATTCTTTACATCTTAGGATTATAAAAGAAAAAAAAGTTTCATTTCCTTTAATTTTATGAATGAATTGACCTAGAGATATGAAAGGATTTTTTTTACCAAAAACCCCCACCCCCAAAATAGGTCCAAGTAATCCAGAAATTGGTCTCGAAACTCTTGAAAATTTCTTGGAAAGGGAAGCCTGAGAATTTTAGAATCTTTCAAACGAAGTTCAATCTCCCTCATCTCATATCATGGCTGGTGAAGAAGAGATGGTATAAGTATTTGAGTTTCCCATACGAGAAACCAATGGAGAAACTAAGATGAAAAATATTAATCCTTTTTCCTTGCCTCATTTTCATGGTATTTTTTTCTTTTTCTTTTTCTGAAGACCCTAACATATTCTTGTTTGAGTTTGCAGTTATATGCAGGACATATAATTATCTTACCAATGAACAAAATCTCAAACTTTTTCCTTCTACTTTGAAGGATTCATCTCTAAGATGATTCATGAGTCTAGAGGGAAAAACCATCACAACTTGGGATCAAATGAAGAATACCTTCAATGAAAAATACAAAGACTATTGTAGATCAATGGAAAAAAGAGATGAGATATTTAGAATGAATCAAGGGCCTAGAAAACCTCTAGAATACTTTGAAGAGAGATTTCAGCTGAGCTGTAAAAGAGCTCACAATTGCACTCTAGATGAGGATTCACTCAAGGTTGTCTTACTCAGAGGAGTAGGAGAGGATATCATGGAAACATTAAATCTCTTATCCAATGGAGATATATATCAAATGGAGTATGATGATATCAAGCAAATATTCAAAAACCATTCAATATCCTCAAGGAAGAAAGGTAGAAATGGTACCTCAATATTATAACCTTACAACCCATACTAAAAATGAATTAGGAGGGTTAATAGAAGAAATGAAAACTAATATTTTTCATTCTTTATCCATGTAAATGGATACTTTTCATATCAAGAAGAAACATGAGGAAGAAAAGAAGGCATTAACCATTTATTTCCCTGAATGTGCTAAGAGGCATCCTAGGAATGAATTCCCTTTATACCTTATAGATGTTTGTGGTATTTGTGAAGAAAATCATCCAACTAACAAATGTCCTTCTTTTCCAGGGTTAAAATATACATTTCGAGGAGCAGAGGATAATG
The DNA here is from genome assembly GCA_009831015.1 of Picea engelmannii. Classification (NCBI taxonomy): domain Eukaryota; kingdom Viridiplantae; phylum Streptophyta; class Pinopsida; order Pinales; family Pinaceae; genus Picea; species Picea engelmannii. The sequence goes on along the minus strand of ML777368.1, from coordinate 462,049 downwards.
TGGAATCAATATACTTCATCAATCAAAGGAGGCTTGAAGCACCAATACCCTTCCAAATAGGTTTGAACTTCAACCCTTCTCAAAATTTTGGTGCATATAATACACACATGTCTTCTCAGCCTTGGTATAATCCAAAACCATCTCCTTGAACAATTCCAAACCCATGGAAATATAAAGGGCCACCTATCCCTCCTCCATAACAATCATTCCCTAACACGCCACAAAACCAAAAACCCTAGTGGAGTCAACCTCTACAAGGATGGAGGCCCAAATGTTTTTATCAACCAACATTAATGCTTCCTCCTCCTCAATCCAATAAAATTATTAAAATAATGTTCCTCCTAAACAACCTCAATTACCTTCTCAACTTGCCTCCAATCCGAATAACAAGCAGGTTTAACCTGTGTACAACAACAAAAGAACCTATCAGACTTACTCCTTGCAAGTACAATAAATTAAAATTAGATGAGGAAAAGTATTACAACAAAAGCCAAATCTCACAAAAGATGTATAGATTGAGAAATATGATTTTATCTTACCCCAACCACAAACTCCCCCTTATCCTGAAAGACTAAATGAAAATAAAACATATACATTTGAAGAGAAAGAGATTTTAGGAGAACTAAAGAGTTTGTGTGTGAAGATACCTCTCCTGCAAGCCATCAATGATGTGCCCATTTTCAATAGATTTATCAAAGAAGAGTGCATCATAATGCCAAGGAGAAAAAGAAAATACACCCCTACAATAAATGTTATAGGACAACTAGCTGACCTTATGCTTGGGAAAATAATTGTACCTAATTACTTGGATCCAGGAATTCCTTTAGTGAATGTTCACATAAAAAAAACACCGATCTAGAATAATATCATAGATTTATGGGCTGCCATAAACATTATGACCAAAGATACTATGTTAAAACTAAACCTTCAGGGATTCTTAAGGGACACCTCCACTATCCTCCAACTTGTAGATAGATCCAGACTCAAGCCTAAGGGGATGTTGGAAGATATACTACTCTCTATTGATTCTTGGGAGTATCCTACTAACTTTTTAGTCCTCCAAACCAAGTATTAATTTAATGGGTACCCTCTTATTTTGGGGAGGCCTTGGCTGGCCACAAAATATGCATACATCAGTTGTAGGGAAAGCAACATGACTATAAATGATGGTCAATCCCAAAAATAGCTTGTCTTTTATCCTCCTACCAAACCTTTAATAAAATAAAACTTTCCAATGTGGGTAGAAGAAGAATAAGACCTAATCCAAACTATTTCCTATCCTATCTACACAATCAACACACCCTTGATGATCTGAAAATTAACTTGATCTAAAATTCAAGATCTTTAACCATTATTTGCATGTGAATTTTTAACTGTTAACCACCTTTGTAATGCAAAATCAAAGAACATCCATCAAGCATACGAGCACATAAACATGTAAGCAAACCATCTATGAACAAGAATTGGTAATGGAGTTCACTAGACCCCCTGGCTACGTCTCCGGGCCACTTTCCAAATGGGAAGGCCGATAGATTAAGTATTCAAATGCTTACAAAGTAAATTCTGAATTCTGTCTGTCATATACAGTAACAGACTTCAACAACAGCTACAAGATGAAATTTTGAGACTTTAAAGTATGAACATGGATACCTTTCTATGTATCCGAAAGATTCTGTGAGCACTTTTTTGTCTAGATGCCTGAATGCAAAAACTGAAGCTGTATTTGGAATCCTTGCAAAAAATTGAGACTTTTGAGTATAAACTCGATATATTTCAAAACTGGACTCAGAATTCCCTTCTTGGCACAATTCCCAAAATCTACCTTTGATCTGTACAGTCCGTACGGCCTTGAGATGCATGCAAGTCCAAAACCACCTCGATCTGTGTGTAAAACCACCTTGATTTGCATGCAAATCCACCTCGGGTTGTGTGAAAAACCACCTCGGTCCACGTGCAAAACCACCTCGGTCACTGTGAAAAACCACCTCAGTTTGCATGCCAGTCTCTGCCTGCATCAAACTCCCCCCTCGGGATCCCTGCCCATGGTTCATTTAAATAATGGAAACAAAACCAAAAGGGGTGTGGGCCATAGGCCACGCGCCCACCCAAATCCCACCAAATTCGGCAATTTTTATGGTTATTTTGCCACCTCTTGCCACGTCCCATGGCGGTGGCGCATTGGTAGATGTGGTGGTTAGGGGGGTGGAAGTCCCGGGGTCAAACCCACGGGCTTCTCCTCCCACCGCATATGATTTTGGCTTTGTCTTGGCGCGATTTGGTTTAATATATGGTATATATATTATATGGTTTATAATATGGCATATATGATATGGTATGGCGCGTTTATAACATATGGCGCGTTTATAACATTTGGTTGGTTTAATATATATATTTGGTCTTTGGTTTATGGAAAATCTTGTGGAGGCACATGGTAAGGTTTCAATCTAACACTTAGATACCAAGGGGGGCCTCGGTGTTGGCAAGGTTGAAGGCTAAGCCCTTGACCACCCCCCTTTTTCCCAACCATGGGGTCATGGTGGCCTTATTCTAAGGTCTTGGGTTCAATTCCCATAGCCCCAAATTACATTTTTTAACCATTTCCAACCATTTTTGACAAAACTTCAACTGCTGATATCTTCGTCATCTGGAGGCCGTTTTTCCCGAAACGAATGTCACTAGAAAGCTATTGACGAGCTCTTCCACTTTGTAAGCTTTTGACGAAACTTCAACTGCTGATATCTTCGTCATATGGAGGCCGTTTTTCCCGAAACGAACGTCACCGAAAAGATGCTGACGAGCTCTTCCACTTTGTAAGATTTACTTTGCATTTTGAATACTTTAACTATATCTAATTTTGAGATGATCCACCTGGATCAAACCTTCCCATTGGAAAGCTTTTTGGCCACAAAAAGTAGGAAATCATTCAGAAAATAAGTGAGAACATGTTTTTCTCACTTGTCCTGTATCACCTATCAATTCTTCCTGGAACTTGTACATCCGACTCAACAATACAACAATCAACACTGCACTGACATTGTTAAGTACATTAATCACATTCTTAATCACATCTTCATTCAACATTGTCGGAACCAACCACATATTGCTGATGAGTAATAAGCTGAATATAAACATTGAACATGTGAAAGAGATTGTACCCAAACCATGCTCACTTTTAACCATAGAAACACTATCAACCAAAACAGGTGCATTGTGGTGAAATGACACTTCCTTTTCATTCTTAGGATTCTTTTCTTCCTTACATTGTATAAACATAAGTGCCAAATTCCGACTTGCGTTAACAACCCTTTTTAATTGTTGTGTAGTGCCCAATGATTTGTCATTTTTGAATGAATGTGAATGCACTATGTACTCAATTCCTTCTTTAAACAAGTGATATTGATTATCTTCTCGATAGAAGATTGCTTTTCGATCATATAAGTACAGACTACCCAACACAATTCCACAGATATCTAGTGGGACCACATCAAATTCAACCTCATCTACAAACTCAGATGTAATTGCAAACTTTAGATCACATTGTTGTGTGACTTGTAATCTTTTATCTTTGCATACCCAACCTAATGGATAAGGTTTCTTGTGTGGTTTCATTGTTATTCCCAATTGCTTAACTACTTCTTCTGAAATAAGATTATCTTGAGATCCACTATCTATGAGTGTGTCGACCTTTGTTTGTTTTGTAATCACTCTTATATGAAACAATGCATTCCTCTTTCTATCCTTAGAATTTTCATCATCTTTAGAAGTAGAAGCACATGAATAACCGATTTTAGAATCATTATCAACAATAGATTTACCTTTCACACCTACGATTGCTATCTTTGTTTCATCCTCAGAATCTGATCCAAAGTCCTCAACGATAACCGTGGTTGTTTGCTTCCCCTTTCGATCCTTAAACCATTTCTATTTCATTTATGGGTGTAGCTTCCAACACTTTGCCTCTTCATTCCCTTGCTTTTGACAATGCGAGCATGTAGGTCTCTCATCACCCTTCTTCATTGTAGCTGCATGTTTATCTTTCCACTTTTCCTTGCCTTCTTTTGCCTGGACGGATTCAACTGAAGAAATTACATCATGAACACTCTTCCCTTTTGACTCAATGTGAGTTTCTTGAACACATACCTCATCAAGGTTAGTCGGATTAAACATCAATATCATATGACGTAAATAATTATACAATCCTCCTATATATTTGAGAAGAGTTTCATGAGTGTAGAGAAGTATACCAAGTACCAAGGATCTTTTTCGAAATTCCTGTGTGTATTCTTGCACACTTTGTCCCTTACCTTGCCTCAGATTCTGCCAATCCATCATAGCTTGCTGCATATACCCTAATGGATAAAATTGCTTTTTAAGTGCTGAAATGAACTCATACCAAGAGGAAATGATTTTTCCTTTTGTGGTAAGATCCTCTTGAGATCTTCTCTCCCACCAAATGAGAGAAGTCCCTCCAAGTCGGAGAGAATCCAACTGAATTTTAACATAATCTTCAGTAAACTTTTGAATCCTACAATAAACTTCAATTTGACGGATCCAATTGTCCATTTTTTCAGCATTAAGCTCTCCATTATACATAGGTAATTCAAACTTAATATCAAGCTTTAAATGAGGCATATTAAGATCAACTTTTGTTTTTTGTTTTTAAAATGGAGAAGGAATAGAACCATCAAGAAAAGATGGAGAAATTGGTGGTGTTTTAGGGGGTTCCTCACCACCTCCTTCTTTTTTATCTTTTGTATGAGATGGTCCACCTTGTTAACCTTTCTTTCGATCTTGATAGAGCTCCTCTAGCATCGTTTGCATTCTCATGAAAGATTTCAAAAATTCCCCCTCAGAAAGGATAGAAGAAGCTGCTTCTTCTCCTTTTGGTGAAGACATCCTTCCTCTTCTTGAACCAATCTCTGGATCAAACTCTTCAAGTTCTCCTTCACCACGCTGAAGCTTGGACCTTGTTAACATAAACTCAAAAATGCATTGGTTAACCTCGCTCTGATACCAACTTCATCTGAAAATTAACTTGATCTAAAATTCAAGATCTTTAACCATTATTTGCATGTGAATTTTTAACTGTTAACCACCTTTGTAATGAAAAATTAAAGAACATCCATCAAGCACACGAGCACATAAACATGTAAGAAAACCATCTATGAACAAGAATTGGTAACGGAGTTCACTAGAGCCCCTGACTACGTCTCTGAGCCACTTTCCAAATGGGAAGGCCGATAGATTAAGTATTCAAATGATTACAAAGTGAATTCTGAATTATGTCTGTCATATACAGTAACAAACTTCAACAACAGCTGCAAGATGAAATTCTGAGACTTTAAAGTATGAACATGGATACCTTTCTGTGCATCCAAAATATTTTGTGAGCACTTTTCTGTCTGGATGCCTGAATGCAAAAAATGAAGCTGGATATGGAATCCTTGCGAAAAATTGAGACTTTTGAGTATAAACTCGATATATTTCAGAACTGGACTCAAAATTCCCTTCTTGGCACAATTCCCAAAATCTGCCTCTGATCTGTACAATTCGTACGACCTCGATATGCGTGCAAGTCTAAAACCACCTCGATTTGCATGCAAATCCACCTTGGGATGTGTGCAAAACCACCTCCGTCCACGTGAAAAACCACCTCGGTCACTGTGCAAAACCACCTCGGTTTGCATGCCAGTCTCTTCCTTCATCAAACTCCCCCCTCGGGATCCGTGCCCATGGCTCATTTAAATAATGGAAACAAAACCAAAAGGGGCGTGGGACATAGGCCACGCACCCACCCAAATCCCACCAAATTCGGCAATTTTTAAGGTTATTCCGCCACCTCTTTCCACGTCTCATGGCGGTGGCGCGTTGGTAGATGTGGTGGTTAGGGGGGAAAAAGTCCCGGGGTCAAACCCACAGGTTTCTCCTCCCACCGCATATGATTTTGGCTTTGGCTTGGCATGATTTGGTTTAATATATGGTATATATATTATATGGTTTATAATATGGCATATATGATATGGTATGGCGTGTTTATAACATATGGTGTGTTTGTAACATTTGGTTGGTTGGTTTAATATATATGTTTGGTCTTTGGTTTATGGCAAAGCTTGTGGAGGCATATGGTAAGGTTTCAATCTAACACTTAGATACCAAGGGGGGCCTCGGTGTTGGCAAGGTTGAGGGCTAAGCCCTTGACCACCCCCCTTTTTCCCAACCATGGGGTCATGTTGGCCTTATTCTAAGGTCTTGGGTTCAATTCCCATAGCCCCAAATTACATTTTTTAACCATTTCCAACCATTTTTGACGAAACTTCAACTGTTGATATCTTCGTCATCTGGAGGTTGTTTTTCCCGAAACGAATGTCATCGGAAATGTGTTGACGAGCTCTTCCACTTTGTAAGCTTTAATTTTCATTTTGAATACTTTAAATCTATCGAATATTGAGATGATCCACCTAGATCACTTGACTAGTAGCAAAATTGATGAGGACAATTTCCTTAAAAGTTTTCTGCAAAACCAATACCTTGCTGATGTGATAATAAAAGGGATAAATGATGAAATAAAATATGAATTAACTACTGATAATAAAACAAAAATATGGTCAGAACTATTCACAACTGAAATTGAATATTCCTCTCTCAAAATCATAGACATTAGCCTTGCAAAAACACTCAAAATCAACACAAAACTTACTAATCAACAAGAATAAAAATTGTTAGATGTGTTGAAAAGAAATATTGAAACCTTTGCATGAGATTATAAGGATATGAAAGGAATCCGTCCTTCCATCTTTACTCACCATATTTATATCAAATAATACTACAAACCTATTAGGTAGCCCCAAAGAAGGATGAACCCTGCACTAAAATATATAGCTAAACAAGAATTGCAAAAGTTATTAGATGCCATATTCATATATATAATTTCAAATAGAGAGCGGGTCTCTCCCCTATTTATTGTTCCCAAAAATAATGGGAAGGATATGTGTGTATTACCAATAGTTAAACCATGCTACGAGAAAATACCATTTCCCCCTACCCTTCATTGACCAATTCTTGGATGTCTTATCCGAGAAAAAATATTTTTCATTCCTGGATGGATTTAGTGGATACAACCAAATTTAGATAAGTCCCGAAGACTAGGAAAAAAAACCTTTACTTTTCCCTAGGGCACATTTCCTTATAAGGTCTTTCCATTTGTCCTATGCAATGCCCCAACCACATTCCAAAGAGAAATACTTAGCATCTTTTCATAAATAATCTATGATAAAGTAGAGATCTATATGGATGACTTCACCCTTTATGGAATCTCATTTGATGAATACTTAGAAAATCTGAATAAAGTTTTCCAAAGACGTCAATAAGTGAACCTCTCCCTTAGCAATGACAAATTCAATACGATGATGAATGAAGGGATTGTGTTAGGACACCATATGTCCTCTAGAGGGATCAAAGTAGACAAAAAAAAAGTCAATATCATTACACTACTACCTACCCATATGAAACCAAAAGATATCATAAGTTTTCTTGGGCATGCAAAATACTACATGAGATTCATCAAAGACTTTAGTAAGATAGATTCTCCCCTGTTTACCTTGCTATCCAATGATGTATATTATTGTTGGACTCTAAATTGTCAACAAGAATTTGAAACATTAAAATAAATAGTCTTAACTTATCCTATACTATAGGGTCCTAATTGGACTCTTCCCTTTCATATTCATACTAATGCATTAAATAAATATATAGGAGCAATCTTGGGACAAAATGAAGATAAAAAACCCTATGCAATTTATTTTATAAGAAAAAACTTGGTTGGTACAGAGCTAAACTACACTGTTATAGAAAATGAATTTTTAGAAGTCGTTCATGCTCTAAAAAAGTTTAGACATTAAGTCACTAGGTATAAATTTTTTATACACACTGATCATGTTGCCATTAAATATTTGATGTATAAACCTAATATAAATGGTAGAATAATTAGATGGATTTTGTTATTACAAAAAAATGATCTAACCATTCTTGATAAGCTTGGGAAGCAGAATGTTGCATATTTTTTTTTTTATCAAGGTTGAATATTCCTATTGAAGAAGGAATGATTAATGATCATTTCCTAGATGAACACCTCTTTGAAATATCAACAAAAACCCCTTGGTTCGAAGACATATAAAATTATTTGACAACATGGAGGTTTCCTCAACATTTCTCCTATCAAGAAAGATGCAAGATTGTCAGGAAAAGCACAACCTATACTTGGGTAGGAGGGTATATGTTCAAACTTGGCCCAAAACAAGCCTTGAGGAGATGCATGAGAGAAGATGAATTGCATGATATCCTCCATGATTTTCATGATGAACAATGTAGAAGAAACTATTCAAAAAAGAGGGAAACCTACAAGATATTGCAAGCTAGATACTATTGGCAGACCCTACATAGAGATACTCAACAATACACCCTACACCCCGATGAATGTCAAAGGATGGGGAAACATACAAAGAGGAATGAAATTCCCTTTCAGCCCCAGGTATCATTGGAACCATTTGACAAGTGGGGCATGGAATTTATAGGCCCAATTGATCTACCTTCAAGGCATAAAAGGAACATACTAGTATGTATTGGCTATCTGACCGAATGGGTTGAAGTAAAAGCTACGAAGGATGCCACAGAACAAAATGTAGTTTCATTCCTCCAAGAATGCATATTCTCAAGATTCATGTATCATAGAGAGATAGTCACAGATCAAGGAGCTTAGTTCACATCCAGACTTATTGAGAAAATCATGCAACAATATCACATACGTCATAGAAAATTGACACCCTATCATCCACAAGCAAATGGACATGTTGAAGTCACTAACTAGGAACTCAAAAATATCCGCACCAAAACAGTGAGCATGAACAAGAAGAACTGGTCAAAGAAACTCATAGAAGTAGTATGGGCATACATCATCACATGGAGGACTACTACAAGGCTTACACCCTTTGAATTATTCTACAGTAAAAAAACCACGCTCCCCATTGAGTTTGAATACCGTACTTTGAAGTCAACATTTGAATTTAATATGGATATACCATTAGCACATAAACGAATATTGAATCAACTAAATGCCTTAGATGAGTATAAGATGCATGCACTCTTCAACGTTGAAGTCATGTAGAAAAAAATAAAAGATTGGCATGACAAGAAAATCAAGCATGCCAAGTTCAAGGAAGGGGACTGGGCCCTATTACATGACTCAAGATTCAAGGAATTCAAAGGAAAGTTGATGACCAAATGGCTAGTACCTTATATTATTAAAATATGTCATGATAATGGTTCAGTACAGATCAAAACCATTAATGAGGAAAGAATCCCCTTGCTAGTAAATGGATTTAAGATAAAAGTTTACAATAATCCAATAACAAGGGAATATTTTACAAAAACAATGAATACACAAAATATGGATGTGATTGATAGCATAGATGCTCTCAATCCATCCAAATAATGAGACATGATAAAAAAAAAAGGAATATAATACCTAGATGAAAACCTCTTTGAGGCATCAAGGACAGGTCTTTGATTGAAAACCTCCAATGAAGGTGGTTTCAGATATGAAAAATAAAGAAATATCCTCATCAAGAAAAACTACTAGAGGTTTGATGAGGAATGAAATTGGTGAAAACCAACAATGGCACCTCTGTCTTGAGAAAAAACAAACAAGAAAAAAGATAAGAGAAAAAAAAAAGAAAACGAATTTGTAAAATAATGTTTTTTTTATAGGTATCAAAGGAATCCATATCAACAATCATCCGCACATGGAATAAGGAATTAAAACCCATGAAGAGGTTAGCAACAATAAATCCTCCACAAATAAAAGTAGTAAGATTTTTTCAAGTTTTATGCACTTCAACTCATCATTTTCCATCTTTTCATGCATAAATTTATGTTGTTTTCCATTCATTTATTTACACTTTACATTTCCCAAGTTTTCATTTTTAACCCCCTATTCCAAGAAGAATGAACTATAGGATAAATCTACAGATTCCTACAGGACCATTTCTCAATAATAAAAGCTAGGTTTTCATTGAACAAAATCATCACCAACACCAACATCATCATTATCAACATCAACAACATTGATATCATCATCAACATTACTAGCATCAACAAAATACAACCTCTGGACTACATAAAAATAATTCTACACAATACCCTATATCATGTAGAAATCATTACAACAAGCATAAAAAGAGTTCTATAGGATCCCTTGTATGATGCATAAATTATTACAACAACAATAACATTTTTTTTGGTAGCGAGAAGCTCCAGAAAATACAAAAAAAATCCATTATTAAATAAAGTCTTCAACATGATCAACACCAAACAAGTCCATAAACAAAGAACAAGCAATAAATCCAAATCAGGTATATGATAATTCTGGTCCTATAATGCAATTGCAATGACTTGCATGCACACAAAATTCAAACACATACAAACTCAACGTGCTCATAAAGGTAACAAAGGTATCTCATTCATTCCTCTCTCTTAAATATTCACTTAATAGCATACAAAGATTAAACACATGCATATTTTATATGGTCGAAATATAAATTTATATCATGGGTGATGAGAATGAGGATGTTCTCAGCTGTCATGTCAAGGAGGGGAGGCATAATTTGTGGGGAGAGGGTGACTGACACATCATTCAAGTAAAGGATTATTCACACAAACTAAAGTCCACAACAACGTAAATTTATGAGTACCATAGCCATCATATTGACAACTGGGACAAGATAGGCATTCAAACCTGAAATTCGAGCATAAGTGAGAGTAAGTGGAAAATTTGGGCACCATTTCAAATTGTTGAGAGAAATTGGGAAATTTGGGAATCATTTTGAATTTTTTTCAATCATAAGAAAGTCTCTAGCAGCGAGAGGAGATCAGGGTACGAGCTAGCAGGTCGATATATGCAAGCACTCAACGAGAAACCCAATTTTGATCTAGAGAAAAAGGGTTTCTATAGGAAGGTATCCATCGAAAACCTCGCCAAAAAAAATGATTTCCGCTGTTAGAATTTGTCTCAAATTGTTGTTAGAATTTGTTTTTTCAAAATCCATATGGTCGAAAATCATTTTTCTTCGTTTGCATGGTTTTCATGAGCAGAGGTCTACGATCCTGTAGAAATTGATCTGCATAGTTCCCGTAGAGGATATTTTTCATAGTCCCGTAGGAATGCCTTGAGAAAAGGATCCTCACACCCTTGATGTTTCTCAATACCATGTGGAATTCCTAATTTTTCCATCAAATTTCTATTGCAAATTCCTGACTCAAAAGCTACCTAAAAGAACAAATCTTGAACTTTCATTTTTTTTGTACAGTGCCTCCTACAGAAAAGTGAAACCCGTATTTTTCTTTTAAAAACCCTTCTCTCTTGGAACAATCTCTGTGCATTTAACTTATATACATCAGTGAGAAACAATTTCTAGGAACCATGGGGGAAGGATTTAACAAAAGAGAACCAACTGAACCATCAAGAATCTATGAAAACCTATAAATTTTGGAATTTTTTTATAGGAGAAACTAGTTAGGATACTTTGAAAGGCTTAGGGTGTTATAGCAATATTTTCCTCACTCTATGCAATCTTGCACATAAGACCTTTTTCCATTTCTCCATGCAGACTTTTAATCCCTTTTTGAAAATCCCAGAGATAAAAATACATTTTTTTCCACATATATGCACCTTTCCTACTATACAACATGCATATACGCAGGTTGAACCACTACAACCCCCGTACATTGGGAAATGTGCCCAAAATTGAAAAATGGTGTCGGGTTTCCATGTCATGACAGGAGATCAATGATCATTGGCCTTCCATATGCTGGAAACATTCTGAATCATCCCTTCCTTTCCATTTGAAGGCTATAAATGGGCCAATTCCGAGCTATGGAAAAGAGGAGAAAAGAATTCAACTTTGAGAGCAAAGTTACTCTGGAGGAATTATTCACTTCACATTGAGTCTACATCCCTTTGTCCTTTATTATGAACACAGTGTTCAACCCCCAAGCTCTTCCCTTATTGATTGAGAAATTCATTTTATCTCTTCTATGAGCTTGCCTTTGGTGGATGATTGAAGTGGTGGAGGCCCAGATGGAAGGAACCTAGTTTCTTGGTTTCGAACCATGCCAACACGGAAGTCTATAACTTATTCACTTCTGCTGATTACATCTTAATAGAAATACTATTTTCTCATCCAATTGATATCTTGCAAAGATTTGAATTATTATTCCATGGGCATATTTGTTATGAATGCTAATGGATTATGCTATTGAATGTGCTAACATCATATATTATCACCATATGATTTCTTTGCTTGGTGTTTGAGGACTAGTTGCAGGTATATTGCTTTGGGTCAAGTGCTCAATGATGGACTTCATTGAACATCTAGACGAGGTAGGCCTTTTATCTTTTCTTGCTAGCATATTTGTTTCTGCATTCATTTTCGTCTGTTGTGGTTTTTCCCTAGCCATAGAGATATTTTCCTCGTAACATAATTGACAACCATACTGGGGAATTAATCCTCTTTTTTCAAGGTTTGGAGAGTTTTTCTCCTTAGATTTCTCTTGTTTATATTGCGTTTCTTGTCATATCATTGCTTGATAGCCTATGTTCACTTTGGGTCGGAGTCTTTCAGCCTTCTCCTTAGCCTAGTTGTGTTTTTTACACATATACACAGGTTTTTGCTCGACAGTCGCATATATACGCGTTCTATCCTTCTGCAAGCTACATATATACATGATTTTCACTTGAACAATCAAGTACATCAAACTTTGTTGCTTGTTTTATGGGTTTGGTGGTTGTTGGGTAGGTTTTGATGATTGATGAGTCTTCTTGGGTCTCTATAGTGATTGTTAAGTGTTTGTGGGATGACAAGAAACCTGCCTTTGGTTGATTTTTTGGGCGGTGCCTTTCTCATCATCTTTTCATTTTGATTGTCCTTGTACATTGGGCTGGTTGCTTTTCTCCTTGGTATCCTACTTGAGTTGTCTCTTTCTATACACAGTAGAGTCTTTGTATATCAAGTTGTTATTCAATCCATGCATTTTCATTTTTTCTTATATTGAAAATACAAAAATATTAGGAATTTTACATTGATTGGAATTTTGATCTTTTGAGTCTTTGTCATTTAGCTTAGTGCATGTAAATAAAGATTGCATTTTTATTCAGAATTGCAAAATTGAATTGAAAATTGCATTTTTAAGAAGCATATCATTCATTGAAAATTGAAGTTAGGAATTTGCATTGTATTCATATTTACTTTACTTGTCGAGTCATAACATCACTAGTTTGACCACTGTACCTTTTGAGTAAGCATGGCCATTAAAATTAATGCTATAATTTAAAATTGACCAGTAATGATTTTATTTTCTAGGGTGCACAAACTAGCTTAGGATTTAGTGCCTTCGAATAGGATTTTGTGAGTAAATTTCTCCAAGGCTATTAAATCAACATATGTGTCTGACTAAGGGAGTGGATAAATCCACCATATAATCGGTAATATCAGGAGTCTCCGCTTACATCGGAGTTAATCATGAGGTCACACGAGGTTGGTTTAAGGGATACCCCCCCGATACCTTCTTAGCGTCAGAGATATTTCTGGGGATCTATTCATATCTGGGGATATTTCTAGTTCCCTTACCTCTGTGAGAGGTGGTGATTTCAAGGTTTCAGGCTTTGCTACCCTGCCCATACGGTGGACCTAACTTACGACTGCTCGCATGTGCATCAGTTTTACAGTGGTTTCTTAGTTTCTTGACTTAGGTGCCACATAGGTTACTTGCAAGGCTTATTCTGTAGGTACCCTGGGTCAGATAAGGGTCAGACAACACACAACCTTTATGGAGGATTGCCTCTCCAGGGGGATCTGACCGACTGGTTGTTAAGCCCACGAGGGCCCTTATAACTGATTATGTTACCTCTGATCTTTAGCAGGGAGTCTCAGGCCCCTCTTGGGCGAGGCATACCTACTTTAGGGAGGAAGGTCCCTTTCAACCACTTTATCATGTTTGTGTGCATATTGGTCGTTTGATTATTTTTGGTGTGCTCTTTGATCATTTGTTGACCTTAGGATTTTGTATTACACTACGAGTTGTCATTATCATGAATAGTGGAGTCCCTTTGACTCCCTCATTTACCGCTACCTCCCCCATGAAATTCACTCATTTCACGGGGACGAATCCATTAGTATTTCATAATGGTATGCAAAATTATGACACTCAGTCCATGCCTTAGGTCTCTAATCATTTTTCTCATGGTATGCCAGACATGTCTTCGCACTTGCCATCCTCTGTGAATCCGAGTTTTAGGTATGGGGGCATGATTCCTCATTATTCTCCCTTTTCGTTTGAGGAGAGTCATATCCCTCAAACAAATATTATGGTAGGAGGTTGGAATATTCCTTCCTACGAATCCACTTTTCTAGGAGAAAGTGCTCAAATGGGTGGTCATTCAACTTATTACAATCCGTCCACCTATCTTGCTTCCGCTATGCCGGTTCCTACAAATGACTTTCCCATGACGGACCTCCATATGTCCTCTGGTGTTTCATCCTGGGGGAGTCGTTTTTATAGTATGGGCAACCCCCTTTGTTAAGAACCCAATACTAAATACAAAAGAACCACAATAGATATAGAATAACAACATAGAAAAACACAACTTTATTATATCAAACCCTTGAGGTAGGGTAACACCATACAATGGATCCTATTATGGAAGGGATCCTCTCCTATTCACTTGCCTCTTCGAGGGGGCATCCTCCTGTTAGCGATTATTTTTGTCTTAGGCACAAAATTACCCAGGTCTGCAGGTTGCATAGGAAGCACCCAAGCGCAACGCGGGAGAAACCCTTTTTCCGGTAGCAAGTCAAGCGAGCGGGAAAAATATCGTTGGCAGCATCCGAGATCTATTTACAAAACAGATCGACGGTCATCAGGTTTTTGGAGCTATCGTGTTGACCGAGGTTTAGCGCTAGAGGAAGCACCAATAGTTCAAATCAGACTTGGATCGTTCGATCAAATTGGGACAGGTGGCAGCCAGTCGACGTATCAAGGATCGACATTTCGAAATTCAAGGAGCCGTCCGTTCATTACAGTTGAAATCGCCGACCGGCGAAACGCCGAAAGCGCCTTTGGTGCCGAGGCTATGGTCTTAGCCCCAGCTCTTATCAAGCGAGCCTGTGAAGGGGGGACAACCCCTTTTGTAATAGTGAAGCTACCTCGACCATTTATCTCAAGGACACACGGCACACATCCGTGCCATGTCGGCGTTCGGGAGTTTGAGCGGTAAGCGCTCCTTGACTTTTCGTATTTTGAAACCCCGAACCCTGAAAGGCCGATAGTGCCCTAAATCAGGCCAATGGTTTTGGCGCCTGGTCATAAAGGAACAAGCCTGGAGGAGGGGCGCTCATATTCAAAATTTGGCCACTCCATCCCCAAAACTCCATAAGCAGTCTCAGCCGTTCATTTTTGTGGGGAACGCGTGGCGACCGTTAGGCCCTCCTGGCATTTCACCCATCGCAACTTTGAAAGAGAAAAGTTTTGTTCCTTTCACATCCACGAACCCCTAAACGCCAACAAAACTCTGGAAAATAGGTGTAGGGTCATGGCCCATGGTCATTCAAGAAAGTAGAAAGGGATGTACAAAAAGGGGGCCAAAAGTGCCGAGTCGAGTCTCAGAAGGTGGACACTGTGTTTTTCATAGGCTGGTTCGACGTGATCAAGAGCCCTGTACCTGCTAGAATTGAATGAATAAGAGAGAGGGTGGGTGAAACCTCACCTCACTCATTTATTGCAAGAGTATGGATGTCCCAGCTAAAAGTCTACCCAAGATGGTCCTCTGTACTGGTTCTTTTCATGAAAGCCACGTCGAGTCTTCAGCTCACCAGGGGAGCCTGCACACGCTAATTCAATATTTAAGGTCTCAGCTACCCCCTGGCATGAGCCATGCAGAATTAAGGTGGCGTGTGACCGGAGAATGCCGACCAGATTTGATTGAGGAGATGCCATACATTGAAGGTCCTGGGACGCCTTTGCGGGGCGAAATAGGGGAGAAGTATATGTAGGCATTTTGGCCATTTTTGTAGGTATCGATGGTTGAGAAAGGCTCCTGGTTGTAAAGCTTTAATGAAGCATTGTTATTTCTGGTTATGTATGGACTCTTGAGACTTCTTGCCTTATGAATGTAAGTTTCTTTCACATCTTTGTTCAAACTTTGTTAGAGCAACTCATAATTGGAGAATCCAGTCAAGTTGTAATTGTTATAGGATGATGTAGAATTTGATCACTGTGACAGTCGCATTGTCTCTAATCAGTCCTTGTGATTTTCCTAATGCTGAACGACTTGGAATTGGAGAATCCAGTCAAGTCCCTCTTTCAGTATCTTGAAGCCCTGAACCAGAGGATCTCGCATTCAGAGTTTTTCTTCTATAAATTACCGAAAGACTGTTGCTCGAAGTAGTTTGT
Source organism: Picea engelmannii (assembly GCA_009831015.1). Taxonomy (NCBI): domain Eukaryota; kingdom Viridiplantae; phylum Streptophyta; class Pinopsida; order Pinales; family Pinaceae; genus Picea; species Picea engelmannii. Next base: position 445,549 of record ML777368.1, on the reverse strand, counting down.
TCACCCTTCTGATCAAGTCTTCCACCTGTTCACCTTTCAATCAACCCGCTGACTGAAATTAGATCAAGACCTCCTTTGTTTCTTACATGCCGGACCCAGTCTCTGAGTTAGAGTGACATCTCCCTGAGTCTCTGTCCATTTGATCACCCATTAAAAACCACCGTGACATAAAACTGATGGGCATCGGGCTCTACTCCTGCAAGCAATCCAGGAGTGACTTTCGACGCTAACATTTCTGGCACCGTTGCCGAGGACAAAGTTGAAAATTTTCCCCGGGATTGAACGACATTGAACCTCTGATTCTGAAGGTGCATCGGGTATCAGAGCCTTTGAAGATTGCTACTGTGCACCTGGTGACTCCATTGTGATGACTCCGCCGGGGAAAACCTGCTCTATTAATTGTGGCTTTCAGAGGCAGACACATGCGGTCTCATCCACAACTGCCTCTAACTACACCTGGAACTGATCCAGAGGTGGTTCTCAGAAAATGAAAGGCCTCCGAAGGAGAAGCTATCGCCGCTGAATGAGGTAATCCACCATCTCCTTCCGTAAGAACTCCTTTTTATCCTCCTCAGTTTCCTAGCAGACCGCTTTTTGAGGTTTCCCGTTTCCTAAATTTCGGGAGTGTTCCTGTTGAGGTTCCCCCCCCTGGTCTGGGATTAGAGGGAGAAATCCTTTTCACTCCAATTTCTCCTGAAGATGTACCTGGGCATAGACCTAAGACCACAGAAGATTTTCCCACTCCTGGCTTTACTGCTCCTTCTCTTGTTACTGTCGCCGCTCCTGCACGAAGGGAAACATCAGTCGACTTAAGCTCGTTAGCCTTCTCCCTAAATCCCCTATTGTTTCCCACTCCCCTTAAAATCTCATCCCCAGTATTCCCTTTTCGAGCTCCTTCTCCTCCGAGTTCTCCTCCACACAATATCCCTATGGCAGGAGAAAATCCCCCTATGACCAGAATGGAGGCCATTATAGCCGCTAGGTATGCACCCCTCATGTTACCTCAGCCTCTCAATGCCCTCCCAGCAGATGGTTACCTCAAACATCTGCCCAATTTTACAGGTGAGGGGGAAATAACTGCGGAAGAACACCTAGAAGCCTTTTACAGTTTCACAGATGATAATAACATCATGCATGCAGACGTGTGGATGAGGATTTTTGTCCATAGTTTCCAAGGCGAGGCTAGGAAATGGTTTAAGGCCCTGCCTCCTGGATCTATCAATGGGATAGAAGCATTGGATGGTGCCTTTTTGAGACAGTGGGGAGATAAAAAAGATTTCTTGTATTACATGACAGAGTTTGGGTCTTTAAAGAGAAAAGAAGGGGAGTCTGTCTCCGACTTCTCCAAGAGATTCAATAAAATTTACAACAGAATCCCAGCTGAGATAAAACCCTCCGAAGCCTCCGCAAAGATCACTTATGCTAGCGCCTTTGATCCTGATTTCTACCTCTTGTTGAGGGAAAGGAGAGAAACTACGCTGGCCCACATGCAAGATGCAACCGTGGAGGTAGAATCTAATATATTGGTTGTTGATCGGCTCAGGAATACTATTGGTAGAAACATATCTAGGCAGAGGCCTGAAGCTTCCCCATCCAGTTCCTCTCCCCTGCCCCTCCAGACAGATGAGACAACAAGAGCACTAAAATCACTTTCTACTAGGATGGAAAGGTGGGAATTAGAAGGGAAACCCATCTACAAAAATCCCCAAAATACAGATGGTAGATGTTTTAGGAAGCCTAATAACAATGTGCCACAGGATTTTCCTAGGGAACAAAGGAGCAGGGATAGAGACGATCAGAGGATTCAGACCCCTCTCCAGAACAACCTAGTTTCTCACGAAGAAGGGGAGGAGGTGGATGAACTCGACCCCGAGATCCATTGCATTGAGGACACGTCCCCGTTTCCTCATCTGAATCAATATGCATATGAAGAATCCCTTATCAACGCTCAAATCAATGAGTTGAGTAGAGGGGAAAGAGTTGGAAACACTCCTAACAGATATAATCTCAGGTCGAAGAGGAAAGAAGGAAATTTTGATAACCAAGATCAGTCCCCCATAGCGAAGAGGCCTACTGAAGCTGCAACAACCACTTCTAAAGAAAAGAAAGCTCAGAAAGTTTTGCCAACAGCTAAAGAACCTGTCACTGAGGTAAGGGAAGTTCCTAGGTCTGTTCCTTCCTTCAATTTTGAACATGAGATTCAGAATATTAGAATCTCTGTACCCCTGTCTGAACTAGTTAAAAATGAAGATTTCAAGAGATCCCTCTCCAAGCTGTTGCAGTCCAACCCCCCTCAGCCTTCCACCAACTCAATAAACCTCCAATATGAAAGGTCGAAAGTTGTTTTAGGGCCCATGGTAGAAGAAAGAGATGACTCATCCCCTCCCTTATACACATCCCTAAACATACATGATAAAGTGTTGCATAACTCCCTCATGGATTCAGGGGCTTCCCATAATCTTATGCCCAAAATAGTCATGGAAGAACTGGGACTGGAAGTGACAAAGGCCTATCATGACTTGTACTCGTTTGATTCAAGGAGGGTGCAATGTCTTGGAGTCATCAAAGATCTGGTGGTTTCTTTGTTTCAGCTGCCCATGAAGAGTGTGGTCATGGATATTGTGGTAGTTGATGTCCCTCCCAAGTTTGGCATGTTGTTGTCAAGGTCTTGGATTAAAAGACTTGGAGGAACATTACAGATGGATCTCACATATGCCACCATTCCGGTCTTTGGAGGGGAACACAGGAGGTTGTACAGAGAATCCTAGCTAGCCTATATTGTCAGTGATGAAGCAAACCCCACTAACCACCCCATCTTTGCACTTGACACCGACTTAGGGTCTAGTTTGTTACAGATCACTGGAACTCCTGAGGTCCCTTTAAAGATAAGAAAACAACCTATTCTTAATCAACAGATACCTCCTCCAATCACCTTTGTTTGGAAGATGTTCTTTGACGGAGCTTCCTCCAGTTTAGGCACGGGCACTGGAGTGATTTTCATATCGCCTTGTCAAGAGACCATATCCCTATCATACAAACTAGAATTTGAAAATACCAACAATGTGGCGGAATACGAAGCTCTTGTTCTGGGTATGAGGGCTGCAAAAGAAATGGGAATTGAAGAGGTGTCCGTGTTCGGAGATGCAGAATTGATAATCCAGCAGGTCAGGAATGTTTATCAAGCCAAGCATCCTCGACTCAGGAGTTACAGAAATGAGGTATGGGACCTGATTGATAATTTCTTCTCAGCTTTCAACATTACTTTTGTCCCAAGGGAAGAAAATACCTCGGCCGACTCCTTAGCCGTCTCGGCTAGTCTGTTCAAGGTTCCTCTGCTGCCGAAGATCCATGATGAGGTCGAAATAAGATACAGACCATCCATCATGGACAATGTAAAGCACTGGGAGGTATTTGAGGATGATCTTGAAATCAAAAATTTTCTTCAGACCGTCGATGAGTTTTCGGCATTTCACATTGATCAGGATCCCGACTCGGAGGGTGACCCTCACCCTGCGGTGTTCGCAAATAAAATTTCTAATCACCAGATTATTCAGCTGCCTAGAAATCACATTCCAAGGGGACTAGTCCCTTTAGAAAGGTTGTTTGACAAGAATGATGTGGCAGTAAAGGGCAGTGTTTCAAATAAAGATGCCGATATAGCCGAATGCAACATTGGCACACAGGAGCAGCCTAAGTTTATCAAATTATCAAGCAGCCTGACCAATGAATAGAGGGCGGAATATACTGAGTTATTAAAGGAGTTCGCTGATGTGTTTGCATGGGCTTATCAAGACCTCAAGACTTATGACACATCTGTCATTGAGCACAAAATCCCACTGAAAGAAGAGGTTAAGCCATTCAGGAAGAAGATGAGGTAGATAAATCCCATGTTGCTACCTGTCATAGAGAAAGAGGTGAAGAAATTGCTAGATGCCCAAATCATCGTCCCCTTGAGATATTCCGAATCGGTGGCCAATTTGGTTTCAGTAAGAAAGAAAAGCGGAGAGATCAGGCTTTGTGTCGATTTCAAGAATCTAAACAGGAGCTCAAAGAAAGACAATTACAGATGGAACACATACTGCAGAGGGTAACTGGTGCATCCAGGATATCTATGATTGATGGGTATTCTGGCTATAATCAAATATCGGTTATGCCTGAGGATAGTAAAAAAACAGCCTTCACCACCCCTTGGGGAACATTCATGTATGCCAAAATTCCTTTTGGACTTATGAATGCAGGAGAAACATTTCATCGAGCCATGGATATAGCCTTCATCGGGGAGAAAGACCAGTTTGTAGTGATCTACCTAGATGACATCACAGTCTTCTCCAGGTCTGATAAAGACCACTTCCATCACTTAAGGAAAGTTTTCTTGAAGTGCTAGAGGTTTGGCCTCTCCCTTAATCTCAAGAAATCCTTGTTTTCTATGATGGAGGGAAAGCTATTAGGCCATATAGTATCAACGGAAGGAGTGAGGATTGATCCTAGCAGGGTAGAGGCAATTCAAACCCTTTCACTTCCTAGATCCAAGAAGGAAGTGCAGGCCTTTTTGGGGAAGATTAATTTCTTGAGGAGATTCGTCTCAAATTTTGCTGAGTTGGTGAAACACATCACATCCATGCTCAGAAAGGGAAACGAAGTGAAATGGACCACTAAGCCCAGGGAATATTTTGTCCAAATAAAAAAGGCACTAACTGAGGCACCGGTGTTGATCAGTCCTGATTATTACAAACCCTTCCAAGTTTTTTCCTTTGCCTCTTTCTATATGGTAGCAGCGGTGTTGTTGCAGAAAAATTAGGAAGGGCGAGAGCAGCCCATTTCCTTCTTTAGCAGGGCATTAAGAGATGCAGAGAGAAGGTATGAAATCATGGAAAAACAGGCCTATGCCTTAGTGAAATCTCTCAAATCTTTCAGAGTTTACGTCTTGCATTCAAACGTAACTGCATACGTCCCTTCAGCTTCTGTGAAGGACATCCTTGTGCAACCCGATGTGGATGGGAGAAGAGGCAGATGGATTGCTAAAATCCTAGAATTTGACTTAGAGATAAAGCCCACCAAGTTGGTTAAGGGGCAAGGTTTAGCCAAGCTACTGGTTGAATCCAACTACGAAGCCTTGGGAGTTAGTTTAATCAACACTCGCTCAGGAACTCAGGAAGCTGAGTTGCCCAGCCAACACTCTCAAGATGGCTTATCGCTGGCAGACTGCGCCTGGTATCGTGACATTCTATACTTCCTGCAGGATTTAAATCTCCTCGATGGAATGGGTAGAGATTTAAAGATCAAGGCGGTCAGATATTTCCTCATTGACCAAATCTTGTACTGGAAAGAACCTCTAGGGGTATTTCTGAGATGCCTGGACCCGCAAGAGGCCCACAAGGTTATGTTTGATTTTCACAATGACCTTTGTGGAGGTCATCATTTCTGGAAGACCACAGCTCACAAGATACTCCAAGCTGGGTATTACTGGCCCACCTTATTCCTGGATGTCTTCCGAGAAATCAGAGCTTGCATCAAGTGCCAAAGGTTCTCAGGAAAACAACATCTCAAACCGCTGCCATTGAAGCCTATAGTATCTTCAACACCTTTTCAGCAGTGGGGGTTGGAATTCATTGGAGAAATTCATCCTCCCTCAAGTGGTCAGCACAGATGGATCCTGACTACAACGGATTATTTCACCAAGTGGATAGAAGCTGTCCCCACTAGAAGCATATCACACAAAGTAATTATCAACTTCCTAGAGGATATCATAGCCAGATTTGGCTGTCCCAGCAGGATCGTCACTGATAATGCTGCTTCTTTCAAGTATGAGCCTCTAATTAAGTTTTGCGAGCAGTTCCAGATCTCACTAATTCACTCCACCCCCTACTATCCCCAGGGAAATGGTTTAGCAGAGTCCTCCAACAAAAGCCTAATAATGATCAACAAAAGACTGTTGGAAGACAACAAAAGGGTCTAGGATTCAAAGTTGAAGTTTTCTTTGTGGGCTGATCGTGTGACAATGAAGAAATCTCTGGGCACTTCGCCTTTTCAGCTAGTCTATGGGGCAGAGGCAGTTTTTCCTACTCAGCTCGCCTTACCTGTGGTGAAATTATTTCAAGACTATGAGGGAGAAAAATATCATATGATCATAAGGATTCATCAGATAGTAGAAGTGCAATAGATCAGAGAACAGGTGAGGACCGCAACTCATAGTCACCAGGAAAAGATCAAACAGGCTTTCGACATGAAGGTCAGGAAGAAAGAGTTTGAGATTGGGGACTTGGTACTTAAGTGGGATGACCCCAGGCAAGAAAGGAAAACACAACAAGTTTGACGCCCTCTGGATCGGCCCCTTCAAGATCTCTGAGGTTTTCTCCAACAACACATATGGGTTGCAATATCTGGAGGGTGAAGAGGTTTTCAGCAGCCCATTGAATGGGCATTTTCTGAAGAAATGTTTTATTTGAGCCTCAGACGGCTCCCTTGTTTGTAAATATTGTCCTTTAGTTCCTTGTTTACTTTCTTGTTGCGTTTTTTCGGCTTAATAAGTGACTCCATAGCCCAATAACAAGGCACTGAAGTTGCAGAAGGAGTTCTTGGAGCATCACAGGGACGACTCTATCCCCCATGGAGCCTAATGTTAGTGATTATTTCTGTCTTAGGCACAAAAGTACCCAGGTCTGCAAGTTGCACAGGAAGCACCCAAGTGCAGCGCGGGAGAAACCCTTTTTCTGGTAGCAAGTCAAGCGAGCGGGCAAAATATCGTTGGCAGCATCCGAGATCTATTTACAAAACAGATCGACGGTCATCGAGTTTTCGGAGCTACCGTGTTGATCGAGGTTTAGCGCTAGAGGGAGCACCAATAGTTCAAATCAGACTTGGATCGTCCGATCAAATTGGGACAGGTGGCAGGCAGTCGGCGTATCGGGGATCGATGTTTCGGAAGTCAAGGAGCCCTCCGTTCATTACAGTTGAAATCGCCGATCGGCGAAACGCTAAAAGCGCTATTGGCGCCAAGCCTACGGTCTTAGCCCCAGGTCTTATCAAGCGAGCCTATGAAGGGGGTACAACCCCTTTTGTAATATTGAAGCTACCCTGACCATTTATCTCAAGGACACATGACACGCATCCATGCCATGTCGGCGTTCAGGAGTTTGAGCGGTAAGGGATCCTTGCCTTTTCATATTTCAAAACCCCGAACCCTGAAAGGCCGATAGCACCCTGAATCAGGCCCGTGGTTTTGGCACCTGGTCATAAAGGAACAAGCCTGGAGGAGGGGCACTCATGTTCAACATTTGGCCACTTGAGCCCCAAAGAGCCGTAAGCAGTCTCAACCGTTCATTTTTGTGGGGAACGCATGGCGACCGTTAGGCCCTCCCGACATTTCTCCCATCGCGACTTTGAAAGAGAAAAGTCTTGTTCCTTTCACATCCGCAAACCCCTAAACGCCAACAACACTCTGGAAAATAGGTGTAGGGTTACGGCCCATGGTCATTCGATAAAGTAGAAAGGGATGTACAAAAAGGGGGCCAAAAGTGCCGAGTCGAGTCTCAGAAGGTGGACACTGTGTTTTTCAGAGGCTGGTTCGACGTGATCAAGAGCCCTGTACCTACTGGAATTGAATGAAGAAGAGAGAGGGTGGGTGAAACCTCGCCTCACTCATTTATTGCAAGAGTATGGATGTCCCAGCTAAAATTCTACCCAAGATGGTCCTCTGTACTGGTTCTTTTCATGAAAGCCACATCGAGTCTTCAGCTCGCCAGGGGAGCCTGCACACGCTAATTCATTATTTAAGGGCTCAGCTACCCCCTGGCACGAGCCATGCAGAATTAAGGTGGTGTGTGACCGGATAATTCTGGCCAGATTTGATTAAGGAGACGCCATACATTGAAGGTCCTGGGATGCCTCTGCGGGGCGAAATGGGGGAGAAGTATATGTAGGCATTTTGTCCATTTTTGTAGGTATCGATGGTTGAGAAAGGCTCCTGGTTGTAAATCTTTAATGAAGCACTGTTATTTCTGGTTATGTATGGACTCTTGAGACTTCTTGCCTTATGAATGTTAGTTTCTTTCACGTCTTTGTTCAAACTGTGTTAGAGCAGCTCAAAATTGGAGAATCTAGTCAAGTTGTAATTGTTATAGGATGATGTAGAAATTGATCACTGTGACAGTCGCATTGTCTCTAATCAGTCCTTGTGATTTTCCTAACGCTGAACGACTTGGAATTGGAGAATCCAGTCAAGTCCCTCTTTCAGTATCTCGAAGCCCTGAACCAGAGGATATCGCATTTAGAGTTTTTCTTCTACAAATTACTGAAAGCCTGTTGCCCGAAGTAGTTTGTTCACCCTTCTGATCAATGTCTTCCACCTGTTCACCTTTCAATCAACCCACTAACTGAAATTAGATCAAGACCTCCTTTGTTTCTTACATGCTGGACCCAATCTCTGAGTTAGAGTGACATCTCCCTGAGTCTTTGTCCATTTGATCACCCATTAAAAACCACCATGACATAAAACTGATGGGCGTCAGGCTCTGCTCGTGCAAGCAATCCAGGAGTGACTTCCGACGCTAACACCTCCCAATGAGCTATTTCTCCAAATACAATATTTCTCTTCATGTCTCATTACATTGCTTGAACCCCTTTATATAGTGCTACCATCACTTAAGAACATTCTAGAGGAGCAATCTTCTAGAAGTAGAACCTTCTAAGAACTCCTCTTACATTTATTATATCTAATTACCCATTTATTATATCTAACTACCATAGTGGGCCTTATTTAATAATATAGTGGACCTAGTCCACCTTACATTGAATGAACTCCACTATTATTACTATGGGCCCTCT
>ML777368.1:397277-436676 GCA_009831015.1 Picea engelmannii | reverse complement strand
AGTAGTCCAACCACCATTGTAAGCCCGGGTCCCATGTCCAAGTTCTCATGTGAACTCCCCGTGGAAGATTTTGGAACCCAATAACCAACTCCAAATGATGCTCCAAAGACTGACACCTATCATGTGGATCCAAATAAGAAGATACATCCACATAGTGGAAAAGGGTTGTAGTAGAATCTGAAAGGAATAATACCACTGTAGAATATGCAAGATGAACATTGGTAATAATCATTGGCTCTTGATTTGTCACATTCATGCTCTCTACAGAAGGTGGATTAGAGTCATCAAATAAAATATGAAAGTGGTTGTCATCCCAGAAATGACAACTATCCAGATACCAATCATCACAATTGGCCTCAAAATCATACCAAGCATATATTTATTGATTATATTCATCCCTGAGGCCCTCCATAAGAAATCTATCCTGCATGTTATTCAATGAATCTTGAATACTATGAAAACTATCATTGAGGCCATCTGTGGGGTCGTCTGTGAGGCCATGTACAAATGCATCCAATCTGTCATCCAATGTGTGAAACAATTGGGTTTTGAATGATTCAAGAATTTCTTTCAGGGTTTGAGAGGAAATATCCATATGATCACCCTATGAACTCTTTGGTCCTACATCCATCATGAAAAAACCCAAAAAATAGACCCAATAAATTTCGGCAGAAAATCGCGGTTTTTTCTGGAAAAACCCTAAAACACTGTTGAAGTTAAAATGCTCATAACTTCACTTCCCAGACTCCGTTTCGGCTGATTGTTTTTTTGAAATTGGGTGAAATTGTGAGAGTAACTCAGATCTGTAACTTTATTGGGAAAAATCGGCCTCTAACTGCTACATAAATAAATAAAAAATCATGCCTCCGTCCGCGGGAAAAAAACCCTGAAAATTTGCAGATTTTAAAACTTCAATATCTTGACTTCCCGGACTTCATTTCGGACGATTTTTTTTTTTAAATTGGGTGTTTTTATGAGAGGAACTCAGATAGTGCTACCATTACCTAAGAAAATTATAGAGGATGAATCTTCTAGAAGTATAACCTTCTAATAAGTCGTCTTACATTTATTATATCTAATTATCCATTTATTATATCTAACTACCATAGTGGGCCTTATTTAATAATATAGTGGACCTAGTCCACCTTACATTGAATGACCTCCACTATTATCACTATGGGCCCTCTGGGTCCCCCCACTACCTCTCTAGCTACCTTACACCCTTCATGAAGTTCCTTCATCTGGGTGTAACATATATTCTCACATGAGTAGCCCTTGTCATGTTGCTTTCTCTTTGCAAGTGCCTTCCTCGGTGACGATTCCCTTACACCACTTTATGAATCAATATGGAGGAGGATATTATCCTGCTAGACAGGGCCATGGTGTATGTTGGTATGTTTTACAGGCAGTGTATTCTTGTCATTGATGGAAAGTACAACAACGACGATGGCTTAAGTACAGGAAGAATGTGCCAGGCGGGCACGAGAAGTATTTTGGGAAGACGCAGCAGAGAAAGCTCGATAAGCTCAGAAGAGATAGTGCAGAGTATGTGTGTTTGTAATTTATGGAAAAGATCATGACCAACAATGTATGGATAATGGCATGGTAATGGAAAGTTCAAAAAGTGATCATTGGATCCCATTCAGAAGTGTAAACTCCAGGATTCAAGGAAGCAACTCACGGTAGAAAATCGAGAAATGTGAAACCACGACTTAATCTCCATTTCGGAGTTTCAGATATTATGAGTTGGAGGTGTCAAGGAAACTCATGAAAATAATGATGAAATCGTGAAATGCGAAACCACGACGTTTCATAATTTCGGATACCGGGAGTTGGAGGAGTCATGGAAGCAACTCACAGCAGGAACTTGCAATATGCGAAATCAAGAAAAGATCTGGACCGTCGAATCATCAAGATTGTTGATCGTTGATCTGACTCCATTTCGAAGTTTCGGATACCAGGAGTTGGAGGAGTCAAGAGTCGAGACTCTTCATCATAGGAGTCCCAAAGTTGCAAAATGTGAAACACCGAAATCCCGAAACAGGCACATCAACAAAGACTCCATTTCGGAGTTTCGCAGACCGAGAAATCAAAGATCAAAGGAAATTTAACCTTTGAAGTAGAGAACCCAAAAATCCCAAAACAGGCACATCAACAAAGACTCCATTTCAGAGTTTCGCAGACCGGGAAATGAAAGATCAAAGGAACGGGGTTCCCTAACCTCTCGAACTTGCGATATGTGGAATCGCGAAATAATCCTAGTCGTTGGATCAAGGACAAATCTGGGCCATCAGACCCAGGAGGTGAATGTGAAAGACCATTTCAGCAAGGACAGGAGGCAGCCTACATCAGAAAGGACACATGGCGCAATCATATAAGGACAAGTATCAAGTTGATTTGGCATTTCAGGAACCTGAAAATCAAAATTTTGAGTGACACGTGGCAGACACATGGATCAAGACACATCATCGAGTGACGCCATTCTAGGAATTTAATTTCGGGAGTTTTATCATCAACTCTCCCCCAAAGTACCAAAAGCTGAAGTTCTGGGCGGAGGATAGCCATCCGATCACCACGGATCATGGACCATTGATCTGAAGAGAGAAACGCTCAAATGATTAGCGAGTGGTCATAGGCTGTGGTCACATCGTCGAGAGTTGGAGGAAGGCGCTAACAACTAAACTCCATTTCGAAGATTGCGACTTGGAGAGTCGAGATGCCTTGCAGCAGGAATTCGCGACATGAGAAATCGCGAAATGCCGAAATGCGAAAACGCCTTTTGGTGTAGGCTGTGGTCACCGTCAGTGGTCATGTGAGAGGGAGGAGCTAGAACCAAGTTAAGCTCCTTTTCAGTGATCGTAACATGAAGAGTCGAGACTCTTCACCACAGGAATGCCGAAATGCCGAAATGTGAAATGGAAAAATCAACGCGAGACCTTGTGCTTGTAATCCAATGGTGTTGGATACTTGGAAATTTGATCGAAGGGCTATTGTTTCTATTCACAGTTAATCGATCAGTTATGATTCAGTTAGCAGAACTGAATCATGACTCTTGGACAGTTGGTGAGTCAATTGCTGATGCATTTTCTTGGAGGTTCACAGTGTAACTGCTAGAAATGACTGATGGTTTCTGCCAGAGGACTTGAAGAGACTTCAGGGTGATCGCCAGAGAATATGAAGAGTCTCGAGCCGTCTTCTAGTGGCATGAAGATTGTTCATAAAGGCTATTGACAGATGTAAGACCATTGGAGCCTGGAACTGCAACAGAGGGAATGAGCTCGAATGTGACAAAGAAGGCAAAGAGTCTCGACTACTGGAGAGGCTAAGGAATATCGGCATAACACCCAGTGATGATGGATGCACGGGTTTAACTGCCAGAGAAGCTGAAGAGTTGCAATGATGATCAGGCAGATAACTCAACATGGGGAGAGCATGCAGAAGCATTGTGAATAGAGGATGCAGAAGATGCACAAAGAAAATAAAAACGCAGAACATAGAATAGATTTGGGGTTGTTGAGAGTGATTTAGGTGTGTAGAAGGAGGCAGTGTGTAGCAGCTGAAATACATAAAAGAGGAATGGTGCATTCAATGGACATGGAGCACAGAGCACAAAAGGTAGAAGAACAAAAAGTGCAAGGTATGTGTGCAGGACGATAGTGAGACAGACAGAGCAGGTCAGTGTAGAAGAACAGTGATGAGACTGGTAAGCCATTAATGAACATTATATCACTGTAATAAGTTTCAGTCGAAAATATTGATATTTCAGGGTGGTAGGGAGGTTCTAGGGAGGATTGTTGTCCTCAGAGGTTCAAGTGGGTTCTTGAACACATGGATTTGTAGCTTCCATCTGGTTGCATTCAGAGAAACCAGGGTGGAAGAGTGGTGCAAGGGAGAACATTGGTTCTTTGATATACAGGTCAGTGCATGTGTAACTGGAAGTTGGTGCTTCCATCTAGTTGGTGCTGGAACTCTTAGGAAGTTGGTTCTTCGATCCAGTTTGTGCTGGAACTTTTAGGAAGTTGGTGCTTCCATCCAGTTCATGCTGGAACTCTTAGGGAGTTGGTGCTTCCTTCTAGTGGGTGCTTGAGAAACCAGGGAGTCGGTGCTTCCTTCTAGTGGGTGCTAGAGAAACCAGGGAGTTGGTGCTTCCTTCTAGTGGGTGCTAGAGAAACCAGGGAGTCGGTGCTTTCTTCTAGTGGGTTCTAGAGAATCCAGAGAGTTGGTTCTCTCAACAAGTAGCACCTTGCAAAACAGAGGTTGTAGCCTCATTATGAGTTGGTGCTCATAAGTATGATAATGTAAAGATTACTTATCATATAAAGAAGAAGAGGTTTTTACCCTTTATGGGTTTCCTCAGGAAATATATGTCTCTGTGTATCTCATATGTTTGAATGATGCTAAATGTTCTATTACTTACTTCCCTGCATTATTGTGATTGTCACTGAGTGTTCTGTAAAGAATTTAAAATAAGCATAATTATTTAAGCATGGTAACAACTGATTGACACCCCCCTCTCAGTTGTCCAACAATTGGTATAAGAGCCAGCCCCTTTTATCTAAGTGAAGATCCTATAGCTTAAACATGTCAAGCCATGAAGGAAATTCAACCAATAAGGCCCCTCTGTTCAATGGAACAAACTTCGCCTTTTGGAAGGTTAGAATGAGAACATACCTAATGGCCTTAGGTGCTGATGTTTGGGATGTAGTAGAGAATATATACATAAAGCCTGTTGTGCTAGATTCCAAGGATGATAAGTTAGAATTTATCTTTAATGCTAAGGGAATGAATGCTATCTTGAATGGACTTGCAGAAGCCGAGTTTGTAAAGGTGATGCATCTTCAAACTGCCAAAGAAATGTGGGACAAACTCATTAGTAGTTATGAAGGTAATGAGAAGGTAAAAGATGCCAAGCTTCAAACCTACAAAGTACAGTTTGAAAAGCTACAGATGAAAGAAGATGAAACCATTGGGAAGTATTTTCTGAGAGTTGAAGAACTAGTAAATGCGATGAAAGCACTTGGTGAAAAAATTGAGGAACCCTCTTTAGTTCAGAAAATTTTGAGATCTCTGCCAGATAGGTTCAACCCAAAGGTCTAAGCTATAGAAGAACTTAATGATATAATGGATTTGGCTTTTGATCAACTTCTAGGAACGTTGACTGCATATGAAATGAGGATAGTTACAGACAAACCCACCTCTAGAGAAGCATCATTTAAAGAAGATAAGAATGAATATTCTGAGCCTGATGAAATTGAAGCAAAATTCGTGAGAAGGCTAAAGAAAGGATCAGGAAAGTACCAAGGTAAGATTCCCTTCAAATGTTTCAACTGTGGTAATATAGGTCATTTTTTAAATAAATGTCCACACAAGAAACATGATCAGAACTCTGAAGGTGAAAAGAAGTTCAAACCTAAGAGATTTGGCAGAAATAAAAGTTTATGTGTAAACAATGTTAACTCTTCAGAAGACACAGATAGTGACTCCTCGCATGAATATAAGGACAATGACTTCATGCTTATGACCCAAGATGATTATGATAATAAAATCACAGGAAGTGAGGCTAATGAAGAGGAAGATGTCGTTGATATGGAAGGAGAACTGATCAGTGCATTGGAAGAGATTGACAGACTCAGAATTAAGAACAGAAAGAAAAAAAAATTGCTGATACAGTTCAAGAAAGATAGTAAACAGCCTGATGAAGACTTTGCCTTGCTAAAAGTGGAATTAGAAGAGGCAAAGAAAATCGAGGACATTCTGAAACAACAGTTATCAGAAAAGAAGGCAAGATGTAAAACTCTGGAAGAAGTAGTGAAAACTAGGAAAGTGTTGGAGAAGTTTCAAGCCTTGTATCATCAGAATCTGTCAAGTATCAAAGCCTCAGAAGGATTAGCCACCATTCTGAATCAACAAATAAATCCAAAGTTGAAAACAGGGTTGGGTTATGAAGAGGGATCAAGTAGTGGTCATCCAAGCAACAAATAATTCATCAAGTTTGTCAAATCTACGACTAATGACGATAACAAACCTACAGAAACAAAGGAAGATAATCAACCGCCTAGGAGGAGTAAAGAAAAAGGTGCCAGAACTGAATCTGTAGAAAAAAGAAATAGTACACTCCCTGCTCAAGGAAATCATCAGCATGGAAGAAATCGATTTTCTCAAAGGAGACAACCATTTTCCATGTACAAAGAATTCTTCTATGGATATTGTTTCTACTATTCTAACTTTGGTCACAAAGATGTAAATTGTTCCTTTAGACTTAGACATGAGCAATTAAGATTTCCAAGGAATAAATATCTGCCACAACAAAGAATGATACAAACAAGTAACAAATCATCACAGATTGAAAATTTCCAAACTAAGTCTAGAGACATGCAACTGAGGAGGTCAAGAAATAATAAACAGTCAATGAGTAGACAACGCTGCAACAATAAGTTGGACCTATTGAACAATGAGATTGAATGCTATAACTGTCACAACTTTGGCCACAAAGCTTCAAACTGCCATATGAAGAGATACAAAGTAGATCCAATGATAAATTTCTTAGATAGAAAGGTTGACACATGGAAAAGAAAAGATAGTGAAAAATTTGGTCTAGCACTTTCAACTCAAAAACAAAAGGCCTTTGGGAATATAGACAGTGGATGTTCCAAGAACATGACTGAAGACAAGGATAAGCTTCTGTCAATAAGTAAACGCAAAAAAGGAAATGTGATCCTTGAAAATGATGAACTAGGTAAAATCAAGGATAGAGGGATGGTGAGTTTGAGTAATGTCAAAGGAGATGCCCAGTACGTTTTGCTTGTGGATGGTTTGAAACATAATTTGCTTAGTACAAGTAAAAAGTGTGACAAAGGCAGTGAAGAGGTGTTGACGTCCAAAGAGTGTAAGGTAAATGTAAACTCAGGACAAGTGGTGAATAAAGGCATAAGGACAATTAATGATGTTGATATTGAATCCTCCCCTGCAAGTAAAGAAGAAGACATAGATACAATAAAAGAATGTTCAGTTAGCATCTATCCCATGGAAGAAGTAGAAGAAGAATCATCTCATAAGATGGAAGCTGAAGTTTTGAAGGTTGAGAAGTCAAACACCCAAAGCAAGTTATTAAACACATCCATGACCCTGGATAACCTCTTGGATAGTCAGAGATCATCAAATGACAAATCTCGTATTGGATACAACAAGGAAGAAATCAGTACTCCTAAGAAACCTGATACAGGTCCTTCGTCTGTGAAAAAGAAAAGCAGGTATCAGAGTGGTTGTAGCGGTTTTTTCTTGTGATTGAATATGGTCATAAAATCCTTGGATTGTATGCATCATGGAAGAAAAATGAAATTGCAGTAATAGAGATCGATGAGAATCAATGGGGAGATACAAGGTTTATTTAAAAAGTACAAGCTACAATTACGCAGTGTTTCAGTAGGACAACAACATCTTCAACAACAACATTTTGTTTTACAAAATGATATCCATGACATCCTGTAGAGATAACAAGAGGAAAGACCTTGTCACGGAAAGATAACCTTTTAGGAACAAAGGGGGAAAGCAGCCAGAAGCAGAGAGAGAACAGTGACAGGGGGAGTCATCGAGTTATGACAAGAAAAGGTTGATGAAGGAGTCCTAGTAAGAGAGGTGAGCAATTTTGAGTATTCTACAGAGGATACAACAGAAGATGAAGATGAACAGGTCCAAGAATCAGAAGGATAAGACTCTAGTTTAGATACAAATATTCTGCGGGCCTCAAATAATAGAGTCCATCCTGTCAGGGGGAGTTTGTGTTAGTTTAATATCTGATACCTCCTAAAAATACTGCAATAGCTCAGGGGGAGCATGTTTTCTTTGACATTGATGTCAAAGGGGGAGAAAAGAGTCTGGGTGCCTTTGTTGGCATCAATGCCAAAGGGGGAGATTGTTGGCATGTTTTATAGGCAGCGTATTCTTTTCATTGATGGTAAGTACAACAACGACGATGGCTTAAGTACAGGAAGAATGTGCCAGGCGGGCACCAAAAGTATTTTGGGAAGACGCAGCAGAACAAGCTCAATAAGATTAAAAGAGATAGTGCAGAGCATGTGTGTTTGTCATTGATGGAAAAGATCATGACCAACATCGCAGGGATAATGGCAAGTTCAACAAGTGATCATTGGATCCCATTCATAAGCGTAAACTCCAGGAGTCAAGGAAGCAACTCATGATAGAAAAACGCGAAATGCGAAACCACGACTTAATATCCATTTCAGAGTTTCGGATACCAGGAGTTGGAGGTGTCAAGGAAACTCATGACAAGAATGATGAAATCACGAAATGTGAAACCACGATGTTTCGGAGTTTTGGATATAGAGAGTTGGAGGAGTCAAGGAAGCAACTCACGACAGGAACTTGCGATATAAGAAATCACGAAAAGATCTGGACCGTTGAATCATCAAGATTGTGGACTGTTGATCTGACTCCATTTAAGAATTTTGGATACTAGGAGTTGGAGGAGTCAAGAGTCGAGACTCTTCATCATAGGAGTTCCGAAGCTGCGCAATGCGAAACGCCGAAATTTTGAAACAGGCACATCAACAAAGACTCCATTCCGGAGTTTCACAGACCGGGAAATGAAATATCAAAAGAACTTTAACCTTTGAAGTAGCAAACCCTGAAATCTCGAAACAGACACATCAACAAAGACTCCATTTCAGAGCTTCGTAGACCGAGAAATCAAAGATCAAAGGAACAGGGTTCCCTAAGCTCTCGAACTCGCGATATGCGAAATCAAAAAACAATCCTAGTCATTGGATCAAGGACAAATCTGGGCCGTCAGACCCAGGAGGTGAATGTGGCAGACTATGTCAGCAAGGACAAGTGGCAGCCTACGTCAGAAAGGACACATGGCACAATCATATAAGGACAAGTGTCAAGTTGATTTGGCATTTCAGGAACTTAAAAATCACAATTCTAAGTGACACGTGGAAGACACACGTATCACGACACATCATCGAGTGATGTCATTCCGGGAATTTAGTTTCAAGAGTTTTAGCATCAACTCTCCCCCAAAGTCCCGAAATTTGAAGTTCCAGGGTGGAGGATAGCCATCCGATCACCACGGATCATGGACCGTTGATCTAAAGAGAGAAGCGCTCAAATGATTAGCGAGTGGTCATAGGCTGTGGTCACATCGTTGAGAGTTGGAGGAAGGCGCTGACAACTAAACTCCATTTCGGAGATCGCGACTTGGAGAGTCGAGATGCCTCGCAACAAGAATTCGTGACATGCGAAATACCGAAATATGAAAACACCTTTTGGTGTAGGCTGTGGTCACCGTCAATGGTCATGTGAGAGGGAGGTTCTAGCACCAAGTTAAGCTCCTTTTCGGTGATCGTAACATGAAGAGTCGAGACTCTTCACCACAGGAATGTTGAAATGCAAAATGGAGAAATCAATGCGAGACCCTGTTCTTGTAATCCAACGGTGTTGGATGCTTCGAAATCTGATCCAAGGGCTACTGTTTCTCTTCACAGTTAATTGATCAGTTACATTTCAGTTAGCAGAACTGAATCATGACTCTTGGACGGTTGGTGATTCAGTTGTTGATGCGTTTTCTTGGAGGTTCACAGTGTAACTACTAGAAATGACTGATGGTCTCTACCAGAGGACTCAAAGAGACTTCAGGGTGATCGCTAGAGAAGATGAAGAGTCTCGAGGCATCTTCTAGTGGCATGAAGAATGTTCATAGAGGCTATTGACAGATGTAAGACCATTGGAGCCTAGAACTACAACATAGGTAATGAGCTCGACTGTGACAGAGAAGATGAAGAGTCTCGACTATTGGAGAGGCTAAGGAATCTCGGCATAACACCCAGTGATGATGGACGCATGGTTTTAACCACCAGAGAATATGAAGAGTTGAAATGATGATCAGGTAGAGCACTTGACATGGGGAGAGCATGCAGAAGCATTGTGAATAGAGGATGCAGAAGATGCAAAAAGAGAATAAAAACACAGAACAGAGAAGAGATTGGGGGTTATTTAGAGTGATTTAGGTGTGTAGAAGGAGGCAGTGTGCAGCATCTAAAATACATAGAAGAGGAATGGTGCATGGAATGGACATGGCGCATAGAGAATAAAAGGAAGAAGAACAAAAAACGCAAGGTATGTGTGCAGGAAGACAATGAGGCAGACAGAGCAGGGCAGTGTAGCAGAACAATGATGAGATTGGTAAGCCATTGATGAACATTATATCACTATAATAAGTTTCAGTAGAAAATATTGATATTTCAGGGTGGTAGGGAGGTTCTAGGGAGGACTGATATCCTCAGAGGTTCAAGTGGGTGCTTGAACACAGGGAGTTGTAGCTTCCATCTGGTTGTAGCCAGAGAAGCCAGGGTGGCAGGGTGGTGCAAGGGAGAACATTGGTTCTCTGATATACAGGTCGGTGCGTGTGTAACTGGAAGTTGGTGCTTCCATCCAGTTGGTGCTGGAACTCTTAGGAAGTTGGTGCTTCCATCCAGTTGGTGCTGGAACTCTTAGGAAGTTGGTGCTTCCATCCAGTTGGTGCTGGAACTCTTAGGAAGTTGGTGATTCCATCCAGTTGGTGCTAGAACTCTTAGGAAGTTGGTGCTTCCATCCAGTTGGTGCTGGAACTCTTAGGGAGTTGGTGCTTCCTTCTAGTGGGTGCTAGAGAAACCAGGGAGATGGTGCTTCCTTCTAGTGGGTGCTAGAGAAACCAGGGAGTCGGTGCTTCCTTCTAGTGGGTGCTAGAGAATCCAGAGAGTTGGTACTCTCAGCATGTAGCATCTTGAAAAACAGAGGTTGTGGCCTCATTATGAGTTGGTGCTCATAAGTATGATAATGTACAGAATGTAAAGATTACTTATCATATAAAGAAGAAGAGGTTTTTACTCTTTATGAGTTTCCTTAGGAAATATGTGTCTCTGTGTATCTCATATGTGTCAATGATGATGAATGTTCTATTGCTTACTTCCTTGCATTATTGTGATTGTCATTGAGTGCTCTGTAAAGAGTTTAAAATAAGCATAATTGTTTAAGCATGGTAACAACTGATTCACCCCCCCCCTCTCAGTTGTCCAACAATTGGTATCAAAGTCGGCCCCTTTTATCTAAGAGTAGATCCTAGAGCTTAAACATGTAAAGCCATGAAGGAAATTCAACCAATAAGGCCCCTATGTTCAATGGACCAAACTTCTCCTTCTGGAAGTTTAGAATGAGAACATACCTAATGGCCTTAGGTGCTGATGTTTGGGATGTAGTAGAGACTAGATACATAAAGCCTGTTGTGCTAGCTTCCAAGGATGATAAGTTAGAATTTAGCTTTAATGCTAAGGGAATGAATGCTATCTTGAATGGACTTGAAGAATCCGAGTTTGTAAAGGTGATGCATCTTCAAACTACCAAAGAAATGTGGGACAAACACATTAGCAGTTATGAAGGTATTGAGAAGGTAAAATATGCCAAGCTTCAAACCTTTAGAGTACAGTTTGAAAAGATACATATGAAAGAATATGAAACCATTGGGAAGTATTTTCTGAGATTTGAAGAACTAGTAAATGCCATGAAATCACGTGGTGAAAAAAATTGAGGAACCCTCTTTAGTTCAAAAATTTTTGAGATCTCTACTAGATAGGTTCAGCCCAAAGGTCCCAACTATAGAAGAACTTAATGATATAAAGGCTTTGTCTTTTGATCAACTTCTAGGAATGTTGATTGCATATGAAATGAGGATAGTTACAGATAAACCCACGTCTAGAGAAGCATCATTTAAAGAAGATAAGAATGAAGATTCTGAGCCGGATGAAATTGAAGCAAAATTCGTGAGAAGACTAAAGAAAGGATCAGGCAAGTACCAAGGTAAGATGCCCTTCAAATGTTTCAAATGTGGTAAGATAGGTCATTTTGCAAATAAATGTTCACACAAGAAACATGATCAGAACTCTAAAGGTGAAAAGAAGTTCAAACCTAAGAGATTTGGCAGAAAGAAAAGTTTATGTGTAAACGTTGTTAACTCTTCAAAAGACAGAGATAGTGAGTCCTCACGTGAAGATAAGGACAATGAATTCATTATTATGGTGTAATATGATTATGATAATCAAATCACAGGAAGTGAGGCTAATGAAGAAGAAGTTGTGGTTGATATGGAAGGAGAACTGATCAGTGCACTGGAAGAGATTGACAGACTCAGAATAAAGAACAGAAAGCAAAAAAAATTGTTGATACAGTTCAAGAAAGATAGTAAACAGCCTAATGAAGACTTTGCCCTGCTAAAAGTGGAATTAGAAGAGGCAAAGAAAATTGAGGACATTATGAAACAACAGTTATCAGAAAAGAAGGCAAGATGTAAAGCTCTGGAAGAAGAAGTAGAGAAAACTAGGAGGAGAAGTTTCAAGCCTTGTATCATCAGAATCTGTCAAGTATCAAAGCCTCAGAAGGATTAGCCACCATTTTGAATTAGCAAAGGAATCCAAAGTTGAAAACAGGGTTGGGTTATGAAGAGGGATCAAGTAGTGGTCATCTAAGCAACAAAGACTTCATCAAGTTTGTCAAATCTACAACCAATGACGACAAAAAACCTACAGAAACAAAGGAAGATAATCAACCACCCAGGAGGAGTAAAGAAAAAGGTGCCAGAACTGAATCTGTAGAACAAGGAAATAATACACTCACTGCTCAAGGAAATCATCAGCATGGAAGAAATTGATTTTCTCAAAGAAGACAACCATTTTCCAAGTACAAAGAATTTTTCTATGGATATTGTTTCTACTGTTCTAAATTTGGTCACAAAGCTGTAAATTATCCCTTAAGACTTAGACATGAGAAATTAATATTTCCAAGGAATAAATATCTACCACAACAAAAAATGATACAACCAAGTAACAAATCATCACAGATTGCAAATTGCCAAATTAAGTCTAGAGACATGCAACTGAGGAGGTCAAGAAATAATAAACACTCAATGAGTAGACAACGCTGCAACAATAACTTTGACCTATTGAACAATGACATTGAATGCTATAACTGTCACAACTTTGGCCACAAAGCTGCAAACTGCCATCTGAAGAATTACAAAGCAGATCCAAGGATAAAGTTCTTAGATAGAAAGGCCAAGACATGGAAAAGGAAAGATAGTGAAAAAGGTGGTCTAGCACTTTCAACTCAAAAACAAAATGCCTCTGGGATTATAGACAGTGGATGTTCCAAGCACATGACTGGAGACAAGGATAAGCTTTTGTCAATAAGTAAAAGCAAAACAGGAAATGTGATCGAAAATGATGAACCAGGTAAAATCAAGGATAGAGGGATGGTGAGTTTGAGTAATGTCAAAGGAGATGCCCAATACATTCTGCTGGTGGATGGTCTGAAACATAATTTTCTCAGTACAAGTCAAAAGTGTGACAGAGGCAGTGAAGAGGTGTTCACGTCCAAAGAGTGTAAGGTAAATGTAAAGTTAGGAAAAGTGGTGGATAAAGGCATAAAGACAATTAATGATGTTGATATTGAATCCTCCCCTGCAGGTAAAAAAGAAGACACAGATACAATAAAAGAATGTTCAGTTAGCATCTATCCCATGGAAGAAGTAGAAGAAGAATCATGTCATAAGATGGAAGCTAAAGTTTTGAAGGTTGGGAAGTCAAACACCCAAAGCAAGTTGTTAAACAACTCCATGATCCTAGATAAGCTCTTGGATAGTCAAAGATCACCAAATGACAAATCTGGTATTGGATACAAAAAGGAAGAGATCAGTACTCCTAAGAAACCTGATACAGGTCCTTCGTCTATGAAAAATAAAAGCAGGTATGAGAGTGGTTGTAGAAGTTTTTTCTTGTGATTGAATATGGTCATAAAAGCCTTGGATTGTATGCATCATGGAAGAAAAATGAAATTGCAGTAATAGAGATTGATGAGAATCTATGGGGAGATCCAAGGGTTATTTAAAAAGTACAAGCTACAATTACGCAGTGTTTCAGTAGGACATCAACATCTTCACCAACAACATTTTGTTTTACAGAAAGATATACGTGACATCCTGTAGAGATAATAAGAGGAAAGACCTTGTCAGGGAAAGCTAACCTTTTAGGAACAAATGGGGAAAGCAACCAGAAGCAGAGAGAGAACAGTGACAGGGGGAGTCATCCAGTTATGACAAGAAAAGGTTGATGAAGGAGTCCCAGTAAGAGAGGTGAGAAATTTTGAGTATTCTACAGAGGATACAGTGGAAGCTGAAGGTGAGCAGGTCCAAGAATCAGAAGGAGACGACTCTGGTTTAGATCCAAATATTCTGCAGGTCTCAAATAAGAGAGACCATCCTTTCATGGGGAGTTTGTGTTGGTTTAATATCTGATACCTCCTAAAAATACTGCAACAGCTCAGGGGGAGCATGTTTTCTTTGACATTGATGTCAAAGGAGGAGAAAAGAGTCTGGGTGCCTTTGTTGCCATCAATGCCAAAGAGGGAGATTGTTGGCATGTTTTACAGTCAGCATATTCTTGTCATTTATGGAAAGTACAACAACGACGATGGCTTAAGTACAAGAAGAATGTGCCAGGTGGGCACCAAAAGTATTTTTGGAAGACGTAGCAGAGAAAGCTCGATAAGATCAGAAGAGATAGTGCAGAGTATGCGTGTTTGTCACTGATGGAAAAGATGACGACTAGCAGTGCAGGGATAATGGCATGGCAATGGAAAGTTCAACAAGTGATCGTTGGATTCCATTCAGAAGCGTAATCTCTAGGAGTCAAGGAAGGAACTCACGACAGAAAATCATGAAATGCGAAACCATGACTTAATCTCCATTTTGGAGTTTCGGATACTGGAAGTTGGAGGTGTCAAGGAAACTCACGACAAGAATGATGAAATCACGAAATGTGAAACCACGACGTTTCAGATACCGGGAGTGGGAGGATTCAAGGAAGTAACTCACGACAAGAAATCGCGATATGCGAAATCACGAAAAGATCTAGACCGTCGAATCATCAAGATTGTGGACCATTGATTTGACTCGATTTAGGAGTTTTGGATACCAGGAGTTGGAGGAGTCAAGAGTCAAGACTCTTCATCATAGGAGTCCTGAAGTTGTCAAATGTGAAACGCCGAAATCTCGAAATAGGCACATCAACAAAGACACCATTTTAGAGTTTCGCAGACCGGGATATCAAAGATCAAAGGAATTTTAACCTTTGAAGTAGCGAACTCTGAAATCCTGAAACAAGCACATCAAAAAAGACTCCATTTCGGAGTTTCGTAGACTGGGAAATCAAAGATCAAAGGAACGGGGTTCCCTAACCTCTCAAACTCGCGATATGCAAAATCGTGAAATAATCCTATTCATTGGATCAAGGACAAATATGGGCCGTTAGACCCAGGAGGTGAATGTAATAGACCACGTCAGCAAGGAAAGGTGGTAGCCTACGTTAGAAAGGACACGTGGCGCAATCATATAAGGACAAGTATCAAGTTGATTTGGCATTTTAGGAACCTGAAAATCACAATTCTGAGTGACACGTGGCAGGCACATGGATCATGACACATCATCGAGTGACATCATTCCAGGAATTTATTTTCGGGAGTTTTAGCATCAACTCTCCCCCAAAGTACCGAAAGCTGATGTTCCGGGGTGGAGGATAGTCGTCCGATCAGCACGGATCGTGGACCATTGATCTGAAGAGTGAAGCGCTCAAATGATTAGCGAGTGGTCATAGGCTGTGGTCACATCGTCGAGAGTTGGAGGAAGGCGCTAACAACTAAACTCCATTTCGGAGATCGCGACTTGGAGAGTCGAGATGCCTCGCAACATGAATTCGCGATATGCGAAATCGCGAAATGTCGTAATGCGAAAACACCTTTTGGTGTAGGCTGTGGTCACTGTCAGTGGTCATGTGAGAGGGAGGAGATAGCACCAAGTTAAGCTCCTTTTCGATGATCATAACATGAAGAGTCGAGACTCTTCACCACAGGAATGCCAAAATGCGAAATGCCGAAATCAACGCGAGACCCTGTGCTTGTAATCCAACGGTGTTGGATACTTGGAAATCTGATCGAAGGGCTATTGTTTCTCTTCACAGTTAATCGATCAGTTACGATTCAGTTAGCAGAACTGAATCATAACTATTGGACGGTTGGCGATTTAGTTGCTGATGCATTTTCTTGGAGGTTCATAGTGTAACTACTAGAAATGACTGATGGTTTCTGCCAGAGGACTCGAAGAGACTTTAGGGTGATCGCCAGAAAAGATGAAGAGTCTCGAGGCATCTTCCAGTGGCATGAAGACTGTTCATAGAGGCTATTGAAAAATGTAAGAACGTTGGAGCCTGGAACTGAAATAGAGGGAATGAGCTCGACTGTGACAGAGAAGACGAAGAGTCTCAACTGCTGGAGAGGCTAAGGAATCTCGGCATGACACCCAGTGATTATGGATGCATGGGTTTAACCGCCAGAGAAGCTGAAGAGTTGCAATGATGATCAGGTAGAGCACTCGACATGGGGAGAGCATGCATAATATTTGTGAATAGAGGTTGCATAAGATGCATAGAGAGAATAAAAACACAAAACATAGAAGAGATTGGGGGTTGTTGAGAGTGATTCAGGTGTGTAGAAGGAGGTAGTGTGCAGCAGCTAAAATACATAGAAGAGGAATGGTACATTGAATGGACATGGCGCATAGAGCATAAAAGGCCGAAGAACAAAAAGCGCAAGGTATGTGTGCAGGAAGACAGTGAGGCAGATAGAGCAGGGCAGTGTAGCAGAACAATGATGAGACTGGTAAGCCATTGATGAACATTATATCACTGTAATAAGTTTCAGTAGCAAATATTGATATTTCAGGGTGCTAGGGAGGTGCTAGGGAGGACTGATGTCCTAAGAGGTTCAAGTGGGTGCTTGAACATAAGTAGTTGTAGTTTCCATCTGGTTGTAGCTAGAGAAACCATGGTGGCAGGGTGGTGCAAGGGAGAACATTGGTTCTCTGATATACAGGTCAGTGTGTTTGTAACTGGAAGTTGGTGCTTCCATCCAGTTGGTGCTGGAAATCTTAGGAAGTTGGTGCTTCCATCTAGTTGGTGTTGGAACTCTTAGGAAGTTGGTGCTTCCATTCAGTTGGTGCTGGAACTCTTAGGGAGTTGGTGCTTCCTTCTAGTGGGTGCTAGAGAAACCAGGGATTTGGTGCTTCCTTCTAGTGGGTGCTAGAGAAACCAGGGAGTCGGTGCTTCCTTCTAGTGGGTGCTAGAGAATCCAGAGAGTTGCTGCTCTCAGCATGTAGCAGCTTGCAAAATAGAGGTTGTAGCCTCATTATGAGTTAGTTTTCATAAGTATGATAATGTACATAATGTAAAGATTACTTATCATATAAAGAAGAAGAGGTTTTTACCCTTTATGAGTTTCCTTAGGAAATATCTGTCTCTGTGTATCTCATATGTGTGAATGATGTTGAATTTTCTATTGCTTACTTCCCTGCTTTATTGTGATTGTCATTGAGTTCTCTGTAAAGAGTTTAAAATAAGCATAATTGTTTAAGCATGGTAACAACTGATTCACCCCCCCCCCCTCTCAGTTGTCCAACAATTGGTATCAGAGTCGGCCCCTTTTATCTAAGAGTAGATCCTAGAGCTTAAACATGTCAATCCATGAAGGAAATTCAACCAATAAGGCCCCTCTGTTCAATGGAACAAACTTCTGCTTCTGGAAGTTTAGAATGAGAACATACCTAATGGCCTTAGGTGATGATGTTTGGGATGTAGTAGAGACTAGATACATAAAGCATGTTGTGCTAGCTTCCAAGGATGATAAGTTAGAATTTATCTTTAACGCTAAGGGAATGAGTGCTATCTTGAATGGACTTGCAATATCTGAGTTTGTAAAGGTGATGCATCTTCAAAATGCCAAAGAAATGTGGGACAAATACATTAGCAGTTATGAAGGTATTGAGAAGGTAAAATATGCCAAGCTTCAAACCTTTAGAGTACAGTTTGAAAATCTACAGATGAAAGAATATGAAACCATTGGGAAGTATTTTCTGAGAGTTGAAGAACTAGTAAATTCCATGAAAGCACTTGGTAAAAAAAATTGAGGAACCCTCTTTAGTTCAGAAAATTTTGAGATCTCTGCCAGATAGGTTCAACCCAAAGGTCCCAGCTATAGAAGAACTTAATGATATAAAGTCTTTGGATTTTGATCAACTTCTAGGAACGTTGACTGCATATGAAATGATGATAGTTACAGATAAACCCACGTCTAGAGAAGCATCATTTAAAGAAGATAAGAATGAAGATTCTGAGCCTGATGAAATTGAAGCAAAATTCGTGAGAAGACTAAAGAAAGGATCAGGAAAGTACCAAGGTAATCTTCCCTTCAAATGTTTCAACTGTGGTAAGATAGGTCATTTTGAAAATAAATGTCCACACAAGAAACATGATCAGAACTCTGAAGGTGAAAAGAAGTTCAAACCTAAGAGATTTGGCAGAAAGAAAAGTTTATGTGTAAACGCTGTTAACTCTTCAGAAGACACAGATAGTGACAACTCACATGAGGATAAGGACAATGACTTCATGCTTATGGCGTAATATGATTATGATAATAAAATCACAGGAAGTGAGGCTAATGAAGAAGAAGTTGTGGTTGATATGGAAGGAGAAATGATCAGTGCACTGGAAGAGATTAACAGACTCATAATTAAGAACAGAAAGCAAAACAAATTGTTGATACAGTTCAAGAAAGATAGTAAACAACCTGATGAATACTTTTCCCTTCTAAAAGTGGAATTAGAAGAGGCAAATAAAATCGAGGAAATTCTGAAACAACAGTTACCATAAAAGAAGGCAAGATGTAAAGCTCTGGAAGAAGAAGTAGAGAAAACTAGGAGGAGAAGTTTCAAGCCTTGTATCATCATAATCTGTCAAGTATCAAAGCCTCAGAAGGATTAGCCACCATTTTAAATTAGCAAAGGAATCCAAAGTTGAAAACAGGGTTGGGTTATGAAGAGGGATCAAGTAGTGGTCATCTAAGAAACAAAGACTTCATCAAGTTTGTCAAATCTACAACCAATGACGACAACAAACCTGCAGAAACAAAGGAAGATAATCAACCACCCAGG
Organism: Picea engelmannii; assembly: GCA_009831015.1. Classification (NCBI taxonomy): domain Eukaryota; kingdom Viridiplantae; phylum Streptophyta; class Pinopsida; order Pinales; family Pinaceae; genus Picea; species Picea engelmannii. The sequence goes on along the minus strand of ML777368.1, from coordinate 417,592 downwards.
AGGAGTAAAGAAAAAGGTGCCAGAACTGAATCTGTAGAACAAGGAAATAATGCACTCCCTGCTCAAGGAAATCATCAGCATGGAAGAAATCGATTTTCTCAAAGAAGAAAACCATTTTCCAAGTACAAAGAATTTTTTTATGGATATTGTTTCTACTGTTCTAACTTTGGTCACAAAGATGTAAATTGTCCCTTAAGACTTAGACATGAGAAATTAATATTTCCAAGGAATAAATATCTACCACAACAAAGAATGATACAACCAAGTAACAAATCATCACAGATTGCAAATTTCCAAATTAAGTCTAGAGACATGCAACTAAGGAGGTCTAGAAATAATAAACTGTCAATGAGTAGACAACGCTGCAACAATAACTTTGACATATTGAACAATGAGATTGAATGCTATAACTGTCACAACTTTGGCCACAAAGCTGCAAACTGCCATCTAAAGAATTACAAAGCAGATCCAAGGATAAAGTTCTTAGATAGAAAGGCCAAGACATGGAAAAGGAAAGATAGTGAAAAAGGTGGTCTAGCAATTTCAACTCAAAAACAAAATGCCTCTGGGAATATAGACAGTGGATGTTCCAAGCACATGACTTGAGACAAGGATAAGCTTTTGTCAATAAGTAAAAGAAAAACAGGAAATGTGATCGAAAATGATGAACCAGGTAAAATCAAGGATAGAGGGATGGTGAGTTTGAGTAATGTCAAAGGAGATGCCCAATACATTCCGCTGGTGGATGGTCTGAAACATAATTTGCTCAGTACAAGTCAAAAGTGTGACAGAGGCAGTGAAGTGGTGTTCACGTCCAAAGAGTGTAAGGTAAATGTAAACTCAGGACAAGTGGTGGATAAAGGCATAAAGACAATTAATGATGATGATATTGAATCCTCCCCTGCAAGTAAAGAAGAAGACACAGATACAATAAAAGAATGTTCAGTTAGCATCTATCCCATGGAAGAAGTAGAAGAAGAATCATGTCATAACATGGAAGCTGAAGTTTTGAAGGTTGGGAAGTCAAACACCTAAAGAAAGTTCTTAAACAACTCCATGACCCTGGATAAGCTCTTGGATAGTCAAATATCACCAAATGAAAAATCTGGTATTGGATACAACAAGGAAGAAATCAGTACTCCTAAGAAACCTGATACAGGTCCTTCATCTGTGAAAAAGAAAAGCAGGTATGAGAGTGGTTGTAGAAGTTTTTTCTTGTGATTGGATATGGTCATAAAAGCCTTGGATTGTATGCATCATGGAAGAAAAATGAAATTGCAGTAATAAAGATCGATGAGAATCTATGGGGAGATCCAAGGGTTATTTAAAAAGTACATGCTACAATTACGCAGTGTTTCAGTAGGACATCAACATCTTCAACAACAACATTTTGTTTTACAGAATGATATACATGACATCCTGTAGATATAATAAGAGGAAAGACCTTGTCAGGGAAAGCTAACCTTTTAGGAACAAAGGGGGAAAGCAACCAGAAGAAGAGAGAGAACAGAGACAGGGGGAGTCATCCAGTTATGACAAGAAAAGGTTGATGAAGGAGTCCCAGTAAGAGAGGTGAGAAATTTTGATTATTCTACAGAGGATACAGTGGAAGCTGAAGGTGAATAGGTCCAAGAATTAGAAGGAGAAGACTCTGGTTTAGATACAAATATTCTGCAGGCCTCAAATAAGAGAGACCATCCTTTCAGGGGGAGTTTGTGTTGGTTTAATATCTGATACCTCCTAAAAATACTGCAACAGCTCAGGGGGAGCATGTTTTCTTTGACATTGATGTCAAAGGGGGAGAAAAGAGTCTGGGTGCCTTTGTTGCCATCAATGCCAAAGGGGGGGATTGTTGACATGTTTTACAGACAACATATTCTTTTCATTGATGCAAAGTGCAACAACGACGATGGATTAAGTACAAGAAGAATGTGCCAGGGGGGCACCAAAAGTATTTTGAAAATACGTAGCAGAGCAAGCTCGATAAGATCAGAAGAGATAATGCAGAGTATGCATGTTTGTCACTGATGGCAAAGATGAGGACTAGCAGTGCAGGGATAATGGCATGGAAATGGAAATTTCAACAAGTGATCGTTGGATACCATTCAGAAGCGTAAACTCCAGAAGTTAAGGAAGCAGCTCACGGCAGAAAATCATGAAATGCGAAACCACGACTTAATCTCCATTTCGGAGTTTCGGATACTGGGAGTTGGAGGTGTCAAGGAAACTCACGACAAGAATGATGAAATCGCGAAATGTGAAACCACGACGTTTCAGATTTTCGGATACCGGGATTGGGAGGAGTCAAGGAAGTAACTCATGGCAAGAACTCGCGATATGCGAAATCACGAAAAGATCTGGACCGTCGAATCATCAAGATTGTGGACCGTTGATCTGACTCCATTTTGGATTTTTGGATACCAGGAGTTGGAGGAGTCAAGAGTCAAGACTCTTCATCACAGGATTCCTGAATTTGTCAAATGTGAAACGCCAAAATCCCGAAACAAGCACATCAACAAAGACTCCATTCTAGAGTTTCGCAGACCGGGAAATCAAAGATCAAAGGAATTTTAACCTTTGAAGTAGCGAATCCCGAAATCCTGAAACAGGCACATCAACAAAGACTCCATTTCAGAGTTTCACATACCGAGAAATCAAAGATCAAAGGAACGGGGTTCCCTAACCTCTCAAACTCGCGATATGCAAAATCATGAAATAATCCTAGTCATTGGATCAAGGACAAATCTGGGCCGTCAGACCCAGGAGGTGAATGTGACAGACCACGTCAGCAAGGATAGGTGGCAGCCTACGTTAGAAAGGACATGTGGCACAATCATATAAGGACAAGTATCAAGTTGATTTGGCATTTCAGGAACCTGAAAATCACAATTCTGAGTGACACGTGGTAGACACATGGATCACGACACATCATCGAGTGACATCATTCCAAGAATTTAGTTTCGGGAGTTTTAGCATCAACTCTCCCCCAAAGTCCCGAAAGATGAAGTTCCAGGGCGAAGGATAGTCGTCCTATCAGCACGATCGTGGACCGTTGATCTGAAGAGTGAAGCGCTCAAATGATTAGTGAGTGGTCATAGGCTATGGTCACATCGTCGAGAGTTGGAGGAAGGCGCTAACAACTAAACTCCATTTCGGAGATCGCGAATTGGAGAGTCGAGATGCCGTAATGCCGTAATGAGAAAACACCTTTTGGTGTAGGATGTGGTCACCGTCAGTGGTCATGTGAGAGGGAGGAGATAGCACCAAGTTAAGCTCCTTTTCAGTGATCATAACATGAAGAGTCAAGACTCTTCACCACAGGAATGCCAAAATGCAAAATGGCAAAATCAACATGAGACCCTGTGCTTGTAATCCAACGGTGTTGGATACTTGGAAATCTGATCGAAGGGCTACTGTTGCTCTTCAAAGTTAATCGATCAGTTACGATTCAATTAGAAGAACTGAATCATAACTCTTGGATGGTTGGCAATTCAATTGCTGATGCATTTTCTTGGAGGTTCACAGTGTAACTGCTAGAAATGACTGATGGTTTCTGCCAAAGGACTCGAAGAGACTTCAGGGTGATCGCCAGAAAAGATGAAGAGTCTCGAGGCATCTTCCAGTGGAATGAAGACTGTTCATAGAGGCTATTGAAAAATGTAAGATCGTTGGAGCCTGGAATTGCAACAGAGAGAATGATCTCTATTGTGACAAAGAAGACGAAGAGTCTCGACTGCTGGAGAAGCTAAGGAATCTCGGCATAACACCCAGTGATTATGGACGCATGGGTTTAACCACCAGAGAAGATGAAGAGTTGCAATGATGATCAGGTAGAGCACTCAAAATGGGGAGAGAATGTAGAATCATTGTGAATAGAGGATGCAGAAGATGCATAGAGAGAATAAAAACGCAAAACAAAGAAGAGATTGGGGGCTGTTGAGAGTGATTCAAGTGTGTAGAAGGAGGCAGTGTGCAACAACTGAAATACATAGAAGAGGAATGGTGCATTGAATGGACATGGCGCACAGAGCATAAAAGACATAAGAATAGAAAGCGCAAGGTATGTGTGTAGGAAGACAGTGAGGCAGACAGAGCAAGGCAGTGTAGCAGAACAATGATGAGACTGGTAAGTCATTGATGAACATTATATCACTGTAATAAGTTTCAGTAGAAAATTTTGATATTTCAGGGTGGTAGGGAGGTGCTAGGGAGGACTGTTGTCCTCAGAGGTTCAAGTGGGTGCTTGAACATAGGGAGTTGTAGCTTCCATATTGTTGTATTCAGAGAAACCAGGGTGGCAGGGTGGTGCAAGGGAGAACATTGGTTCTCTGATATACAGGTTGGTGCCTGTGTAACTGGAAGTTGGTGCTTCCATCTAGTTGGTGCTGGAACTCTTAGGAAGTTGGTGCTTCCATCCAGTTGGTGCTAGAACTCTTAGGGAGTTGGTGCTTCCTTCTAGTGGGTGCTAGAGAAACCAAGGAGTTGGTGCTTCCTTCTAGTGGGTGTTAGAGAAACCAGGGAGTCAGTGCTTCCTTCTAGTGGGTGCTAGAGAATCCAGAGAGTTGGTGCTCTCAACAAGTAGCAGCTTGTAAAACAAAGGTTGTAGCCTCATTATGAGTTGGTTCTCATAAGTATGATAATGTACAGAATGTAAAGATTACTTATCATATAAAGAAGAAGAGGTTTTTACCCTTTATGGGTTTCCTCAGGAAATATGTGTCTCTGTGTATCTCATATGTGTGAATGATGATGAATGTTCTATTGCTTACTTCTCTGCATTATTGTTATTGTCATTGATTGCTCTGTAAAGAGTTTAAAATAAGCATAATTGTTTAAGCACAGTAACAATTGATTCACCCCCCCCCCTCTCAGTTGTCCAATAGTGTATACCATAACCCTTCTTGGCCTACAATTTCACAAAACCAGTCTTTCTCGGAACCTTGGTCTCAAATGCCGCAATCCACCACTGCCGCTAGTCCAGTCACTACTAGTCATACTGGAGCCCCATCACCAACCACTGCTAGTCATGTTGGATATTGGTCAACAACCTCTGCAAGTCATGTTGAATACCAGCAACCAACCGTTGCAAGTCATGTTGGGGCCACAAATCTGGTCATTGCTAGTCACACTGCACATACATCACCAACCTCTTCTAGTCATGTTGGGGGTTCATTATCAACCTCTTCAAGTCATGTTGGAGATTTTCTACTAGCCTCTACAAGTCATGATGGGGGCATTCATACGATTGAGAATCCTAGATGTTTTAGACGTAATCCCAAGTTCCTTTGTAGGATTTGCAAAGGAGATAAACTTACTCGTTTGTGCCCTACTATTGTTGTGGTACCAAAAGTGTGGTTCTCACCTGGGGGCCCTTCGGGTTCTGAGTCATCTGTGGTTTTCCCCTAGCCATAGAGATATTTTACTCGTAACATAGGGATTTTGATGATGAAGCTTCCAAGGATTTTGCACTAAATTTTCAAAACATCCAAGAATGGGATTATGTGTCAACAATGAGAGGTCTAGTGATCAGGGTTAATAAATAATCTGTCAACAAAGTGTCGATCCTTCCCCTTCCCATGGGTCTCCCTTGAGAAAAGAGGAAAGACAAGAGGCTATCAATGCCAAAAAGGCATTCTTTCATCCAAATGAAAAAAATCAAGAAGATACGAATGACATCAAGAGATAAAGTCTCCCCCATCCTTGGCCAAAAGTGGCCTACCACATAATTAAATATGTCACATGTGAATGAAGAACGAGTCTTGTGTATGATTATCACTTCAGGATTCTCCATCATCTTAGACATTTCCACCACCAAGAACCAGGAAGAAGCTTGAGCCTGCCTTATTTTCTCTTGCAATCATTGAAGGAAATGAGCAAAAAGGTGAAAAAGGGAAAGTAGGAGTTCTTGGCACATCATGGTTCTATCAATATTGTAGTGTTAGATTCCCTAAGAAGTCTGAAACACATAATTTTATGGGTAGATTTTGTGGATATGGATCAACATGCATTTTTAGAATTTCAAGCATAGATGAGTGAAGGAGAAAAGAGGAGGAATGATAAACATAAAAAGATAACCAGACCTAAGCCCTCAAAGAAACATAAAAAGAAGAAACAAAAGGTAGATGAGGAAGAAAAGGAGGTGGATAACACCTTGACAATAATAAGGACCCCCTCTATCAACCCCTTGAAAATAACTAGTGATGAACAAGTTCATCCTAGGAGGAGAAGGTCTAACAGAATTAGAAAGGGTCAAAAGAAGGGAAAGCCAAAGCTAATCACACTGCTATCCACTACAACCCAAGTTGAGGAAGTTAAATACTCCCCTATCCTAGAGGGATCAAAATAATCCAAAGGGAAGGCACGCCAAGGAGAGATAACAACCACAAAAGAGAAGCCACTACCAATTAAAGTAACTTCCAAAACAAAGACTCCAGTGGAAAAAATTCTTTATGCTACCTTGCTAGAATTAGAGAAAGTAAAGGTTGATGTTATAAAATGGAAAAGGATAGCAGAAGAAAACAAAGGGAAACATAAAGAAGAATCCCTTCAAGAAACCCCTCAATAATTGGAGAAACAACTTCAACACATGAAAGAAAAATTCTGAACCATGACAATGAAAAAAATTGAGTACATTCACAAATTAAAGGTGGAAAACTAGAAGATAAAATAAAAATTCGATGCAACAAGGAGAGAATTAGATGACAAGAATGAAAATATAGAAGTCATCAAAGAAAAATTAAATACAATAGCTAAGGTGTCTTTGGAAATGTTGGAGTCCAGGAAACCTATTAGAGTATATGCATTGTTCCTTAAGGAGTAATGGCACAAAAATCATATTGCAAATTTGGCTCAACTAGTAAAGTTCAACCTTGACACAACCAAATATTTCTTGAATTCCAACCAAGCATGACATATGGAGGAAAAGGAGAGGATGTGTGATTTTTACTTACATAATATCATCCTCCCACACCCCTGCAAATGGAACCAAAATTCATATGTAGGGGATGTCTAGATGATGGCCCTTGCATATTGGTTAAGACACGAAGAGATGAGGGAAGAAGAGATAAAAAGTACAAGGAAAATGAATTTCATAGAATTTTGTGGATTAGAGATGAATCAACTAGACCAGGAGATTTCATAGCTAGCCATCACAACCTTTCCATAGACAAGGAAATAGCCCCAATTTGGTTAGCCAAGAATAGGGAGGCAATGGTCCACCTAGATGATTCATTGAGAATTTTGGGAGAAGAGGCAACAAAAGCTTACCATAGGAGGTGGCACTCCTTGCCTCACAACTTGCAGATTAGAGAACCTCACTCTCCCAATTCTCTATAGGTTTCTCTTACTATAACACCTTGGTACAAATAGGAACTAAGGAAGATTAGAACAAATTATATTGTACTAAGGATGAATCCCCCTCTCCTTCTTCCTGTAGCACTAGTGGCTGAACTCAACAAGGAAGAGGAAGAAGAGGAGTGGGCCAATATAGTGAAATTCAAAGGGTATCATGAGCAATGGTCCATCACAATATATGTAGCATGGGACATGAGGTAGGAACATAGTGAATAACATGCTAGTAGACAATAGCAAAATGTTGGGAAAAATCATTAAGAAACAGAGGAACAACCTAACAGTGGGACATAAATTAGTGGACAATAACAACAACAACAACAATAATAAAAAGAGATCAAAGATTTGTTGCACAATGGTGTGTAAAGCTTCAGTTGGGGGGTGATGATGAGCCTAAATATTTCCTTCTCAAAGGCTCATTATAGACATAGTTTTTCACCATGATATGACTAATATTTTCTTTTTGACCATATTTAATATTAGTCATGAGTGCTTTTTGTATTTTTCTTAGTGAATAAGTTTTTGAGGTGGAATTTTGTGTGTATAATATATTTTTTCCCTAATTTATATGTTAAGGAATGTGTGTAGCATCAAACAGGTCGAACCCCTTAAAGAAATGAGGATTCCATGAATCAAGGGACCCTGTCCCCCACCTACCTCCATAGTACTTTCAGTTCACTAATGATCACTACTTGCAAGCAATGGTTCAAAAATCAGACGAGATTGACTAAGATATGCTATTCCTCCATTTACTTCTCGATTCAAGTGAATAGGTCGAGTTAATAAGGATATAAATAGGCCTCTAGCATAGGGGAAAGGGAGAAAGATTTATGATATTATATTGAGTTTTGTTAGAAGAATTTTGCTGAAGACTTGGAGCTTTGATCTTGATGTACTATGGTTTTGATGAAATAAATATGACTCTTTTCTTAGCTTACTAGAGTTTCTCTAATGTTCCTTGTTCTTCTTGGGTAGGGCCCGCTCAAGAGGGCTCAAGGACTCTATTGAGATTTCTCTTTTTCTTGCATGCTAATTGTGTTCTTAGTTAGTCCTTTATTTCTTTTGAAGGATTAAAATAGTTACGCATGGTGATATTTGATTTATGCCAATTTGTTATTAATTTTTAGTTTCAACATGTCTCTTATAGAAATAGTTAACAACCTATTGAGATACTCAAAGGTGTCCTCTCAAAGCTAGAAACCTCAGTTATACCTCATTATATTTTATTCTAGATTTGTCAATGCTTTTGAAGACTCCTGCTAACTTATTAAGACTCTTTTTAGTTTCCTGTAGGAGTGTTATAGTTCCTGTAGAAACCTCATATAGGTTGTTTTAGCTCAATATTCTTAATTTTTCTCAATCATTTTTTCATGAACTTAATAGTAGACAGTAAGATAATATATGGCTTGTTGTTGATTCAAGGGCTAGGCATAACATTAGTTCATTTAGTCTATGAAATGGTTCAACTTCTTTAATTGCAATTTCCTCTCATACAATAGAATTAGTTTCATGATTTACATTTAGTTTACTCTTTTCATGGTTCATAATGATTTATCTCACACCAATAGATTAGATCTCTTGTACTGTAATTTAGATAAACCATTCTTTCAATTTGGTGTGCTTTCATTCATGCAATATTTTAAGTACCCTTTTGCAATTTTAGATTTCCTACACAAGTAATACTTATATTCATGCATTTATCTCCTTGATCAATCTCAGATCTATACTGCCATCAGTTCATTCTACATATACTTTGCACAACAACTATTAAGTTTTTATGAACCTCGCATTGACAAGTAAAGTAACAAGCCAATGAAGTAGTAGAAATATTGATGTTATTCCTAGGCCCACCACATATTGTGTGCATTTTTGTTTGAGAACATTCCATCATTTTGGTCTCATGTTGGAGTGAGGATAAGGGGATCAAGAGATCCCTTTATTATGAGATGGATCGAGATGATGTTATGCAACAAGGGAGGTGTGGTTTCTCAAGCCTTTCTCTAGGATTTATTTTCCACATGGGTTTGGAAAATAGTGGTCTTGGGGGGATTATTCATACGATGAGGTGGAATACATGGAAACCTAGGCCTCCCACTCCCACCTAATACTTCCTAGGCAAACATAGGTGAGAAATATGTTTTTAATTTTTTCATGTTTTATAATTATTTTTAATTTGATATTTTAGACACATTGGTACTAACTATAAAATGATGTTACGTTGATTGAAATAGGACCTCGTAGGTCACCACATATCAATGAAGGATAGTGACAATCGATTGAGGGAGAAGTTTGACTAGGGATAGATATGTAGTGATATATATATGAGGAGGACCCTGTTTCCATGATGAATATAATCGACCAAAAGAAACAGACTCTATTAAATGGTTTTCAAGAAGTGGACCTGAACACTATGGAGGAATGATGGTCAAGTCATACCTAGAATTCCCACCATCTTAGAGAGGTTTGATGAGAAATATTGCTAGGGTTAGACTATTAGTCAAAGAGAATGATCTAACAACCCTAATATGAGGAGTGGTATAAGGAGACCTAGTTGGACATGATGGTGTGGAGGGGGAAACATCTAGCATTGTGAACCTCTTATGGGGACTTAATCATGATATGCATATGATGGGCATAATACCCCCATTTTGTACTAACATGTGTTTTTTGAGACAAAACAAATATTTTCACAAACCTTTATATATATAGCTATACATTTTTCCTTGTGTCTAATTATGTGTTCTTTATATGTTTTAATGATTTGGTAAAGAACACCTTTTCTTTATATGATACATTGTTTCATTCCTTAGATTCAATGAGATAAATTTCCATCTAAGATTTAATTAGATAAATTATCAACATAAACATTATGAATCTTTGGTACATGAATCAATGCATTGAAATTTTAATTTCTTATATAGGAGTCACACACATAAATACTTCTTGAGAAGATGGAGAGTGAGTACATTATAAACATTGTTTAACTACGTAATTGGGTGTTAAGAGCCTAGGTGAACACTTAGGCAATGAATAGGAAGGGTTACTACATTGACTAACAATCCAATCAATGCCTCTTATACTTTATTGACAATGGAAATATGGTTGCATATGCCATTAGAATGCAAAAACTCATGGGAAGGCGAGTATAAATATCAAATAGTAGAACATAGGTAATGTGTTCAACAACTAAACCCATAATAGAGCCTTATACTACGTAAAGTATAAGTCAACATTTGGAAAATAGGAATGGAAAGTGAGGATAAGACACAAACCAAAATGGAAAAGTAAACCCAATGAAATTTTACACTATACAAACTAGCAATACATGTTCATTTAAGCACATAAGTTTAAATTGAGCCCATTGAAAAGATTTAGGAGGAGATTCAATTCATGGTCAATCAACTCATATGAATCATTTTTGTCAACAACATTTTACCACTAGGACTGAGCTTCTCTTTGGTCTTATCATAAGCAAGGACAAGGTCACTTGATTAAAACGAGATAGGTTTGATGAAATATTCATAATAGTCATTGATTCAATTTTTAGTGACTTTGATAAAGGTCAAGGTATTCAATGTTCATCATGTAATATTTTGAGCACAAAACAATGTTGTTATGAAGGGGAAGCTTTGAGGAGATATTCAACACCTCATTGAAGAAAAGGAATCTGACATCCAATTGGAAAAACCACTTAAATAATATGAACCAAGTGAAGGGGTGTGAAACCAATGGTGGTATTAGCTGAGTTTCAATACACCATAACACATAAAACAACATAGTATGCCAATTATACTTGTGTTTGGATATCACCCTTTGAGGCATAGTCTTCAAAATATTATTAACATCTTCTACTTGACCATTTTGTTATAGATAGTAGGGGGTTTCATATTCATGTTTGAAACCTAGTATAGTGGCTAATGTTGTCATCATATCATTATGAAAAAAATTTCTAGGGTCAAAAATACAATTGTTTAGGAACACAATACCTAGTGATAATTTGATAAAACAATAAGAGTGTCACCATATAGCCATCATTTTGGAAAGTTGGCATGGATTCAATATAGCTTGTGAAATACTTGACAACCATGATAATGTATTATGACCATTGTTGTATGGTGGAAAACACTACATGAAGTCATTTCCCCACTTAACAAAGAGTTGGATCAGACACAACCCCCGCTCCTCCAACTTTAGCTCTTCAAGCCACCAATTACCTGCGTCTTGCGGGCTCAATATGGCGTTGTGTATGGAAGCCATAGAAAATTGAGAGAAAGATTGCAATGGCACTGGCAGTGTACTAGCACCAACACCGACACTAGCACTAGCTGATGATCCTTGCTCCACTTGAATCATCCTGGGCATGTCGTTGATCCCTCCTTGTCTGCAACAAATTTAAAGCCTTGAATTTTTAAGTGAGTATGACTTTGACATCAAGCATATCAAGGGAAAAGAAAATAAAGTTGTCAATCCACTCAACAAAAGAGTAGATATCATGCATGCTACAACTGCTAGTATGCATCATTCATATTTAAATAGTAGAATTTTAGATGTTGTTGTTACTGATCAACATTACCTACAAGTAAAATAAAGTTTACAACAAGAAAATGTACAGCATAAATTAACGAGTATGAGATTAATGAAGATGGATTACTTAGGCATAAGAATAGAATTTATGTTCCTAGTTCCGAAGAACTTAAGAATTTGGTATCAAAATAAATGCATAATGTTCCATATGTTGGACATCCTGGTTACCAGAAAACAATTGCAGCAGTAAGAAGCCAATTCTTTTGGACAGGAATGAGGAAGGATGTTGCTGATTACGTTTCCAAATGTATGGAATGTCAGAGATTAAAATCTAAGCATAGACACCCAACGTGTTTTCTTCATCCATTGCCAATTCTAGAGAAGAAATGGGAAGTTGTAACCATTGATTTTATAACTAAATTTCCCAGGACAACAAGGAAACATGATTTTATAATGGTAGTTGTAGATAAATTGACAAAGGATGCTCATTTTGTTCCAATCAAAATGAATCATACAACAACTAATATTGCATAAATTTACATGAGAGAAATTGTTAGGTTGCATGGGATACCTAAGGCAACTGTTTCAAATAGAGATACAAAGTTTACTTCAAATTTCTGAAGGATTTGGTACAAATCTGAATTTAAGCACAAAATACCATCCACAGTCATATGGGAAGACATATAGAGTCAACCAAGTGATTGAATACATGTTGAGAATGTATGTGATGGATAAACCCTCTAAGTCGGAAGACTACTTACAATTGGTTGATTTCGCCTATAATAATGTGTATCAATATTCATTGAAGATGAGCCCATTTGAGGCTTTGTATGGTAGAAAATGCAATACTCCAGTGAGTTGGAACAACCCAGTAGACAAAGTAGTACTTGGGCCAGAATTTCTCAAGGACATGGAAGAACAGATGGTTAGAATTAAGCAAAATTTAAAGGAAACTCAAGATAGACAGAAAAATTATGCAGATAAGAACAAGAAAACTAGAGAATTTAAAGTGGGGGAGCATGTTCTTTTAAAAGTGAAGCCCAATAAGATCTCTTTGAATTTGGGTAGGTGTACAAAGGTAGCAACCAGATTATGTGGTCCATTTGAGATCCTAGAAAAAATAGGGCTAGTTTCATACATGCTTGCATTACCTGCTTCTATGAATGTTCATAATGTATATTTCATGTATCTTTGATGAAAAAGTATGTACATGACCCTAACCATGTTATTGATTGGAATTTTATTCAGTTAGATCCAGAGGGAGACTTTCAGGTCCAACCAGTGCGCATATTGGACAAAAAATTAAAAATTCTCCGGAATCAAGTTATAGAGCTGCTAAAATTTCAGTGGACCTGTTACAGTCCTGAAGATGCTACTTGGGAGTAGGAAGATGCCATGCAGGAAGAGTACCTATGAATTTCTGAATAAATTTTGAAATTTTGATTTATGTTTTGTATATGCACTGAGGACGGTGCCAAAATAAGGGGGAGGGGAATGTAATACCCTAGTTTTGAGTCCCCATATGACATAATGTATTTTTTTTATTTGATGAAATCCCAGGGTGCCCAAACAATTAAAGAGGCCAACATGCCTAGGAAATGTAATGCCATGATCATTATTAATAATAAAATACACCACTGGCTACAAGACATACAAGGAAAATAACTATTGGGGGATATGATTCCACGAGCGAGGGGATTAAGGGGATAATTCATTTTATCATATTTTATTTATGAAAAATTTCTTTAATTGAGAGAAGTGGTTACATGATATTCTTGGGGGAAGGCCATGTGATTCTTAATTTCGAAGTAAATATATAAACCCATATTGTGGTCTTTTTGGGGGTTCTTCTCCATACACAATTTTACACTTTCATTCATTGTTGCTCATTCTTCCTTGGTCTTGGTTGGGAAAGGAAAAAACAATTTTTTGGGAGAGAATCCATTTTTGGCTAGATGTAGTTACTGTTGGTGTGTTCCAGCCATGAATTAATTCCTGCATGTCTGAGATGCATTGGCATGTACTAAATTTTATTCACAGCTATGAGTCTTGAGAGTCCCATCATGGAGATTCTTGACCATATGCAGTGGATGTTGGACAACTGAGAGGGGGGGGTGAATCAGTTGTTATTGTACTTAAACAATTATGCTTCTTCTAAACTCTTTGCAGAAACACTGAGGGACAATCACAATAGTGCAGGGAAGTAAACAATAGCATATTCAGCATCAGTCACACACATGTGATACACAGAGACAGATATTTCCTGAGGAAACACATAAAGGGTAAAAACCTCTTTTTCTTTATATGAAAAGTAATAGTTACATTCTTTACATTATCATACATATGAGAACCAACTCATAATGAGGCTACAACCTCTGTTTTTCAAGCTGCTACTTGCTGAGAGCACCAACTCTCTGTTTTCTCTAGTACCCACTAGAAGGAAGCACCAACTCCCTGGTTTCTCTAGCACCAACTAGAAGGAAGCACCAACTCCCTGGTTTCTCTAGCACCAACTAGAAGGAAGCACCAACTCCCTGAGTGTTTCCAGCACCAACTGGATGGAAGCACCAACTTCCAATCATACAGGAACCAACCTGTATAACAGAGAACAAGAGTTCTCCCTTGCACCACCCTGCCATCCTGGTTTCTCTGGCTGCAACTAGATGGAAGCTACAACTCCCTGTGTTCAAGCACCCACTTGAACCTATGAGGACAAAAATCCTCCCTAGCACCTCCCTTCCACCCTGAAATATAAATCTTTTCTACTGAAACTTATTACAGTGATATGATGTTCAACAATGGCTTACCAGACTCATCACTGTTCTGCTACATTTCGTTGCTCTGTCTGCCTCATTGCCTTTCTGCACACATGAATTGCGTTGTCTGTTCTTTTTCTTTTTATGCTCTATGCACCATGTTCATTCACTCCACAATTCCTCTTCTGTGCAATTCAGCTGCTGCACTCTCCTCCTTCTTCACACATGAATTGCCTTCACCAACAACAACCACAACAAACTCCAATAGCAACAACAACCCTTCTCTTCTCTGTACCATGTATATATAGCTTATGTGCATCTTGTGCATGCAATATTCTCCATTCCTCTGCATGCTCATACCGCGCCAATCTCCTCCACCTCTCGAGTGCTCTGCATGATCATTATCGTGACTCTTCAACTTCTCTGGTAGTTCAACCCCTGTGTCTATCATCACTAGGTGTTATGCTGAGATTCCTTTTTCTCTCTGGAAGTTGAGACTCTTCGTCTTCTCTGTGAAAGTCGAGCTCACCTTCTCTGTTTCAGTTACAGGCCTCAATGCTCATCCATATGTCAATCCCTTCTAAGAATAGTCTTCCTTCCCTGGACGAAGCTTGGAGACTCTTCATCTCCTCTAGCGATCACACAGAGGTCTCTTCGAATTCTCTAGCAGACGTCATCAATGGTTTCTGGCAGTTTCACTGCGTCGTGCATTAGTAGCCCTCCGATATTGTTCAAATTCATCTACACCATTGGATATGTAGTGAGAAAATCTGGACGGACATAATCTGTTCTCCTAGATCTACGGTCAGGATTGGAATCTGGAGCCCCCCTGCCATTCTATCTTTAAGTGGAGGGGGGGGGGGTCCGTAATTGGGTGCGCATCTCTCGAGCGGCTAGGATTAAAGCACCTAGATCAACAATGCTCAAGTGATTCCGGACCCCCTTTTCCATTCTGCCTTTAATTAAAGGGGGTCCGGAATGGTGGGGTATCGAGGAAGGGCCCCATTCCTGTCATGTCACCTTTTGTATCATTCTCCTCCCCACCTGTTGTCTGTTCTCCACCTGACCGTGCACCAAGGCTCATTCCCTTTAGCCCCTCCTTGTCCTTTGACATCTGTCCATCTCCCAATTACCGAAACTCTGAAGTGGTGTAAATCTGCTGACATCACACGTGGAATGACACGTGTTGAATACTGCCACGTGTCACTCTGATTCGTGACTTACATGTGCCTAAAATGTTGAATCAGTCTGACACCTGTCATTACTTGGTTGTGCCACGTGTTCCTAGCTGACGTGGTATGCTGACGTCAGTCAGAGTGATGGTCCAGATCACATCTTGATCTAACGGTTGCGATTAAATCACAATATCACATATCGCGATTTCGAGATTCCTGTGGTTATTATTCTTTGACCTCTTCAACTCTCGATCCGCGAAACTCCAAAATGTGTTGAGATCAACGGTCCAGATCAGACCTTGATTCAACAGCTGCGATTAAGTCATTATTTTTCATATCGCGAAATCGGGATTTATGTGGATGATATTACTTGACATCTCCAACTCTAGATCCCTGAAACTCCGACATGGACTGGAATCAATAGTCCAGATTCAATCTTAATTTGACGACTGAGATTAGATCGTGATTTCAGATATCGTGATTTCGAGAGGTTAGGGAACATTGTTCCTTTGATTCTCCAGTCAGCGAACTGACGATCTATCCCCACATGTCCTGCATGAAGATGGACAGTCCTCCTTCTTTCGGGATTTTGTGAGCCCTCTACTCCTTGCACTTTAAAGAATGTGCAGATTCTCCTCGATCCAACGGTGGTCAGACCCTGCGCTCAAATCTAACGCCCGAGATCTATCCTCCATATCTGCACGCTCCTCTTGTCTACATTGAGATCTGACGGTCATCGAGAATTCGGGATGGGATCCAATGATCACCGACGCTTCTCCTCCAAGCTTACACATCATTCTTACTTGGAAGAATTTCTAAGTGTCAAAGGCCTCGACCTTTGATCCGCCTGTGATCCTAAGTACGCTATCTCCCTTGAGCTTTAGTCATGAGTTAAGCTCATCCCTGGTGCACACCTACGCACTGCATTCGACTCTGCGCTAATTCCTCTTGAGCTTACGTTGTTCTTGTTTGTCCATTGATGTACACTCTGATCCTTCCATCTTCACTGTTGTACTTTCCATCAATGACAAGCATACGCTACCTGTTAAACATTTTCCAACAATCTCCCCCTTTGGCATTGATGGAAACTAAGGAACCCAAATTCTTTTCTCCCCCTTTGACATCAATGTCAAAGAAGAGACATGCTCCCCCTGAGCTATTGCAGTAATTTTAGGAGGCATTAGATATTCAAACAATACACAACCCCCCCTAACAAGATGCACTCGTTAGGTGTGAAACGAAATGACACCCAACTTTTGTCTGAGATATTCAAACAATGTCTTGGCTAGGGGCTTAGTAAAGATGTCTGCAATTTGTTCTGTAGTGGGAATGTAATGGACTTGAACAATATGATTGGTGACCTGCTCTCTCAGAAAATGATATTTTATGGGAATATGTTTTGTCTTGAAGTGGAAGAGAGGATTTTTAGACACACTGATGGCACTACTGTTATCACAATGAATTGGGATCGGTGCAGTGTATTTTACCTCTAAGTCTGCAAGTGTCTGAATCATCCATAATACCTGAGTGCAACAGGTAGCAGCAGCAATGTACTTTGCCTCTGTGGTTGATAAAGAAATGGAACCTTGCTTTTTACTAAGCGATGCTACTAAGGAGTCACCCAAGAAGAATGCTCCTCTACTAGTTATTTGTCTCTCATCAACACAGTTTGCCCAATCTGCATCTGAATAAGAAGTCAACTGAAGACTTTGATTTCTGGGATACCACAGACCATAAGTCATTGTCTATTTCAAATACCCGAATATCCTTTTGACAGCTTGCAAATGAATCTGTTTAGGTGCAGCATGATATCTTCCTACCATTCCTACAACATGCATTATGTCTAGGCGAGATGCTGTGATGTACAACAGGCTTCCTATCATTGATCGATATGAGCTTTGATCAACATCAGGTGAATCATCATACTTGCTTAGTTTACATCCAGTTACCATAGGTGTACCCATAGGTTTAGAATCTTCCATTTGAAACCTTTTCAGCATTTCTCATAGGTATTTTTCTTGAGAAATGAACATCCCTTCGGGCCTCTGAGTAATTTGCAGACCAAGGAAAAATGGCAGTTCTCCTATCATAGACATTTCAAATTCAGACTCCATGGCAGAATAAAACCATTGTACCCGTGAATCCTTATTACATCCAAAGATATGTCATCTACATAGACCAGTACGATGAGAAAATCATTATCCTATGTCTTAATATACAGATTGTTGTCGGCTCTTCCTCTCTTGAACCCTTTGTTTTTGAGATACGTATCCAGTCTGTGATACGAGGCTCGAGGGGCTTGTTTTAAACCATATAAAGCTTTCTTCAACTTGCATACTAAGTCAGGGTTATCAGACGATTTGAAACCCTTTGGTTGTTCCATGTAAACTTCTTCACTTAAATCTCCATTGAGAAAGGCTGACTTGACATCCATCTGGTAGACTTTAAACCTTTTATGACAAGCATAGGCAAGAAACATTATGATAGCTTCTAATATTTCTACGAGCGCAAATGTTTCATCAAAATCCAGTCCTTTTATCTGAGCATAACCTTTACAGACTAACCTTGCTTTGTTCCTGATAACTTGTCCTTGCTCGTTCAACTTATTCTTAAAGATCCATTTGGAGCCAATGACGTTTTTTTCTTCGGGTCTTTGAACCATCTCCCATGTATTGTTTTTCTCAATCTGATCAAGTTCTTCATTCATTGCTTTAACCCAGTGATCATCTTTCCTGGCTTCATTAAAATTCTTGGGTTCCAACATGGATATGAGATCTATATGAGATTGTTCGGTGGTTTTATTAGCTTTATCCTGGTTTGTACACCTTTGTCTTTTTCTCCAATTATCTGACTTGCAGGGTGATTCTTTTGAATGATTCTGGAGGAAGAATTTGTAGTTGACTGCTGATTTGAGTCTGTCTGAGTGTCTGAGCCTTCATCTGATTCAGAGTCTTCGTTTTTTGATTCTTGGACCTGTTCATCTTCAGCTTTAGCTGTGTCTTCTGTAGAAGTCTCATTACCGTACACCTCTCTTGATGGGATTCTGTCATCTATTTTTACATCAATACAGTCAACCATTTTATGAAGCCTCTTATTATAGCATTTGTATCCTTTACTGTTTGTAGCATACCCTAAGAAAATACCTTCATCCACCCTGTCATCATATTTGCCTAGGTTTTCATCATTATTCTTTATGTAGCATTTACTCCCAAAGACTCTGAAGTGTTTGATTGAGGCAGGTCTTCCAAACCATAATTCATAAGGTGTTTTTTCACTTTGTGGTCTGAGGTGATCTTTGTTAAGTACATGGACTGCTGTGTGTATTGCTTCTACCCAATAGGTTTAAACAATGTTCTTCTCATTCATCATTGACCTGGCCATTTCCTGCACTATTATGTTTTGCCTCTCAACTACTCAATTTTGTTGTGGAGTTCTTGGTATTGTGTATTCTCTCTTAATCCCATGCTCATCACAGAATTCCTTGAAGTCTCTTGACATAAACTCTCCTCCCCGGTCTGATCTTACTGCCTTTAACCTCTTCCCTGTTTGAGTCTCAGTTAAAGCCTTAAATATCTTAAACTTCTCAAATGCCTCAGATTTTTCTTTGAGAAAAGCAACCCAAGTAAGTCTGGAGTAATCATCGATAATCAACATGAAGTAGTTTTCTTTTCTTGTGCCTTCCTGTCTTGATGGTCCACATAAGTCCATATGAACTAGTTGGAGTGGTTTCTCTGTTGAAGTGAAGCTCTTAGACTTAAAATGCGTCCTGTTTTTCTTTCACTTAGAGATAGAAACTTTCCTTTGTCTCCCATCATGTGTTTGGAGAATCCACTATCTATATACCAAGGGTTCGTTTTTTGTTGAGCAGACAATACTAATCCACACTTGTTACTTTCCTTCTTCTTCCAAAACTTGACATTTCCAGCAGGGGATTTCGAATTTGGTTCATAGTTCCTTAATCGACACTCAATAGATTTATGTCCAAAGTTATGACAGGTGTAGCATTCAACCTCATTATTCAATAAGTTAAACTTATTGTTGCAGTGTTGCCTACTTATTGATTGTTGATTATTTCTTGGCCTCCTTAGTTGTATTTGTCCAGACTTAATTTGGCAATTTGCAGTCTGTGAAGGATTATTACTTGACTGTATCATTCTTTGTTGTGAGAAGTATTTATTCCTATGAAATCTTAATTTCTCATGTCTAACTCTTAAGGAACAATTTATAGCTTTGTGACCAAAATTAGAATAGTAGAAACAATAGCCATAGAAAAATTATTTGTACCTGGAAAATGGTTGCCTTCTTTGAGAAAATCGATTTCTTTCTTGCAGATGACGTCTTTCAGTAGAGAGAGCATTGTTTCTTCTTTCTACAAATTCAATCCTGGCACCTTTTTCTTTACTCGTCCTAGGCGGCTGATTGTCTTCCTTTGTTTCTGCAGACTTGTTATTGTCATTGGTTGTACTTTTGACAAACTTGATGGGTTCTTCATTTCCTGGCTTCCCACTAC
>ML777368.1:380799-394558 GCA_009831015.1 Picea engelmannii | reverse complement strand
GGGGGGGGGGGGTCCGGAATTGGGCGCGCATCTCTCGAGTGGCCAGGATTAAAGCACCTAGATCAATGATTCTCAAGTGATTCCAGACCCCCTTTTCCATTCTGCCTTTAATTAAAGGGGGGGGTCCGGAATGGTGGGGTATCGAGGAAGGGCCCCATTCCTGTCGTGTCACCTTTTGTATCATTCTCCTCCCCACCTGCCGTCTGTTCTCCACCTGACCATGTGCAAAGGCTCATTCCCTTTAGCCCCTCCTTGTCCTCCGACATCTGTCCATCTCCCAATTAACGAAACTCTGAAGTGGTGTAAATATGTTGACGTCACATGTGGAATGACACGTGTTGAATACTGCCACGTGTCACTCTGATTCGTGACTTACATGTGCCTAAAATGTTGAATCAGTCTGACACCTGTCATTACCTGGTTGTGCCACATGTTCCTAGCTGATGTGGTATGCTGACGTGAGTCGGAGCGATGGTCCAGATCACATCTTGATCTGACGGCTGCAATTAAATCGCAATATCGCATATCGCGATTTCGGGATTCCTGTGGTTATTATTCTTTGACCTCTTCAACTCTCGATCCGCGAAACTCTGAAATGTACTTAGATCAACGGTCTAGATCAGACCTTGATTCAATGGCTATGATTAAGTCGCGATTTTGCATATCGCGAAATCGGGATTTATGTGGATGATATTACTTGACATCTCCAACTCTCGATCCCCGAAACTCCGACATGGACTGGAATCAACAGTCCAGATTCAATATTAATTTGACGGCTGAGATTAGATTGCGATTTTAGATATCGCGATTTCGAGAGGTTAGGGAACATCGTTCCTTTGACTCTCCAGTCAACGAAATTACGATCTATCCCCACGTGTCCTGCCTGAAGATGGACGATCTTCCTTCTTTCGGGATTTTGTGAGCCCTCTACTCCTTGCACTTTAAAGAATGTGCAGGTTCTCCTCAATCCAACAGTGGTCGGACCCTGCGCTCGGATCTAACCCCCGAGATATATCCTCCATATATGTGCGTTCCTCTTGTCTACATTGAGATCTGACGGTCATCGGGAATTCGGGATGGGATCCAACGATCACCGACGCTTCTCCTCCAAGCTTACACATCCTTCTTACTTGGAAGAATTTCTAAGTGTCAAAGGCCTTGACCTTTGATCTGCCTGTGATCCTAAGTACGCTATCTCCCTTGAGCTTTAGTCATGAGTTAACCTCATCCCTGGTGCACACCTATGCACTGCATTCGACTCTGCGCTAATTCCTCCCGAGCTTACGTTGTTCCTGTTTGTCCATCGATGCACACTCTGATCCTACCATATTCACTATTGTACTTGCCATCAATGACAAGCATACGCTACCTGTTAAACATTTGCTAACAATCTCCCCCTTTGGCATTGATGGAAACTAAGGCACCAGAATTCTTTTCTCCCCCTTTGACATCAATGTCAAAGAAGAGACATTCTCCCCCTGAGATATTGCAGTAATTTTAGGAGGCATTAGATATTCAAACAATACACAACTCCCCCTAACAATATGGACTCGTTAGGTGTGAAACGAAATGACACCCAACTTATGTCTGAGATATTCAAACGGTGTCTTGGCTAGGGGCTTAGTAAAGATGTCTGCAATTTGTTCTGTAGTGGGAATGTAATGGACCTGAACAATCTGATTGATGACCTGCTCTCTGAGAAAATGATATTTTATGGGAATATGTTTTGTCTTGGAGTGGAAGACAGGATTTTTAGACACACTGATGGCACTAGTGTTATCACAATGAATTGGGATCGGTGCAGTGTATTTTACCTCTAAGTCTGCAAGTGTCTGAATCATCCATAATACTTGAGTGCAACAGGTAGTAGCAGAAATGTACTCTGCCTCTATGGTTGATAAATAAATGGAGCCTTGCTTTTTACTAAGCCATGCTACTAAGGAGTCACCCAAGAAGAATGCTCCTCCACTGGTGCTTTTTCTCTCATCAACACAGTTTGCCCAATCTGCATCTGAATAAGCATTCAACTGAAGACTTTGATTTCTGGGATACCACAGACCATAAGTCATTGTCTGTTTCAAATACCTGAATATCCTTTTGACATATTGCAAATGACTCTATTTAGGTGCAGCCTGATATCTTCCTACCATTCCTACAACATGCATTATGTCTGGGCGAGATGATGTGATGTACAATAGGCTTCCTATCATTGATCGATATGAGCCTTGATCAACATCAGGTGAATCATCATACTTTCTTAGTTTACATCCAGTTACCATAGGTGTTACCACAGGTTTAAAATCTTCCATTTGAAACCTTTTCAGCATTTCTCTTAGGTATTTTTCTTGAGAAATGAACATCCCTTCGGGCCTCTGAGTAATTTGCAGACCAAGGAAAAATGATAGTTCTCCTATCATAGACATTTCAAATTTAGACTCCATGGAAGAAGCAAACCATTGTACCCTTGAATCCTTATTACATCCAAAGATGATGTCATCTACATAGACCAGTACGATGAGCAAATCATTATCCTATGTCTTACTATACAGAGTGTTGTCGGTTGTTCCTCTCTTGAACCCTTTGTTTTTGAGATACGTATCCAGTCTGTGATATGAGGCTCGAGGGGATTGTTTTAAACCATATAAATCTTTCTTCAACTTGCATACTAAGTCAAGGTTATCAGACAATTTGAAACCCTCTGGTTGTTCCATGTAAACTTCTTCACTTAAATCTCCATTGAGAAAGGCTGACTTGACATCCATCTGGTAGACTTTAAACCTTTTATGAAAAGCATAGGCAAGAAACATTCTGATAGCTTCTAATCTTTCTACGAGCGCAACTGTTTCATCAAAATCCAGTCCTTTTATCTGAGCATAGCCTTTACAGACTAACCTCGCTTTGTTCCTGATAACTTGTCCTTGCTCGTTCAACTTATTCTTAAAGATCCATTTGGAGCCAATGAAATTTTTTTCTTCGGGTCTTTGAACCATCTCCCATGTATTGTTTTTCTCAATCTGATCAAGTTCTTCATTCATTTCTTTAACCCAGTGATCATCTTTGTTGGCTTCATTAAAATTCTTGGGTTCCAACATGGATATGATATCTATATGAGATTGTTCGGTGGTTTTATTAGATTTATCCTGGTTTGTACACCTTTGTCTTTTTCTCCAATTATCTGACTTGCAGGGTGATTCTTTTGAATGATTCTGGAGGAAGAATTTGTAGTTGACTGCTGATTTGAGTATGTCTGAGTGTCTGAGTCTTCATCTGATTCAGAGTCTTCATTTTCTGATTCTTGGACCTGTTCATCTTCAGCTTTAGCTATGTCTTCTGTAGAAGACTCATTACCGTACACCTCTCTTGCTGGGATTCCTTCATCAATTTTTACATCAATACAGTCAACCATTTTATGAAGCCTCTTATTATAGCATCTGTATCCTTTACTGTTTGTAGAATACCCTAAGAAAATACCTTCATCTGCCCTGTCATCATATTTGCCTAGGTTTTCATCATTATTCTTTATGTAGCATTTACTCCCAAAGACTCTGAAGTGTTTGATTGAGGCAGGTCTTCCAAACCATAATTCATAAGGTTTTTTGTCACTTTGTGGTCTGAGGTGATCTTTGTTAAGTACATGGACTGTTGTGTGTATTGCTTCTACCCAATAGGTTTGACCAATGTTCTTCTCATTCATCATTGACCTGGCCATTTCCTGCACTGTTCTGTTTTGCATCTCAACTACTCCATTTTGTTGTGGAGTTCTTGGTATTGTGTATTCTCTCTTAATCCCATGCTCATCACAGAATTCCTTGAAGTCTCTTGACATAAACTCTCCTCCCCAGTCTGATCTTATTTCCTTTAACCTCTTCCCTGTTTGAGTCTCAGTTAAAGCCTTAAATATCTTAAACTTCTCAAATGATTCATCTTTTTCTTTGAGAAAAGAAACCCAATTAAGTCTGGAGTAATCATCGATAATCAAAATGAAGTAGTTTTATTTTCCTGTGCCTTCCTGTCTTGATGGTCCACATAATTCCATATGAACTAGTTGGAGTGGTTTCTCTGTTGAAGTGAAGCTCTTGGACTTAAACTGTGTCCTGTTTTGCTTTCACTTAGAGATAGAAACTTTCCTTTGTCTCCCATCATGTGTTTGGAGCATCCACTATCTATATACCAAGGGTTCATTTTTCGTTGAGCAGACAATACTAATCCACACTTGTTACTTTCCTTCTTCTTCCAAAACTTGACATTTCCAGCAGGGGATTTCAAATCTGGTTCATAGTTCCTTAACTGACACTCAATAGATTTATGTCCAAAGTTATGACAGGTGTAGAATTCAACCTCATTATTCAATAAGTTAAACTTATTGTTGCAGTGTTGCCTACTTATTGACTGTTGATTATTTCTTGGCCTCCTTAGTTGTATGTGTCCAGACTTAATTTGGCAATTTGCATTCCATGAAGGATTATTACTTGACTGTATCATTCTTTGTTGTGAGAAGTATTTATTCCTTTGAAATCTTAATTGCTCATGTCTAAGTTTTAAGGAACAATTTACAACTTTGTGACCAAAATTAGAACAATAGAAACAATAGCCATAGAAAAATTCTTTGTACCTGGAAAATGGTTGCCTTCTTTGAGAAAATCGATTTCTTTCTTGCTGATGACGTCTTTCAACAGAGAGAGCATTATTTCTTCGTTCTACAGATTCAATCCTGGCACCTTTTTCTTTACTCGTCCTGGGCGACTGATTGTCTTTCTTTGTTTTTGCAGACTTGTTATTGTCATTGGTTGTACTTTTGACAAACTTGATGGGTTCTTCATTTCCTGGCTTCCCACTGCTTGATCTCTCTTCATAACCCAAACCAGTTTTCAGCTTTGGATTCCTTTGTTGATTCAGAATGGCGGCTAATCCTTCTGAGGCTTTGATACTTGACAGACTCTGATTATACAAGGCTTGAAATTTCTCCATTTCTTTCCTTGTTTTCACTACCTCTTGCTCTAATGATTCACATCTTGTCTTCTTTTCTGATAGCTGATGTTTCAGAATCTCTTCGATTTTCTTTGCCTCTTCCAATTCTACTTTTAGTAGGACAAGGTCTTCACCAGTTTCTTGACTGTCTTTCTCGAACTGTGTCAACAATTGTCTTTGCTTTCTATTCCTGATTCTTAGTCTGTCAATCTCTTCCAATGCACTGATCAGTTCTCCTTCCATGTCAACCACAACTTCTTCATCATTCTCATCACTGCCTGTGCTTTTATTATCATAATTCTCTTTGGCCATAAGCATGAAGTCATTTACCTTATCTTCATAGGAAGAGTCACTATCGATGTCTTCTGAGGAGTCATCATTGTTTACACATAAACTTTTCTTTTTATCAAATCTCTTGGATTTGTGCTTTTCTTCACCTTCATAGTTCTGATCATGTTTCTTGTGTGGACATTTATTTGCAAAATGACCTATCCTTCCACAGTTAAAGCATTTGAAAGGAATTTTACCTTTGTATTTGCCTGATCCCTTCTTCAGTCTCTTCACAAATTTTTCTTCAATTTCATCGGGCTCAGAATCCTCATTCTTGTCTTCTTTAAATGATGCTTCTCTGGAAGTGGGTTTATCTTTAACTATTCTCATTTCATATGCAGTCAGTGTTCCTAGAAGTTGATCAAAATGCAAGGTTTTTAGATCATTAATTTCTTCTATAGCAGAGACCTTCGTATATGCTAACGCATTACCAACCTCTATCTCTATGTTTGTTAAAAGGGCTGCTAAACCTACTCTGGCTGAGAACTTTGAGGAAGCCAAAATTGTTAAATTCCAAATGAAAGGTTGTAAATACAACCATACCTCCTTAGCAAATAAGGAAGCCCAAAATCCATATAGAAGAGGATTTTTGCTAATGAGGCTACCAGGTAAAAAAATAGAACAAAACACCGAGAAGAACAATGTAGATATGGAAAGTCTACAAAGAATGGTTAAGAAATTATCCAACAATATTGTGGACATGAAGAGGAATGCAGGGGAAGGTATGTCAAACACTAGACCTTACAAAATGTTATTCATAAAAACCTCACCTTACAAATCGATTGAGCCTCCCCTAGCCAACTTAAACATCAATTTAGGTGAATTAGCCTCTCATTCCTTTTGCAAATATCATCGAGAAAATCATTCAGAGAAATATTTCCCCCAGTGGGTGAATGACATGAATTTGATAGAAAACCGTTTCTTGGATGGTTGTACCCTAACTGAGCAACCCAATGATCAAACATTAAATTCTATAAAAAAATGAGGTTAGTGAGCCACCTGAGAAAATGGCTATGGTGATGTGGGATATCAATCATACCTCATCACTTGTTGACCTCGCCGAAGAGGAAGAAACTCATTAAATATTGGTAGTCCAAATGAGGAGAAAATGACCTGTCATACAAAATCAACTTATCATAGCCCAAGCTCCCAAGAAACGTGAAAAAATCACTTCTTCAGCTCAACCAACCCCTCCACTTAGCTTTTCCCCAAAATTTCGAACTTACGAGTCACCAAAGTTAGAATATAATATGGTAGAAGATTTGAAAAAAATGAAAGAACATATTTTTGTGATGGACTTATGCATAATTCCTCAACAAAAGGATCTGTTGTTACAAGATTCAAAGGAGGATGGAAATCTGATGTTAAATCCAAATCCAAATCTAAGCACAGGTAAAGGAAACTCTAGGGAAATCAGGAAGCCTAACGTAAACACAATGTCTACTGATAGGAAACCTGGGTCATCTATCCCACCATTTTTGTTAACCTTTGAAATTTATAATAGAAATTTGCATAATTGTTTAGTTGATTCTAGTGCCTCCTCAAATGGCATGCCTCTGTTAGTGTGCAAGAAGCTGAATGCTACCCCTACCAAAATTGACACACACATTATTCAACTAGACATAACCAAATTTAAGGTAATTAGGGAA
This sequence comes from Picea engelmannii, assembly GCA_009831015.1. Taxonomy (NCBI): domain Eukaryota; kingdom Viridiplantae; phylum Streptophyta; class Pinopsida; order Pinales; family Pinaceae; genus Picea; species Picea engelmannii. The sequence continues at coordinate 387,611 of ML777368.1, read as the reverse complement.
CTGAAATATGTTATGATTTAGATTGCCTCTAACCCAAAGTTCCACCAATTCATTGACGTCATCATTGTAGATATTCCAGAAGCATATGGGATGTTGTTAAGTAGGGATTGGTTTGGAAAATTACATGGATAATTCAACATGGATTGGTCCCACTTATGGTTTCCACAAAATGAGAACCCTAACATGATCATGATCAACAAGGAAAAATATTTGAAACATACCCTCATTGATCTGGAAGCTCCCAATGAACCTTCTTCTATAGAATTTCCTATCTCAGGAAATTATTCTTGTGACTCTAACTTTGGTAATTTCTCACCATTCTTATCCGTAGTATTATTCTCACAAAAGTTAGAGTTGCCACTCTAGGAAAACTAAAAAATAATTGAGTGATATAGTAAACATGAGCAGAATATTCATGTTCATATCTTAGAGGATAAAAATGAAATTCCAAAGATGGACTCAATAAAGTACCAAACTTCACTTATGAGATCTAGAATCTATTCTTTAACGGTTTCAAATCCCAGGAAGGAGATGGTGCAGGCTGCATGTTCATTGACCTAATAGGAAAACACAGTTTCTCATCCTGTAGATTAGAGTTTGAATGCACAAACAATATCTCCAAGTATGATTCTCTTGCTACAACAACTTCAAGATTATATCCCCTTAAAGATTATGAGGTTTCTAGGTTCACCATAGAATTTTTTTAAAAACCTTCCATCCCCGATAACATCACCAACTTAAGGGTATTTGAAGGGGATGAACAAATTATACCTTTTTCGACCAACGAAGAAAATTTCAGGGACTTGGATATCGATCATGAGGTTTTCCAAAGGATACTCACTAAGCATGAAGATGGAGAGCATAATGAGGAAAAATACAACAAATAAATTCAACCCAAACTTCACACTATGCCTAGGGGAGTAGTAAACCTTAAAAAACTTTTCGATTTACGAGAGAAATTTAAACATCCCAAGAATGTTGAAACAAGTAGTTCTTGTCCCAGCTATGAAGTCATAAACCTAGGAACTACCGATAATCCTAGGAATATTAACCTTAGGAGATCACTATCTCCTGAGGAAAATAAGGCTTACCTAAAGTTATTTAAAGAATATCACGATGTTTTTTCCTATTCCTACCAAGATTTGAAGACATATGATACTAGGATCATCCAACATTCTATCCCACTCAGACCCGAGGTCAAGTCGTTCCAACAAAAACTAAGGAAATTTCATCCATCCCTGGAGCCCCTAATGTAGAAAGATATAAAAAAACTATTGGATTCCAAGATCATATTTCAAGTAAGACATTCTGCATGGGTAGCCAATTTACTGCTCGTTAAAAATAATTCAGGAGAAATTTGTTTATGCGTAGATTTCATAAACTTGAATAGGGATTCAAAAATAGATAGTTATCCCATCCCCCCATGGAACAAATCCTACAGATTGTTTCTAGATCCGATATTTTCTCACTTCTGTATGGATTCTCATGGTATAACCAGGTTTTGTTATCAAAATAAGATAGATTGAAGACAACTTTCCGGACTAAATGGGGTACATTCACCTACAAACACGTGCCATTTGGATTAATTAATTCAGGAGAAACCTTCCAAAGGGCCATGGATGTGGCCTTTAGGGGGTTTATCAATAAGTGCATTGTGTTCTACTTATATTATGTCACCGTTTATTCCAAGAATAGAGAAGGTCACATTTCTCACCTTACCCAAATTTTTGAAAGGTGCAAGAAGTACGAGATATCCCTGAATCAAAAAAATACCATATTCAGGGTAGAAGAAGGAAAAATATTAGGTCATGTTATTTATAAATATGGAATTCATATTGACCATGAACAAGTAAAGGAAATATCACAGATTTCACTTCCTCACAATAAGTAGGTTATGGAATCTTTCTTTGGAAGGATCAATTTCATGAGGAAATTTACACCTGACTTTGTAGAAATAATCAAACCACTACAAAATATGGTACACAAAGATACATAGGTCAAATGGAGTGAGGAAGGGATAAATCAATTTAATTAAATCAAAGCTACTATTTCTCAAGCCCCCGTTCTACGGAGCTCCAATTTCAGCAAGGATTTTTTCCTTTATAATTTTACCCCTGATCAGTTCTTAGTCACACTCCTCACTCAAAATGATGATGAAAATAATGAGGCCCCTATATCATTCATGAGAAGAAACCTCTAAGGACATGAAATTAATTACCCAACCATCGAAAAATAAGCATATGTTGTTTATAAGGTAGTAAAGCGCTTCAAATCCTATATCCTGAAGAACCATACCAAGGTTATAGTGCATCACCTAGTAGTAAGGTAACTTTTCACACAACTAGAAATGGGAGAAAGGAGAGGTAATTGGATGGTTGTCATCCAATAATTTGATCTAGAAATCAAACAAACAAATACAGTTAGGGGCCAAGTGTTGTGTAAACTAGTCACATAATCCCAAGATCTAATAGAATTAGAAAATTTGGGTTGGGATAATGAGCTATCCTTGTGGTGTATTGAAGTAATGTGTATCCCACCTGGGTAGGACTCTTGGTATACTAGATTATCCTATTTATTGCATCATGGAACTTTCCCTGAAAACTTAAAGAATAGTGACAGGAGAGCACTTAGGGTAAAATCCGCTCAGTACCATCTCATAAATTCTTTTTTTTTTCCATAGGAATTATGATGACGTGTTACTAAGATGTCTTGAAAAAGAAGATGATGAGAAGTTATTAAGGGAAATTCATGACGGTCCTGCAGGGAAGGATACTATTGACCAAATTTGTTTGGGGATGCTCACACATATGTTAGAAAACGAAAAGTTTGTCAAATAAGTGCTGGAAAAGGGAAGAAGGAATCCATCCCATTGCAACCAATGACAATTTCTAGACACTTTGAGCAATGGGGAATAGATATTATAGGAGTGATAAATAAAAACTCATTGAAACAATAAAATACATACTAACAATGACTAATTACATCACAACATGGTCGGAAGCTATTCCCCTTATTCATGTCAATGAAAAAGTAGTCATATAGTTTTTAGAACAAATTATGACGAGGTTTGGGGTGAGTTCAATTTTGGTATTTGATAATGATGCATATTTTTTCTCTACTCTCTTGAATGAATTTTCTCTAGATAAAATAATTATTCTAACATATTCTGTTATCTATTACCCACAGGGAAATATTGTCACCGAGTCAACTAATAAAAATATGGTGATAATTCATAAGGAAACAATAGTAGAAAATCACCGGAATTGGAACAATGCACTTCATAATGCTCTATGGGATGACATGGTAACTCCCAAGGAATCCCTAGGTAATTATCCTTATTTATTGGTGTATGGAAAATAAGCTATTCTACCAACTAACATGTATCTCCCATCCCTACAAATTTCTCAATACTCAAGGGGACAACCTTCATCAAACATGCAATAGAGAATATATATACTTTTAATGGTTGAGGAAGAAAGAGAAAAAACTAGGAGGAAGTTTGCAGCTCACCAACAAGTAGTTAAAAGATCGTTCAATAAACAAAAGGCCGAGAATTTTTTTTTTGAAGTTTGGGATTTATTCCTAAAGTGGGATAAAATCAACGAGCCAAAAGGGAAACATTCAAAGTTCCAAAACCTATGGCTTGGACCTTTCCAAATTTTCGAGAAGATTGGGGTAGGAACATATCGACTGTAAAATATCAGGGGAAAGCTTGAGGCCCTACCTATTAATGGACAAGCTCTGAAATGTTTCTTTTCATAGATGCCTTTTAGGTATTCCCTTGTGCCATAGATTACCTTTGTTTCCATTCATTTTTTTCTTTAATTAAATAGATTGGTCTTTTAGATCTGTGTGGTATCATTTGATTTTCAACTTACCTTTATTCTGTTATGATTTTGTTTTCTTGTTTTAGTTTCATTTTTAATTTTTGAGTGTGATCTTGAGGATTTCCTATGCTATGCTTTTGGTGTGATCTGGCAAACTCGATTCTCCTATCCACCATCTCTCAATACCATAGACAAATGAGAAGTTCCTACTAGTCCAGAGATTCCAACACATAATAATTCATATTTCCGTATGCATATCACTAAGGGAACAAAAAAGTTGTCTACTTTGTGGCATGGAAATACTGAGGGAAATGGACTGGAGGAGAGAATATATTATACCCTAGTTAGAGAAGAGCATGTCCTCATTCCTATTAGCAAAGACAATAAATAAAAAACATAAGTGTTAATTACTCCACTACAAGAAACAAATATCCTTCGCCCTAGTCCATTCTTCGTGCCAATACAATAGTGTCATATATAAGTATGGGAACAAAATAGTTTTTCATAACAAGCCATAATGTGTGATCAGGGAGGATATGCGAATATCTCCACCAGGGATATGGAGGCTTGTTGGAACTAGAGTAAGGTCTATGATGTCGGGGTGGCTCCACCAAGGCTATGGACGCTCGCTGGCAATAGAGCAACACCATGAGGAGGATTTTAACTTTCAAAATTAAAGATATCGATTTTGCTAGAAGAAATTAGTTTCAACTCACCTCTCGTCTAATGGTTACGATTTATTAGTTAAAGTGAAAAGAGGCATGAAATCAAATGAATCCCCATAAGTTACCAATAGAAATGTTCCTTGGGCCATATACATATGGATTTCTGAATCATTTGTGGGTCATTATCTCAAGTTGAAATCAAAATCTCAAAATGTCTTACTGATAACAATAATAGATGGGGGGTAGAGATGGTGGTTTCTCCCAGTGAATCTCCATATATTGAGAACTCAACACACCCTTAAATTTTTTGAAAATTTTAGGGTACCACTTTTGATTTCATCCTTATACTTTGATTTTCACAAGATCATGATCGAGTTTTGAGATATTTTATTTTTGTTTCCCCCTGCCTTGGACAGGTCCCTATCTTAATACATAATTATCGCTAGAAAGGAGAGAAGTATAGGTGGTTTAGATGATGAAATGGGAGGTTTTTAACACTTAATACTTTCAAAACTATCGAATTTCCTATGTAAAATTGACTATTCCTAATGTCCGACGATCACCTCTTGAGAGCGCCAATGCTAGTGAACATCAAGCATTGCTCATGCCAACATACATTGCAAAAATGAGGTAATCGAGTGAAGAGATCTGGCAACGATGATGAGTATTGATGATTTATTCCCAATGCCAAAAATTGCAAAACTAGCTTAAGGCAAGTCAATCACCAACACCGATGTATAATCTGTGCCCAAAATCCTCACCACCTATTTAGGACCCCAAAAAGAATGTCTCAGCCATTGATTCCTTAAGGTAAAATTCACTCAATTCTAGCATGAAGTAAAGCCACATCAACATTTGACACATCACCTCGCCACGTCGTTCACCGCATAGGTATTCTTATTTCCACTCTACTAGCCACACCAACATTGGCATGCTATCAACTACAGAACACGACACCTTGACACGTCACCTAGGTAAGCCAAGTCACTGAGCCAAGTTTTGAAGCCACAACAACTATGTCACATCGTTCATGCCATGTAAGTATCCATGTCACCACTAACAATTAACATCGACCATCGAGACACTGGGTGTGTTGATGAGAAAAGGTCAAGAGGAAGTAGTCAACGTTGCAAATTGTCAACGTCGATGTTACATCGATGGTCGGAGAGTTGGTATGAGTGGTTACCCTAGGACCCATGAGTTTTCAATCACTGATCATTGGTGGCCTACCGGTTTCGGTAAGCCAAGATCATGAACTACACTTTTAACATGTGAAATTGAAACTCACCAATCACAGACGACTCATCGATGTCGACAAACTAGAAACCAAGACCGTCTGATTCTACATGCTAATACTTCCACCGATGACTGATTAATGGCATAATTTGCTACACCATCGGCCATCCACATAACAATCCTTTCCATAATTTTGACCTACCCAAATCAACCACGTTAGTTGAGGGGAGCCTGAAAATTCAAACAAAATAATGAGCGTTCCATGTCAATACCTTGAAAAAATCTCCATAAGAAGTTACACAAGCATACAACTCTTTCATGTCAGGATCGACGAGAAAACATCAAATTTCAACATTCTGTTATAACCCTATGTTTCATAGGATCATCTGGTGACTAGAAATTCTTTCCTTTGGTTGCATTTATGTTGTAAATAATATTTCATTATGCAAATGATTTACAAAAAGAAAGAAAAAGAAAAAAGAAAAGAAAGAAAAAGAAAAAAGAAATAAAAGAATAAAAGATAGAAAATAATAAAAGAGGGTATGAAAAGAAAAATGATAAAACCCCATGAAATAAGAATGGCCTGATTCATACTGTCTAACCATGGTCAATTCCTTTGAATTTATGAAGATAGTTTAATGAATAAACTTGGCTAAAAAATCTAATCTTAGCCAAGTTAGATAGGTTAGTGAATAAGTTTGATCAAATAGTTTAAGCTTGGTCAAATGTCCCAGGTTAGATTAATTATTTATCCCAACAGCTTAATCTGGGTTAAGTTTACAATGTTTTATTTCAATAAAATTGGTGAAAGGATGATGTTATGCCTTTGATTTGAGTCAAAATGAAGTATTTCTAAACCCTTGGTGATAGAATGAAGAAAGCGTAAGACGCAAAAAACACAGAAAATGCTTTATCTTAAGTTTTGCAGTGATATGACAGCTTTGGCTCTTTGTGCTAAAGGGCATGCTAATCTAAATGGTCCATCAACACACAGTCATATCTATGGTTGGAAATGGATATCAAACCCCCCCGACCATTATGCCTTTAACGGTGGGGGTGGGGGGTCCGAGAAAATGGTATTTCT